>CM026186.1:3225567-3825567 GCA_014825925.1 Bombus breviceps
ATATATATATATATATATATATATATATATATATATATATATATATATATATATATATATATATATATATATATATATATATATATATATATATATGAGACTTACACGATCGTATAAAAAAAAAGAAGGGAAAAAACAGATTAGGTGTCTAGGTTGTAGCAATGAGGAGGAGAACCAGAGAGCCTGGGCTTATTTTCTTTGTTTTCCTTTTTTTATCTTTTTCTTAACATTCACTGAGAGATTTTTTATTATTTGCTTTAATACGGAGAGATATAGAAAAAACATATATTGTTCGAGAAACAAACGGTTGATATAACTTATGAATATTTTGATGCTTCGATAATAATTAATAATAATAATAATAGTAATAATAATCATTCGTGTGTGTGTCTCTGTCTGTCTGTGTTCTTTTTCTCTTTATTGTGTGTATGTGTACTGTCTATGTATAATTATTATATTATATATATGTATATATATATATATAAGAGAGAAGTACGCGGCGAGCGATGCATGAGGGGCCAGTGGCTTGCGCACGCGCACATTCAAACATTTTTCTTTTTTTTTTTCATCCTTTTCTCCTAAATATATATGTATATATATATATATATATATATATATATATTTATATACTATCATTAATTAATCATATTTCTTTTATTCATCCCCACTTGTGTTCTTCTGTCTTCTCTCTTCCTTTCTTTTTCTTCTTGTTTATTCATTAATGCAAAACTCCTACTATAATGATAACCGACGTCACGGGGTCTCGTTAACACTAAAAAACTCTTTGTGCGCCTCTTTGTTTGCGCGTGCACACGAACCACCCCGGGACCAACGTATGTACAACATTATTAGTTTCTTTTTTTGTTATTTTTTACTCCCTGCTTATATTTCCCCCGCTATCTCTGTTTTATTCTCTTCAACATCCTTCTCCACGCTCTCCATCTTCCACACTTTCTTTCTTACCCCTGTCTCTCATTGTCACCTCCTTCATTTATTTTTTTCTTCCTCTTCTTCTTGGTGTTCTACGTCTCCTTCTTGCGTGTTCCCCGTTTCTTGTCCCTTTTTTCTTCTATTTATTGTGATTCCGTCAGCCCCCTCCTTGTCAACTAGCTTTAGTTTTATTCAGTGATCGTCTGAACCCCTGTATCATCCGCTGGTTGTGTCCGGATTTGTTGCTGGTTGTTGCTGGTTGATTTTTTGTCCCTTTAGTTTTTCTGTGAATTTGTTTCATGCAGGAGAGTATGGGCTTCTGCTAGATCTACCTTACAGAAGTAGGCACAGCGATTTCTTTTTTTGCTTCATCTTTTTCTCTGGTGATTTTTTGTTGATTTGTCGCACCAGGTCATAGAAGATCTGCAACAAAAGTAGGATTCAGTTAGTCGGTGAGTCTCATCGTGAGAGATTTTGAGTCACCGCAGGAATGGAATTTCAAAATTTCCAACAGTAACATTAAACAGTAAGAATAATTCAATGCTATAAGTTAAGATTGAAATCTGTTTGCTTATTCTGCTAAAAGGAGGAAAGCCATATCCAAAGATAGAACTCTAGAAGTGAGAATAACCGAGCATTACAAATTGGAATTGAAATATTTCTATTTAATTTGTTGTAGGAGGGGAAGCAATTTGAAGGTAGAGAAGAAAATCCTTACAGCAACCCGATAAAGTTAGGTTTCATAAGTCTCAGAGGGAAAGAATAGGAACTGGCATGTGGACATGTACGAATGAGATTTCTCCAAAGCAATTATTTCACAGAAAGTATCTGTATTACTGCTTTACAGTTCGCAAAGTTGCTATCTACTAATGAGATAGAACTTATCTCCACTTTAGCTGTGATAGTACAAACAATTAGCTGTTTCGACGAAAAAAGAACTTTATTCCTATTGAGCCAAAGTTAGTAGGCCTAATATTACTGGCAGAAGCGTAAAATGAAAATACTTGAGGCGTGTCTACGTGTGGAAGTTTGGCGAAAAATGGAATTCTCTATCCAAGTTGATACAGATAGATGTAAATAAAAATTTATTTAAACTAATCTATAAAAATTTAATTAATCCCTTGTCTACGCTCTATCGCATCTTCAGTTTCATTTGCTCCTTATCATCTGATCACGCTTTTACGCTTTTAGATGATAAATAGAACCATACACACAACACGCATAATACAGTCTGTATTCAGAAAAGAATTAAAAGGGCCGTACCTTCAATTATACAAGCGAATTGCAGTTCCCGACCAACGAAATAACGAAAGTAATCAAACACAGCGAAAGAGATGAATTCTCAGGGGAGGAGAAGTTATTCAGAAGTGTACTGAAGTACAGTTCACCGTGAAATCTTTAGAAACCTGTCTCAACAGAGTGTTTTCGAGGGGAGACGAATGGATAGACATGTCCGTCGAGAAAAATGATCATTGTTATCGCTGAATATCTGTGTTTCCAGTTTTCACATAGTAAAATAATTTTCAAACAAGTGCACAGGATCCAGTAGAAAAAAATTTCGGTAAAACACCTTTAAGAGTTTTCACACAGAGGGAAAGTGTGATTTCTTAAAGATGAAATTAGATCATATTTCTTAAGGATTACAATTGAGGATCCAATATCGCGTTACCGCGAGTTTGCAATTTTCTTCCTATAATTTATATTAATAAATTCCATCTGTCTGGCATTGTATCTGTGAAAGGATATTCCAAGGGGATTTGTTTAGTATCCGTTTTATCGCTATTTCTTCTTTCATTTATTCTTTTCAAGTTGCGAAAATCATTTTTCTTTCTGATCTGTGCGTGACTTTTATATTAATAAATATAACAGGCTATTGCTATTCTAATATATTCTCCTACTGTTAGAAGAGATTCGGTGAAATCATAAATTAAGGCGTTGATCATATCGATTAATTTATATAATCACAATTAGGGCTACCAGTCTGAAGAAGACTTAAAATGGAAACTTCTTAAATCTCAGATTGCAAACGTCATTTATAAGTTGATTATTAATTGATATTTGAAGTAATATTCTGTCCACGAGCATTCGTTAAAATTACATTATAACATCTAATTATATATATTTTGTTTGCTATCCCTTAGTAATTATTGCATCGTTAAGAATTGATCTACAGCTGCAAAGGAAGAACAGCTCTGAACCGACGATAGTTTTGGCAAGTCTCCAATGCCTTATCAGTATTTCAGACTTGATTAATCTTATAGCTTCACTCTATCGTTCAAGTTTCTCAGAATATCGTTAAAGCACCATTTGCCTATTACTTCGCTGCTTGGCCTATAATGGGGTGAATTAGGATGATGGAAACATTAGGATGTTGGAACGATTCCTGCTATCTTTATTCTTCTTCTGGTCTGTTTGAAGGACGATCGTGAACTGCAAGTCACACCATACAAACTGTGATGAACAGCGACGTGCGAATCATACTCCCACACCTAGGCAATTACGTTCCCACGTTCAATTAGAATATCTCAGCCTTCGTAACGGTCTTGAACTCCCACACTGGTGGTATTAATTAAAAACCAACAATAGCCTGTTCTCGATGGCAACGCTACTGTTATTTCGTAACAACGTTCCTTATTCGCTTTGCTCCAGCTACAACTTTGCACAGCTTGCACACGCACTCTCTATAGATCATTCCATATCACGATCCTCTTAGCAATAGTTCATTCGAATCTGCAAGTTTCATCTATGGGTGAAATATATTTGATACGAATAAGGGTCGAATCTTTCGAGTTTCTCATAAATTCTTCTCTAACTGAATATTTTAATCTAATTTTGTTTAACTAAAAATCGAATCTAATCCCTTGCCTTATTGATATCCAATATCGTATTTACAGCATGGATTAAGGGAAGATATAAAAATAAAAAGGAAAGCCAGTTTACATTTGCATCAAAGTCCAATTTTACCTGCGACTATGGTCTCCCTCTTGTTACAAGGCTGAGCAAGCAAAATTGGAATAGTGTTGAAATTGGAAGATTCTAAATGGCAATAACAGAAACAGATATCAAAGACTCGTTAGACTACTGATAGTTGCAATTCTCTAGGCAAAGTTCTTCAGGAAATTACAAGCGATTATTCTTCCTACATAATCTTCGTGCTACTCTCATCCAATCCTCTCTCTCTCTCTCTTTCTCTCTCAAGAACCAATGGACACTTGGAGAACCAAAGCTGACAACTAAAAGGCGGATATTTATGCAAATTCATATTTATACATATCATACGCATTGTGTGCATTTCTGGACCTCTATAATTCTCATAAAAATGGATAAAAATCCGCGGATAGATAACACCAATCTATGGCTTACAAGAGGCTGGGAAAAGAGGCTGGTGTGCAGAGGATGGCCTCTGCAAAACCTACTACTCACATCGTTAACATTAATTTTGGCTTTGGCAGAGGTCTCCATGAACGCGCAGTTAAATTGCCGGGCAAGGTTGACGCCCTGGTCTTTGCCCACTACCCTTTCGTCCTCCAAGTCACACTTGTTGCCCACCAGCACCATCGGCACGTCATCTGTGTCCTTCACCCGCAGGATTTGCTCCCTGAGGTCCTGCAGGTCGTTGAACGTCGACTGTGCCGTTATCGAGTACACTAACACGAATCCTTGGCCATTTTTCATGTAAAGGTCCCTCATGGCTGTGAATTGTTCCTGTCGAAAGAAGAGAACTCTGTCAATTTATGGCTCCTTTGTCCCACGAGGAAACGTCTGGCCCTGATTTGGATGGAGTATCTCTTTTTAGTTGCGGTGACCGGAGTTTAGGGGTAAAAGTGATCCTTCAGAAATTGGTTACCTCAAAAGGTAACTGGGAAACGGTTTTACAGATGGGAAAAATTTCTATGACGAAAACAAAAATATAAAAAACATATATATATATATTGAATAATAAAATTGAAAAAATATTATATGACACGTGAGAAGAAAAATTTGGAGTCAACTAACAATTTTGAAAAACGTGTAGAAAGATTGCTTCACCCATGTTGAATTTTCTAGAGAAATTCAGTTGGCATTAGCATAGCATTAGCATTTCTTATGGCATTAGTAGCAAGTTACGAGATACATATTGTACCATTGGAACATTCCTTTTGAGAGAGATACACGTTTTACTTGCTTTGATTCTGTGTATTATATCATGATATTGCTATTTATTATACCTACTTATGATATTATTATAATGATAGACAAGTTATGAAACTTAAATTTCGTTTACCACCTCTGACTTCTTCTCAGACTATGGCAAACATATTTTTCCATCATTGTTCTTACTATTATCAATAAACATCTACTTCAAAGCTCACCAAAAACAAATACAATTGCCTGTCAATTACTTGATAAATGTAATATAACAATTTGCCACGGTACAATGTTGCGTATACAAAACTTAACGTCAAATATAAAAGAATTAATTAATAAAAAAAAAACACCTTAAAAATGATGTTTAAAAACGCTATTCTTCTGTACGTTCCTTTATGATCAGAATATACACAACATCAAACATAAAGAAGTTAATAAAATATCATCCTAAATAACGTAACGTCTGTTCTACATTTTATTACTAGAACAGTGAATAGAATAAAGAGTTGAAATAATAAAGCAAAGAAGAAAGGATATAATGCGTATATCAAAGGGGAAAAAGAAAAACTCACCGTTCCGGCTGTGTCTAGGATTTCTAACATACATTGTTGACCGTCGACCTCGACCTGTTTGCGGTAGCTGTCCTCGATCGTTGGATCGTACTTCTCCACGAAGATTCCTTGTACGAACTGGACAGTGAGGGCGGACTTGCCTACACCTCCACTGCCCAACACCACTATTTTATATTCACGCATTTCCTTGCCCTAATTCTCTGTGCGCCTCTGGTCACAGCCGAGGGGTCACCGAATCCGCCACGTTTTGCTCCTCTTTGCTTTCAGTTAGACCAGACCTGCTGGTGACAAAAGCACACTTTTACTTCCCCTACTCTTTCGCCATCCTTTTCTTTTTTATTTTTTAAACTTGGTATTTTTTTCATAGCAAGTTTTCAATAAAATTTCTCTTAAAAAAAAAAAAAAAAAAAGAATGTAATATCTTTCTGAAATACAAATTCCTTGATAAAGTTTCGTTCTTTCTTCGGTTTTCAAGATGTAGCAATATCTTTTTCTGGAATACAAATTCTCCGTTAAAATTTGCTTTTTTTCCTTACATTTTTTAAGTTTGATATCTTCAAAAAGATATAAACTTTCGAGTGTGAAAAATGTTTTTTTTCTTTTTTTTTTTTTTTTCTTAGGGTTTTAACATCGTGTCAACTGCACGTACGTTATTAAACGACGACGATGTAGACACCGAGGACTGGCAATACCGCGGGCATTAAATTTCGTTACACAACACCGTGCCTTTCAGAAAGAAGAAAATTTCTAATATTTCTGCCTGAAACCGAGATTTGCTTCGTTCATTGTTTCTTTAACGCGGAATTAAAAATCGTTTATAATGTTCTTAGTTTCTTAAACGCTTGAAAGTTTACTCGAGGATTGTCGAGCTCTTGAAACTTACAAAACTGCGAAACTCTGATCTACGCTCCATTAAGATCAGCCACGGAGCCGACAATAAGAATTTAAGAATAGAAGAAATATACAAAATACTTAAAATAAAGATCAAGTAACCTAAATAATTCATAAATCTATCCTAAACTATCAGCCATTGAAAAATCCTCCTCTCTCTGTCTCTCTATCTCTGTCTGTCTGTCTGTCTGTCTGTCTGCCTGAAAACTTCCTTCAAAATCTGAACGCAATATGACATTCAATTTCTAACATTTTGAATTTCTGCACGAAACGTAAGGTTTTGCAGGGATGCAGTTGGGAAATTTCGTAACGGATGATAAAAAAAAAGAGAAGGACAGAGACAGATCACGAGCAGCGAAGGAAAAGAGGAAAAGGGTGCAAAGAAGGACGGAGAATCTCGCGTGCTTTTCCCGTGATCCCATTGTTTTCGCTTCGGAAAACTTTTTCCTACACTTTTGTTTGTAAATGAAGGATGGCCTGGCCGCAGGGTTTACCCACTTTTCTCCTAGAGCCATGGAACAATAAAACGTCGAATGTCCGCTTTCCCCTTTCTACACTGCATGGTAATAGTTGTTGTAAATCACTGCTGAATTAATTCTCGCCCTTTCTTTTTTCCCTCTCTCGCTTTCTCCTTCCTTTCGCGACGTTAATACGAGTTACGATTGTCCCTCCCTTTTCGTTGTTTGGAAATGGCACATGTTTGTTCAAACGTGGAACACAAACGTGAGAAATATCGCGCAAGCATTTGGGTTTTAATTCTTCTGGTTTTTTGTCTTCGTTCGTGGTCTTCTCCTAAACTCTGTGATTCGTAAAAACTACGTAAACACATACAGAGAAATCTTTTCATGATTGACCATTTGAGAAAGTGTTAATTAATTAAGCGTGTGTTGCTTTTACTTACATCTCCTCAACTGTACCTTCTGCAACGTTAACGTTCTCACAAACGTTACTTTCCTACAACGTTAATCTCTCACCAATGTTCGACAGCTCAAAAATTGATCACCACTATGAGATTATCTCTTTCGACGTTAACCTCTCCCAAATCCTAATCGTTCTCAACGTTTACCGTGCCGTACGTTAACCTCTGCTCATATTTACCACCTGCGACGTTTGGCTCCTCTAAAGTTAACTTGCTCCAATTTTTATCAGCCTCGACGTTTACCTGTACTAAATCTGAAGTATCCTCAACGTTTACCTCGCCCTGCGTTAACTTGCGTTAACTGAGTTCATCGTAAACATACATTTACCTCCTGCAACGTTAACATCGCCTAATGTTTATCATTCTTAACGTTTACCTCTTCCAAACCTGCAAACCTTCACCATTTCCAGTATTTATCAACATCCTACGTTAACCTCGCCCAATATTTACCATTGTCAACATTTACCTCCTGCAACGTTAACATGGCCTAGTGTTATCACTCTCAACGTTTACCTCCTCCAAACCTGCAAACCTTAACTATTTCCAATATTTATCAACATCCTACGTTAACCTCGTCGAATATTTACCACTATCAACGTTTACCTCCTGCAACGTTAACAACCTAGTGTTTATCACTCTCAGCGTTTACCTCCTCCAAACCTGCAAACCTTAACCACTTCCAATATTTATCAACATCCTACGTTAACCTCGCCCAATATTTACCATTGTCAACATTTACCTCCTGCAACGTTAACATGGCCTAGTGTTTATAACTCTCAACGCTTACCTCCTCCAAACCTGCAAACCTTAACCATTTCCAATATTTATCAACATCCTACGTTAACCTCGTCGAATATTTATCACTGCCAACGTTTACTTCTTGCAACGTTAACAACGCCTAGTGTTTATCACTCTCAGCGTTTACCTCTTCCAAACCTGCAAACCTTAACCATTTCCATCGTTTATCAGCATCCTACGTTAACCTCGCCGAATATTTACCACTGGCAACGTTTACCGTAACCTACATTTGCCACCTGCAACGTTAATTTCTCCTAGTTTTTTATCGCCGTCAACGTTTACCTCCTGCAAATCTTGACCATCGCCAACGTTCATCATCTGCCTACGTTTACTACCAACAACCCACATTTATCTCCGGCGACGTTAACGTCGCTCAATATTCATCACTCGCAACGTTTATCTCTCTCAAACCTTAACCACCCCAACGTTTATCACCACCCTCCGCTTATCTCGTCCAGCGTTAACCATCCCCCAACATTTACCATTCCCAACGTTAACTTGTCTGCGACCTTAAATTCCCTTCAACGCACAGTGGGATATTTGCTTTGAAAAGCTGGACGAAACTATCTTAACGTTTGCTGGATCTTCAAATGCCCATAACGTTGCCAAAATTCATCCAAGATCGATGAGATAAAAATCATTTTGGAAATTGAACTCTCTGCTTTCCGACCCTACCAGGCAATTCTATTCGAGTGAAATCCGCCCTTAAAGAACGCTATACCAAACTGTAAAATCATATAAGATAAATGAATCGATCAAAAGTGTTTTGTTACTAAATATAGTAATATACGCTGGACATAAAAAAATAAATATACTAAATATGAGAAGATCACGCAAATTGAAGTTAACTATTTTCGCCTGTGAACGTTTCGAGTAGCGATTAATTTCACTCGTAATCGAGTAATCGTCGAGCGTCTTGAATCAGTCGGTCGATCGTTTTAAAATGACCAAAGAATGATGCGTTAACCTAAAAAAGGAACAGTTGGGAGGGATTACAGAGCGCGGTTGGAGAATCACGTGGTTTGAAGCGTTTAACGCGATTCGATCGAAGAGATTCACGGGTGGAATTCACGTGTCGAGGCTGTAGGCTTTGAAAGTTTCGTCGGCTGGTTGTTTAACCAGCGCACTGCGCCTGCCTGATGCACGCAATGCGCCATTTGTCTTAAAAACTATACAAACTCGCCGGATTGCAGCATTAAGGGCTCGTCGTAATGAGAATTGGAACGCGTTTCATATGCTGTCTCAGAAACGAGAATTTTTTTTTCGCTGAACGAATTTCTCGCGCAACTCGTATCGACTCTTGGTGACGTGAATTATAGTCGTTGCTATAGGGCAGCTTCGGATTCGCTTAGGTTAGGATCAGACTTTTATTAATTTACATTGAGATCAGATAAAGTTGGGATAATTTTCAATCGAGTTAGATTAGATATTAGGATTACATTAATTTCGACTAAGAATAGGTTAAGTTGAAAGCAGTTTTAGCTTAGCACTGAACTGACTTAGGTTAGCTTTGGATCGGACGCCTTAAATTAATTTGGATTTAAGGCTCGATTAGATTTCGATCAGGCGTAGATCGATCTGTATCAAAATTGGATTTAGTTTAGATCGAATACTAATTAATTCTTAATTAGTTTTAGAATGGGATTGGATAAGCTTAGGTTAGGTTTGGATCAGGCTTGAGATCAAGTTTGGATCAGACATCGAATACTTTTTAAATTAGTTTCATGTTAGATTTGAGTGGAGCTTAAGCCAGGCTTGGACCAATTTCGATTAACTTTTTCTTCCTAGTAGATAAAACTATAAACGGTTACATTTCAGTGCAAGAAGGCCGTAGGATAAAGTCGATAATAACGATAGCAGTTACCAAAGATGCCAAAATGTAACCGGAATTAAATGGAGCCCGTACGAGCTTTTCAAAGCAAACGGTAACAGCCGCGGAAAGAATCCAAAACGGACGATGCTATGAAAGCCAACCGAAGTAAATGAAAATGGAGCAAAAGGAAGGTCAAAGATAAGGCGGAGGAATCGAGGACAAATCTGGAGGGATATTGGATAGAATGTAGGGGAAATCATAAAGAGAAGGAATTAAGGAAAATACACGCTTCGGGGTGAAAAAAGAACTCGTAAAAAACTAAACGGCAGCGAGAGAAGGGAGTCGAGGAGATAGGAGAACAAAAGCAAAGAGGAGAGACAAAGAAGCCGGGAAAAAGGGAAATAAAGAGAGAAAAAGTGAGTCGGCCACGAGTACACGAGCTGTGGAAAACGAGGCGAACGCGAGGATTGGCCAACGATGCCATCATGGCGACCGTACGCGTCCAATCACAGGCCACGAATTTCTTTCTACCAATCCGTCATTGATTTTAGGTTTATGAATGGGACACGCTTACGCTACCCGCGTTTCTTTCAAGATATGTACATACTACGAGATTCGCCGGCAACATCTCGGCTTCCACAGAATCTTACGTCACGTTCCATCGATTCTCACATTCTACTCAACAGACACCGCAAAGTGTATAATGTAGCAAACTGTAGCGTAGCAAACTACGTATAAAAGGAACAAAGTCTCGTATCGAAGAATAATTAAAGCGCAAGGAATGGCACAGGATTTACAATGCAACGAGAAGAAACGTTTGCTCTCACATTCGTATAATTTAACAAAATATCATTCAGAT
This sequence comes from Bombus breviceps, assembly GCA_014825925.1. Classification (NCBI taxonomy): domain Eukaryota; kingdom Metazoa; phylum Arthropoda; class Insecta; order Hymenoptera; family Apidae; genus Bombus; species Bombus breviceps. The sequence goes on from CM026186.1 coordinate 3,236,478, forward strand.
CTCTAGATTGTACGTTTGTAATGTACATTTGTAAACTACAGTCTACTAATTTGAAGTTTTCTTAAACAATAAAGATCTTGCTAGAAGAAGTTCCTTCGGCAAAAGTCCCTAGCAGGCTATCTGTTGGTCGAGACAAAAGTAAGGTTAGAATATAGAAATCGAAGGGGGCTAAACGATAGACCAATAAAAGCAAACGGGCAGTGAAAACAGTAAATAATAACTCCGTTAGATACATTTCAACAAACTCGTAATCAAGCAAAAGCCGGCCGATTAAAAAACGCGCCGTACGATTTCTCCCGACAGAATAGCCAACAAATTCATCGATGTTCGTTCTTAAAATCCTCCAGCTATTTAGACTCTGTAGTCACTCTGCGCGCAGCTAACAACCAACTAACGACGTTCCACGCTTCAGAACGTACGATGCATCGTCAAACTCTGGAATCAGATAAACAAAAAACAAAAAAAAAGAAAAAAAAGGAGAGAGAAAAAAGATCAAGTTCTGTAAACATTACCCATCCACGTCGGTCAGAATCGGCGAAAGTTCGGTTGAATAAATTCGTCGCACATCGAATTTATCCACCAGCCGTCATTAAACTAACCCCCCGTACGATCCATAACTTCCCCTCCAACTGCATTTCACCCCGTGTTTGCACGCTAACGAGCGCTAATATATATATTTTCACCGGGTATAACGAGACTCGAGTGCCTGTGAGAAAATGCAACCGTGTTTCCAGTTAAATCCGACCCTCCACGAAAACACCGACGACCCTAGCAGTGGGGTTAAGCGTTTGCTTGGTTACTTCCAGACACTAGAATCTAGGGGGTTTGGGCGCCAAGTGTCGGCGCAGTTGCGCCGTTTCCATCGAAGCAGGGAGCTTGCACGGGGTGAACGATTTTATTTGTAAAAGTTATGATCTAAGATGATACAAGCTGTAGCGTGCTACGCTAAGTTTTCAAATATTTGCTTCGATACACACAGAGGCGGATGAGAGAAGATTTAAAATTTATAGACTATAAACTTCAATAACCTTCGTATGGGATCGGTACGGTATGAATTTTAGCATAACTTTTCTATTAAATTGACACACTATTAATTTTATACCGAAAGTTCGTTAATACAATTTTCGAGTTTTAAGTTTTAAGTTACAAGTTCAGATTATTCGTTTTAAAGGTTAGGCGAAGAGTATAGGTTAGGTTAACTCGAACCCGATAGCCAACCGACCATGTAGAGGTTAAGGAAAGTTTGCGATAAGCGATATTGTTTCCAAACACATATTTTAGGTATGGACTAAGTAATAAAATATTATTATTGTTGTTGTTTTCCTTCTTCTTGTCCTTCTTCTTCTTCTTCTTCTTATTATGATTATTATTATCATTATCATTGTTATTATGATACTAGAAGTTTGTTACCATATCGGTAAGAGTAATTTATTTCATGACATATGTAACGTAGTCTACTAAAAAGAAGTTGAGCCGCGAGAAGATGTTTCCGGAATTTTTCATGCTTTTTCTCCAGGCAAAATTTCTGTTCGTAGTGAGGCTAATTTCAATTTCATAGAATTATTGACCTCGCAATTTACAATTAGAATCACGTGTTATAATATCAACGTAGTATATGTATATATATTAAAAATGAATAAAAATTTCGAAACATTTTTAAAAAATGATAGAATTTTTTTTTTTTTTTTTTTAGAAAGTAACAAGGCTGTTTTCTTTCATCATTTTCTTCTTCAGAGCCTAGAACAGCTGGAAACGACCGGATAGCTCCGCCAGACAGTACATATATTTAACTTCAAAAACATCGCATCTCGAGAAGTCGTTTTGTCGCGCTAACTTCCTTTTGCCAAAGCATGTCACGTACCACTCATATATTCACATATTTATTCGTTGCTCTCATTAAATATAAATCCGTCTCGTAATACCATGTCGTCCTTTCACATCCCTCGAACTACTTAGATAAAAAAAAAGGGGGAAATTAAATTTCGACTAAATATGCAACCATAACGCAACTTAGCAAAGTGTGCTTCGCGTAACTTAGCCGCATTAGCGATCGCGCAAATTCATAATCCTATCAACAGAACTGGAAGAAACGCAATCCAAGCTTCTGCTTATTATCTACTCGCTATATACCATTATGGTATACTTAAATACTGTTAAAAATGACAACGTGAGTTCGCGCTCGCCATCCATATGCAGATGCGCTAGTTACAATAAATAGTAAATAGAAGATAGTTCTAGATACAACAGATAGATTTAATCGATAGGTTTAAGATGTTCTTCTGTTTTTATCCCAAGTCCACGCAAGAAAGCGCAATAAAGGTTTCTCGGCTCAGAACGGCGTGATAGATTTATCCAAAGAATAAAACAATAGCTATTATGATTCTACCTGTAAATACAGATATAACAGCAAATACTTATAATACGATTTACTTGTACCAAACGTTGCCCTTTACGTATTCTCCATGTTTTGTGTATCACGCGTACTCTATACGCATCTCTGAATTTTTAAATTTCCCGCGAACTTACAGGAGTCCACCGTCTACGTGTAACGCGCGCGATATGAAAATAAAAATGTTGGATGATCAGCGTAGGATAAAGCTCGCTTTGGTGAGTCGATGTATAGAGTTTTCGCTCGAATATTTTCGATTCTTCTGCTTTAGTTCGGTGGTTTTAAAGCGAAATGGAAGGACGATGGAAATGATGGAAACGGGAGGAGACCGGTGGAGTAATTTAATATTCGAAACGGTTTCCTAGGTAATTTTAGGTGGTTGTATTGAGAATGATGGAGTGTGAAGGTGTGCAGGGACACGAGGATGTACGAGGAAATAGGGGGAAAGTTAGGCTACTAATGGGGGATTTCGGTTGTTGTGCAAGTGAAGTGTGTAGGAATGGGGTTGGCTGGAATGAAATATTGGAATTGATATAGAATTGAAATACAGTTGGAATGTGCTTGTGGCGGAGCAGTAAAATATCGCGGATCCAATGGAAGCGGAATATTTGATATTCGTATGGTGATATAGAGTCGAAATAATAATAAGAGAATGGATGGCTGAATATAGAAAATAATAACTCGAAATACAGAGACAGTGAAATTTGTGAAATATTCGTATTTAATAGATTCTAAATAATTAAGTACTTGAGATTTAGTAGGTTTGTGGTATTTGAGTATATCTGTTCGAATTTCAATAGAATTCTAACGTAATCGATGATGACCGATTGAATCGAAATCCTCAAATAATATCAATACGATAAAATCTTGAAAATTCCATACTTATTCTTGAAATTCCTCGAATATTATTGAAAAATATTCTGAGATGATCAATTCAAAAAAGAGAAACTCCAATGTCGATACAATGCAAAAAACACAATTTGAATAATTCAATTTGAAATATAATCATGTACAACACTGACAATGAAATTTAAAAACACAGAATGGCATTTAAATACTCTACAGACGTTCCTGAAATTCCTTGAATATTACTGAAAAATATTCTGAGATGATCAATTCGAAAAAAAGATACTCGAATCACAACACAATGCAAGAACCACAATTTGAATAATTCAATTTGAAATATAATCATGTACAAGACTGACAATGAAATTTAAAAACACAGGATGGCATTTAAATACTCTACAGACGTTCCTGAAATTCCTTGAATATTATTGAAAAATATTCTAAGATGATCAATTCCGAAAAGAGATACTCGAATCACAACACAATGCAAGAACCACAATTTGAATAATTCAATTTGAAATATAATCATGTATAAGACTGACAATGAAATTTAAAAACACAGAATGGCATTTAAATACTCTACAGACGTTCCTGAAATTACTTGAATATTACTGAAAAATATTCTGAGATGATCAGTTCAAAAAAGAGAAACTCCAATGTCGATACAATGCAAGAACCACAATTTGAATAATTCAATTTGCGATAAGATCATGTACAAGACTGACAATGAAATTAGAAACTACGCAATGTTGTTTAAAGATTCCACGTTCATCCGTGAGATAGCAAGGATACTCGAGCAATACCTGAACGATCCAGATATTCAATGAATAATTCTGAATTTCGGAGAAAGAGAAACGGAGGAAGCAATGGAAGCAAGAGACGCAAGCAACCGGAGACTCGTAGCACAGTGGCTGGGGTGTCCAGCTTCTTCGAATTCCTAATCAAAGCGATTTTATGCATGCAGGTCAAGAATTTCATGACTGTATACTTGATGGCTCGTGGACTGCAATTAACCCTGTTTCGGTTCGGAATTAATGCACAGGATGCGCGATATAAAGACACGTGTGTTTCTACTGAAAAAAGGAAGGTGTCGTCCAAGCAGTGGTCCCTTTTCTATCTCATGAATGACAAAGTTGGTTGGACGCGATAGCTCCATCTGTTTTCTTTTTCAGTTTAAAACCGGATAGAAAGCTGAATTTATACAGAGAAATTGAAAAAGTTGGTATTTTTTTTTTTTTTTTTTTTTTTTGTAAAAATATAGATTTTGCTGATTCTGTTGAAATTTTAGGTAACTTTTTTGTTCTGAGTTCTAAATAGAAGGTTGGGCTCATACACAGGGAAACTGAACGATGTGAGAAGCTTCCGTTTGTTGGGAAAAATGTGGATTCTAGAGATTCTGTTGATATTTAAAGTTGATATTCATAGAAAGTTGGTGCAGTTGATCAAACTGAACAATTTGCAAAGCTTTTGTTTGTGCTGCGAGAATATGAATTTTCGAGATTTCTTTCTGGAAAAATTGATAATTAGAAGAGGTATAAATTTGAAGTTGTAGAGACACTGAAGAATTTGTGAATTTTCTATTTTTTAGAAAAGAAAATATATATATATATATATATATATATATATATTTCAGGAATAGTGAAAGTTTCGAGCGATGGAAAATTGGATTTACCCCGAATAATTAGGGGATTTGTAAATTTGTATCATTATACGAAATCTAAATTACAAATGTAGTCTGCTTTCCTATATCACAAAGGGAACATCCTATATTAAGGAAATCTCGACCGAAAGTTTCCTTATCACGACAAGAACACCTTGAATTTTCTTAAAACGAAAGACCAACTAAATTCAATTTTGTACTTAACTGAAATCGAAATTAAATCGTCCTCTGTCACAAATATACCTTAAATCTGCCTAAAAGAAAATTAATCCAATGTAAAGTTTCGAAACTTGACTAGCGTGTCTGAGATTTTCTACTTTCACAAATTCTTTTATCCAACTTTGCTCTAACTTGCAGTAGAGCGCCTCAGTTTCTATAAAATCCGTTAAACACTCAAAGTGTAATTGCCATCTTAAGTCGCTTTATCGCTAAAATTACACCAACAACCTTCCTCCATTCTCAGTTTCGAAACTTGTCTAATGTGTCTTCCATCTTCTATTTTCCTAAATTCTCTCGCCAAACCTCGCTCTAACTTGCAATAGAACACCTCAGTTTCTATAAAATCCGTTAAACACTCAAAGTGTAATTGCCATCTTACATCGCTTTATCGCTAAAATTACACCAACAACGTTTCTCCATTCCCAGTTTCGAAATTTGACTAGCGTATCTGAGACTTCCTACTTTCCCAAATTCTTTTATCCAACTTTGCTCTAACTTTGTCGTAGGGCACCTCAGTTTCTATAAAATCCATTAAAAACTCAAAGTGTAATTGCCCTCTTAAGTCACATTTATCGCTAAAATTACACCAACAACCTTCCTCGATGAGTGTTGTATTTCCCTCAATAATTCTCGCATCAAACTTCGCTCTAACTCGCCCTAAAACACCCTAATTTCTGCGACATCCATTGAAAGGAATCAATTTCCACTCGCGTAGGCTCCGAAATGAATCTCGGGAAATCTAATCCTCGAAACGTTTCGACCAATAACAAAGATGGTTGAAACGTCAAAGTTGACGTTTTAATTGTCTCGGTTGGAAATTCGGCCGCGGGGGTGGATTGTAAATTAGGTCGCAGGTCGAACGTCCTCTGCGGACGTGTATGCGGCTACCGATATATTTTTCCCGGTGACGGAGGGGGCAAGTTTTTTGGACGTTGGCCAAAGGGGTGGCTCGATCCTCGTCGACTTGTTGCTGATACGCCACTCTCATCCAATTAGCGAACCGATCGCTTTGATCGCGCTATTTTTGATTTTCAATCCGCTCTTTTTCTCTGATTTTTCATCCGTCGTGTCCTTTGCGCGCTTTTCGACGAATAAATTTTCGCCAACGCGAAACCAATCTGCCAGACAATAAACGTGAAAAATTCGTTGCATCCCGAGTCTGTGATCTGAGTCGTACGCTACATTTATTTTCTATTTATATTACATAGGAATATTTTATATTTATTAATATTTATATGTGAATATTTTCTATTTATATTGTTATATTCATTTGTACTGTTTATTTTATTAAATATTATATTTATTATAGATATTCTAGATATTTTACTATTATTATTATTATTATTACTACTACTGTACATTGTACAAAATTTATTTACGGTGTATTTTGGGAGGAGTGGGTGGTGCGTCGAGGTAAAACTTGAAATTTACTTGAAACTCGATATAGGAGAAAATTGCTGGCGGGATTTTAAGAACAAAGGAAGAATGGAATAAGATAGAATGAAAGATCGATTCTCAAATTTTCGATACTTTAAATTCTATTGAATATAAATCCAAGTCGGCGAATCGTGTTTGCCATTTAAGGTTTCTCGGAAATTGATTTCATACTAAGGAGGGTGACTCTGACTCCTCCTGTTTCGCAGCAAACTGCATCGTATTAAAAAAGTAGAACTCGAGGCAAGTTTGGCGTTAATTAAAAATTTAGAAACACGAAAGTTCGATACACCGCGGAAAAGCGTGTGTGGCATCTGAAATACGAGACGATGAAAGCTGATTTTGAAACGTGAATTTCAAAGATTTAATCGACGAGACCAAAGAGGAAAGATGAAAATTCTCGGCGATATTTCATAGGTTTTTAGCTATCGAGGAGCATCATAAAGCAATTAAAATACGAACAAAGAACGAATATAACGTATGATGCAATATCTCTCGTTAACAAGATGATTGTTAATAACGTTGAAAATTAGTAATTAATTACATGTGCACTTTGATTCGCCTCGATGGAAGCTGCAGATAGGAAAATTCATAAAATCGCATGGAGAAGCTGCTGCCTTCCGATAAACAAACCTGGCTAATGAAAGGGTCGCAGAAAATTTGCTCGATAAACGGGAAACAAAGGAATTAATTAAACTAATACTCGGCCTATTAAAATTTAACGCGCAGCCTGAAGAGGAACGTTAATTAAAAGATGGCAGATAATCAATTTATACAATACCATCCCCTTGCCGTCATCATCTTCAACAACGATACACCACAATTCACATACAACTGCACGTGATAAACTCATCCAACTCGATATATTTTTCAATATTTCGTTTCGATTCAACGAGAATCTTTTTAGATGAAATTTATAACAAAATATACGACATTTATAGGATTTGTGATTTTTAAACATGTAAAATATTTCATTTTTTTTGTGCGATTGTCGGACTTTTGTTGCCACCGTGGCGCGAGAGAATTTGTTGCCACGAATTATATCCCGTAACTGATTATTACATCCAGGATTTTTACGCAATTTCATATTTTTACCAACGGAATGAAATTAATGAGAAACCTACGCAAAAAAATTTCATCCACAAAAATTACCAACAGATGAATATTTTACGTTGCCATGAATATTGCTGTTATTACTATTATCTCGTATATCGTATTTTTGCTATCGCATGTATATCGTAAATATTGCACATTGTATCCTGAGCATTGTCATTTATCGCTATTACGTAGCGTTATTTCGAATTATTGGTTTTTTTCTACCTTTAACTTTATCGCGAACGTACAAAAATACACAGTTCCATTATGATCAGATTTCATGGATTTGTATGTGTTTGGAAATTAAATTTACAGACGCAAATAGAGAAACGTATAGAATATGAGAAGTACGATAAAACAATCGGAAGTATGATATTTAAGTCGAATCGGACGAATCTGCGCTTAGGTTGTACGTCATTAGCGTGTGCTATGCGTAGGAACTTGTATTGGGTTGGCAACTAAGTGGTTGCGGGTATTGTCAATATCATCTAATGGCAAAATCCGCAATCACTTAGTTGCCAACGTAGTTGCTAATAAAACGCGCAAGACACGAATTTACATAAATTTTGCACGCGACGTGACACGTGAAATTCTCTCCTTTCCTCTTTTCCCTCATTTTTATAAATAGAAAAGAAGTATACGTCGCGTGCGAGCGCATTTAAAGGCCGCAATTGTCTCCAGTGGACGTATCTTGACACTGATGCGTTCAATTAAAAGCGATGAAGGTTGATCAAGGTTCATCAGAGTCGAGTGACGAAAATGACGCTGTCGACTGGACGCTCTGGAAACGTTCGATCGAGCATCCGTTTCCGGCGAACGAAAAAGAAAAGGAAATTTCGATATCCACGATAATTGGTAATTTTCTACAGCTAATTGATTATATGATACATACGCGCGCGCGCGCATCGTGTCTGTAACAAAATAGACCGAGAATTTTCACGAAAATTTCTATTTTCCAGAATATATTGGCTTGGCAATTAAGTGACTGCGGATTTTGTCGTTAGATGGTATTGACAAAATCCGCAATCACTTAGTTGCCAAGCCAATAATTAAAAAAAGAAAGTAGTATCTCGTAGTAGAAGATTCTTTTAATTGCGAAGTATTATGGAAGGTACTATACTTTGAAACATTCTAAAATGAAAGTTAAATAAAAAATTAAATACAATGTAAAGTTAAATAACACAATTACGTAAGCTAAATAGTTGGAATTTACGTGAAACCGTTCGGGTCATCTATTACATGACAATGCCGCCGCAGTTGAGGGTTAAAAAAGGTGGAATACTGCAGACGGGATGTCAATTGCGTCAATAGATGCCCTGTTACTTGATTTTTCAATTTGCGAGACCTCGCTATATCATGGAACTCTGGTTGAGTGGAGAGTCATACTATGTTCAATGGAAAACCGAGGTATTTTCCCGAGTGAAAATTGAAAGATCGATCGCGCCGCAGAGGCGTTTAATTTTCACGAGTTAACGCGATCAGGATGTCGCGTGAGTTAGGTCGAAACGATGCCCCGTGGACGCTAATTGAGTGGAGAAAGTGGTGTTGTCGTGCGATAACAAGGTGTGGAAAGTCAGATAAAAAGGTCAGGCGAAAAAAGAAAAGATACGAGGATTCTTGAGTTAACGCGTCGACGTGCAACGTTCAGTTAAGTCGCTGTTGTTCAACTTTGTGGCAAGGTCGTAATTTGAGTCGCGATCCAGGGCCACAATGTTAAGTTAGCAGAGCAAATTGCACGAAATGCCCTAAATGTGATACTCCTTCCATTATCTATTAGATAAAGTAATTTTGTTTCGTACGCTCCACTCTTTCCATTATATTCGCAACAACATGATTTTGTAGTCTGATAATAAGCAATGAGGCGAGAATTTTATTACTAAATTTCTAATAACGATATTTGTTAATATTGAGATTATAAGTTGGTTAAAATACTATACGTTGGTTAAAATATATAAGAAGATGTGATCCACTTGTACATTTTTGCATTACATATTGAGGTTATAAATACAATAAAAACATTTTGAAACTTCAAATCTAAAATTGCAGTGCCAAAATGACAACGATACATTGGAAACATGAAAATTCAAAGAAGTAAAAAGAAAATTTCAACGTTGGTTGTGCTATTTTATTTTTTATTCAATCACGCAAAGTTGCAACGCGAAGTTCTGCCACTAGTCCTTGAGGATTCTTGAGTTAACTCGTTGAGACATGACTAACATTGAGTTAATCGAGTGCTGAACGTTGAAACAGAGTTGTAAAGCGAGTCGCAATCTTGGCTCACAATGTTAAGTTAGAAGAGTGGGTTACGACAGAATAAGGCAAAGTTGAGCGGTAACTGTCGATGAGGATAGTTCATCGTTAGAATTTTAACAAGAACATGTGTCAACGTTAAATTAAAAATTGCAACATCAAATCCCAGTAGTCCAACGTTGAATTAAACTAAAATTCGGAAGAAGAGCATTTCAATGTCATGTTTGCAACACTAGTTTCTGACGCTAACTCGAACCTTGTCGCTTAATATCAAATTACACCACTGACTCACAACATTGAACTACGTTGAAACTATACACCAGCGTACAATATCATGTTACAACATTAAATTACAATAGCGAATCACAACACCAATTTCTGCTACCTTACAATTTCGAAGTTTCGATACTATAAATACTACGATGGCGACTCGAGTTATAACCACGTTGCAATGGTAAATCTCAACATGGAAGCCACATTCGAGCCAAGAGAATTCAATTTTATTATTTCAACTTCATTCGTGACGTTCACGATACACCGGCTGAGATAAATATGTTCATAAATATCGTTGTTAAATTACAAAGTAAAATTAAATTTTCCTACTGAATCTCCACTTCAGTTTGCAACATATACCTTGGTCGAGTGATGTTCATCAAATTGCAAATTATAATTAGATTTTATTTCCAAATGTACGCTCACTTCTGATATTACACGCGAATGTCGAACTTTCGCCACATTACGTACATTAAAAACAGACTTTATTATTAATCACCGATGTTAACTACGTGCTTTACTCGAATGTCAAATGTTCGCTAAATAAAAAATTCGAATTAAATATCGTTACGAATATTGACATTCCCTTTGAATCTTAAATATCCTTGATATTATAAATTATAAATTAAATTTACATGTCGCTTGTTATTAAACTGCCACTTTGACTTTCAACATTTCGCTCGTGCCCTAAAACTCTCGCCGGACTGCGAGTTGAAAATAAATTCGCTTCTTCGCTAGAGAAAGACCCTAACAACCACCACTTACGATATTTTGCTCGAGCTCGGAAAATTTCCATGTCAGTTTACGTAGAAACGCATAAATAAATTTTATTATTAAATTCCAATTTTAACTCCCGATAAATAGGTATTTTCCCCTCGACCTTCAAATATTCCAACTAAATGGCAAATCAAAACTCCACGTTCTATTAACGAGCTGCAAAATCAACTGCGCTCGTATTTCCCTCAAACATCTCCACCGTTGAATTAAACGTTATTATCAATTTCCACACATCGACTGGCAATACGTTGTTCAAGCCTCGACAGCTCGCCAAAATTTCAAATATTAAAATTAAATTTCATTGTTGAACTCACGACGATCCATCGGATCGTGGGACCTCGTGTGCCACGTGCAAATTAGAAAATCGATTCAATTAACTGAATTCCTCGACGACCACTGTTTTCCGCCAGTAATAATATCGTGCCAGTATAATCGAACGTTCTCCCACTGAAACATTGCCGGACCGATAGTTTTTCGATCACCGGGTTGTTCCAAAAGTATCTTTCGTTTTACAAGCGACTGATGGACGAGCAACAATTTCTCTTTTACATTATTCCATTGAATTACGTATGATCCATTTTGTCCTATTGAGATAAAGATCGCAACGTTCGACGGATTAGATTTCAGCTTTCTAAAAAGACGCATTCTAAGAAGAGACATATTATTTGTAAGAGAAAGAATCCAAACTTTCGGGGTAACCTAATACACGTCAGCCATTTGAAGTATTCCACTTTTTGCTGCGATAACGGTCGGTCTAAAGGGTGGGGGTTGGCCCAGCAATTCTCGCGTGGTCGAAAGTATCGGGGCCGCTTCATCGGCCTTTTCGAGCTCATAATACGCGGTTGCCGAATCAACGGACCGTTGATTGGTTTCGAGAATAACGCGAAGGAAAAGCGGCTCAACGCTAATTGCGCGGCCGACTATTGTCTTTCGACGGTGAAGCGCGATGGAAAATATCGCGCGACACTGGCACGCGCGTCGAAAGTTCGCCGATGAAAATCACGCGTGAAATTTTATTTACGAGTTTTCACCTCCGTTTTTAGCTGTTTTCCTCTTTCTTTGACGCGGACGATGTTTAGAATTTTTTTTAGATCGGCCTATTTTGAACGCGGCTCTAATCTATTATACTCTGACGCGCACGTCAAAAATTCTACGGTGGAAATTTATGATTTACGAACAAATTTTGCTTCGCTTCGTTTCTTTTCTCGGGCTACTTTTCTTTTTATCTCGTACGGAACATCCGACGCTTCGTTCGATTCGAAACCTTTCGCGTTTTCAGATTTTTCTGTAAACTTTAAGCGATGTTTCGATCTATCGTACTTTGGCGGGCGTTTCAAAAAATCCCACGATAAGAATCACACGTGAAATTTGATTTGCGATTTACGAGTAAATTCTATTTCGCCTGTTTCCTTCTATTTCTTTTCTTCTCCTTTCTTTTCTTTTCTTCGGCACAGAGAATTTGACGCTTCGTTAATCTTAGAATCGCTTATATTTTTAGACCTTCTTGAACTGGCCTATATTAAACGAGGCTTTAACCTATTATATAGATATTTTAATTTGTTTACAGTTTATGATCATTGTCGAGTTACACTGCGGCGGATGAAAGGAAGCTTCAAATCGATACACCTCGAACTTTAGCAACTTTCAAAGTAAAAGCTGCATCATAGTCATCTATTCTATGGTATATTTTATTCGTTGCCCTTTGCAAAATTACGCTGTCCCTTTGATGCTTTTTATCTTATTAATTTCCCTCTATCCGCCACTGTACCATATTCATAACTAATTCTTAATATTCGTAACAGACATTTGATTCGTTTTAAAGATATGCCATTGATACATCGCTTATTGATCAGTTATCAATAGATAATATTTAACAACGACGAAAGGGAATTACTGTAATTCGTCTTTTTCGATTTCCAGCTGTGGAAAAACAAAATTCTCGTTCGACCATCAAGGGATTTTAATCAATCGTACATTTTATCTTTCACAAACGAATATTTGCCTCGTACGATTGAAATATTGTTCCAGATATTCGTAATTATTTCGAATAATTGGCGATGCGGACTTCGGAGGAGACAACGTTAAACTGCGCGGCTGTGCTTTCGTAGGAAACCAAAGTTTGGCTAATTTTATCGTTCGCTCGACACTTTCGTCGCTATTTTTCGCTCGACGTCCCTTCTCTGCGACATCCTTCTCTTTGTGAAATCGTAGAAACTCCACGTTTCTTTCGCCTCGACCAATACTGTTTCTTCTTTTTAATTTGTAAACACGAGACGTTAACGTCCCATTGCTCGGCCATTTATTATCGAAGCAAAGCGAAACTTTCTTAGGAGAAAGAATTCGGATTAAATTTCGAATTAGAAACATTACTCTGCAAAGAAAATTCTTTTTTCGTTCTATCGTAACCCGTGACCGCAAAGAATCCTCGTTGTATCGGTAAAACTACCGTTGTTGCTTATTTTCGTAAATCGAAGGAAAACTTTCTTACGAAAAGCTTCGAGAAAATTTCGTTAAGAAAAATTCAGATTGATTTCTTGATCAAAAACATTGCCAGTTTCCACGGGAAATTCTTTTCTATTCCATTGTAATCCGCGAAGAGTTTTTATCAGTTATCTTTTTCTTGGTAACACTCTGATGTTTTCTTGTTCTCGTAAAGCAGAGCAAAACTTTCTTACAAAGTATGAATCATATTAAAACAAAGGAATTGCGGAGAATGTTAATTGCAATCGAAAATATTAATCTCGAAAAATTTGTCTTCGACGAAGATTATGATCGCGAGACAAGACAAATTACGTAATTTACGAAAGATCGATATGTCGATAGTCAGAAAGGACACGGAAAATATTCCTAACGACGTCTTAATCAACGTTGCAATCCTGAGTTTTTCCATATTTTCTTTACTCTGCAATCGCAGCTTTCAACGTACTCTCTCCCCCTCCTTCTTTTTATCGAGCAATATGCAATCTCTCTTTTCTTTCTTTTTTTTTTTTTTTTTTCTTTTTAAATAGCTAAACGTGTAATAGAACAGCGACCTGACCTGACCTGACATAACATCATCGGTCTTTTTTCTTCCTGGACTCTTAGTCAGGGAATGGCTAATGGAAACGACACGAGCAACGTGCGCGAATACGAAAAATAGAATGCAACGGATTCTGCAGCGAAATTATAGTCGAAACGTTAATTGACTGGTCGACGAATCAAGTATTGGGAAATGCGGCTGAAAACTCCATCGAAATAGAAATCAGCTTAACAGCGTATTATAAATTGTTGGGTAAATTAAACGTCATGTTTAAAGCAGGATAAATGCTTGCGTAACGCTACGGGGGATGCTTGTAGAGGATTGTGAAAGAAGGAATTATCCGTGGTTGTTGGGTATTGTTGAATGAGAATAAAAAAAGGAGAAGTCTATATAAAGTGGTTTTCTAATGGAATTGCTCAAGGTCGTTGTTATATCGTTCCAAGCGACTATACTTGACGTACGTGTATCTGGAAGATAGAAATGTAATGAAATGCTTCTAAAAATTATTCAAAGAAAGGGAATTACCTTAACATCAACTGCACTTTTCTTTTCTAGTAAATAAAACCATCAGAATTTCTTTGTATGTTTCTCAGCATCAGCTATGATAGTAAAATTAACCGCCATAATTGTAGCATGGTATCATATTACCAAAACAAGTATACCATTCAGCATAACGAAACAAGCGAAAGAATTATATTTTAAAAAATAAATTCTTATAAACAATTGGAAATCATAATCTTGACGCGTTTAACTCTGAGTTTCCTAATAAAATCGTGCAGCATAATAAAATAGCCAAAGGAATTGTCAATTTCTATTTCCATGAGGAGAAAAAGATATTTTCTTTGCTACCTCGAGAGAACATCGTACTGTCGTGAAAGCAACTAAAAGTCATTGCTGTCTCTTTCTATAAAACCGAAACCATCTCGACGTATCTTTGTACCTAACTCAGATTATAAGAGATTATTCACCTAAAAGATTATTCACCGTAATTTACGACTAGCGTACTAGCGAAACAAGTATGCTATCCGCCATAATAAAATACCTAAAGAAACCGTCGACATTTTCTTTCATAAAAGAAGAAAGGAATTCTTTGAATGAATTGCCACAATGGAACTAGCTAAAAATCGCCGCTACTCTTCTTCTTATAAAACTAAAACCGTTTCAAAATCTTTTGATGCGTCTAACTCAATACTCTCTAATACAATCATCCACTAGAATAATATACACAAAGGAATTGCCAACTTCCATAAAGAAAAAAAAGAAAAGAAGAAAGTAAAAGGAAAGAAATTCTTTCTCGACTACCCCAGCAACTTATTACGACAGTAAGTTCGATTTACTAATATCATCAACTCCGCCTCTCCCAGAGAAACAAACATCGAACAACGTCCCTCTAATAAAACCATCCATCGTAATTCATGGTACTTCGTGAAACAACTACATCATCCAGCACGACAAAATACCCCACAAAATCGTTCTTACGCAAAAAAGAAAAAAGAAAAAAGAAGAAAAAGAGAAAGAGGAGAAGTTCTTTCTTTAATCACCCCAACAACTACTTCGTTTATCGATGTAATCGAGTCCGCTGTTTCCGAGAAAGATGACGGACACTCCGCGACAAAAAACCATCCGCGTAATTCGTACGTACACAGAGTGGAAACGGCTACGGCATCCATCGTAACCGAACACCCAAACAAACCGTCAACTTCTCCTTCCACGGAAGAAAAAAAAAACTCTTTGTTCACCGCCTCGGAAACTTGCTACCGTAATAAAACTGTTCAAAAATCGCTGGTATCCGTCTGATCCACCGTTGACCAAACTTCTCTTTCAAACTCCTCTTCGTCGTCCCTGATCCACGGACGAGAAGCTCGGCCTTCGAAACAACCCCGAAGCCATCCTCGCCTACCCACCCCACCCCACCCCATCCATCCCTTTTGTGGGTCGTCGTCGTTATCCAATTAGACGTCTCGATTCCTACCGCTGCCCCTCCATTGTCCCGTTGTTTCTCTCTGGCGATGTTTAATATCGACGAAAATCGCTAGGCTGCAGAGGCAAGGACGATTAAAAATGAACGTCGGGGCCGCGTGGGCCTCTAAGAAGCCGAGAAAGAACGAGAGGGTGGGCGTGGATCGGGGGGGGGTGAAAGAGGCGGACTGCTCTATTGTGCGAAACTGTGTCACAGGGACTGGGCTTGGGCGTCCGTAAGGCAAGTGCGCAAAGTGAAGAGCCGCCTCTCGCCGTCCATTTTTCCATCTACAAATGATTTCTGCGGCGTTATCGCTGGTGCGCGAAACTCTGCTTCTGGTTAGAGAGGAGAGAGGAAGCGCGGCCAGGGGGAGAGATGTGCGCGGCCTCGTGAAAACTCAGAGTCTCGTAGATCCGCAATGGTTCGCCGCATTTTTACATTAACAGTAACCGTTATTTGTTATTCGTAATATATATGATAAATTCTAAACTACCCGCCGAAATTACCCGCCGAATTTTTACTTTTGCTTTGTTTTACCGGCAGCCATTTTAACCGAATAGGTTAGATCACGAGAGAAGAACGGTCTCGTTCTATCTGTACCAATTACTATTTTATATTTAGTTGAAGAGAAAAAGGAAGTAAAAAATGAAAATCAAAGTCATTTCTCGACCAGAAACGCTTTTCGAATTTAGAATGAAGATTTAGAATGACTTCAGCTTCGGACTATTTCAGTTTGAATTTTGCTATAACGTACATATACGTGTAGTACTATGCGCAAGTTTTCTAAAGTATCTTAATTAATAAAGCAGCCATGACATCGTTTGCTACAAGAAATAGCAAAAGTCTTTTTTCTTTTTTTTCTTTGCTTCTCTATATTTTTCATTTTATATACGGCCCGCTGATACTCGTTATTGGTTTGTCAACCGTCCTGATTTTGTCCTCTTTCGCTCTCGTGTTTTTTTCCCGGCGATGTTTGGTTTTTTAACCTGATGAATTGGAAACCGGAGATGAAAGCATATTTTGACGGTAGCTTTCGAGGATCGAACACTCGCGATTCATACGGAGGAATGCGATACCTACACACACGCGCAAGCACACACACGTATACAGCGTATCAAACGTATAAACTCGAAAATTCAAGAAACTAACCGAAACAGCTACGTTTCTACGGAACTGGAAGACATATGAAAAAAATGAAAAAAAAAAAAAACGAATTGACCAGAATATTGATGTTAAAGATTATAAGCGTTGCGAATAGTTGATTCGATTTGAACGATTCGTATGTCCCTACGATGCGATAAATTTAAATATCCAAGATCAATGTACGTTCAGGTACGTAAAATCAAATGTTCTAATAATATGCTAAATTTTCCGTTTACTTTTAAGTCGAAAGTTCTCCGTCATTGGATTTTAACATAAAAGGAAAAGGTTTGGTCGTATAAACTTACCAAAGTCGCTGAGAAAAATCACAATGGGCATCGAATCGCACTGCATCCGAAATTAGAGCTCGTAAAGACCGCGCCGAACCATCGAACTGTGTCACTAAAGTTTCATGAAAACGAGACCTTGAACGGTACCTCAAACCCCTATTCTAATATAAACCTCCGATTACACCGGGTCAAATCGATATTATCTAATTCTTCTCCTTTTTTTTTCTTTCTTTTTTTTTATTAATACCACGGATTCAAAGCCTGTTGACGAACAATTAATCGATAAAACAATTTCCTAGTAAAATACGTGAAAAAAGCAAGGAAAGTTGACGATTTTTTGACATTCAAGGGACGAGGGATTTTTAAAATTTTTGACGAGTTTTTGAGAAGCAGATAGAAAGCATTCGTACATGTTATATAATATCGTGTTTATAAACGAACAAAGAAATTTTTCTACGATGAAATTTTGTCAAAAAACGCATAATTATTCTGTAAGAGAAAAAGAAAAAAAAAAGAAAAGAAAAGCAGGCAAATGGAAGATTATCGAGAACTTTAAAGCTGAGAAGGAAAACAGAAATCGAATTGTTTCTTGGAACCGGAGGTTGAACTATGTAATTTCTCCAGATTTCTGAAGACTAAAGAAATCGGCTAAGTAATTCATACTAATTCGAAAAGAAGAAGAAAAAAGTACTAAACGATCGTAAGTACTTTACGAAGAAACTTACAAACTTCAAACTCCGAGAATCGGGAGAAAAATCGAACAACTTCTTAATTTGTTTCATTGACTATTAGCAAATTATCGAACTCTTCGATAATTGAATTAACATTTCAATTGCCAAAGTTTCGATACCTTTTGTCTACGACTTTAAGAAGAAGAAAAACTGATAAACTGGAAAAACTTCAAGAACCATATGAACCTCGATCTGTTTAATGGATCTGTTTAAATAAATTATAAAATTATGCAATGGCTGATTTCTCTTTCAAAATATCTTACACCATGCTATCTTCGCTATTAAATAAGATTTTATTATTATTATTTAAATTATCCAATGTTCGCACGCATTTTATCCAAAATTTCCCACGTCGTAACTCACCGTCGAATAAATTATCAAATTTCCATTTCAATTCTATCAGAAATAATTGACTACGCGTTTTTCTACACAAAATTTCCCATTTCATAGTCTTCTTATCTTACGTACGTCGTGACTCAACGTCGAACAAATTATCAAATTCTCATTTCAATTCTATCAGAAATAATTGACTGCGAGCTTTTTTACCCAAAATTTCTCACGTCATAGACTTCTTATCTTACGTCGTAACTTATAGTGGAGCAATTTATCAAATTCTCATTTCAATTCTATCAGAAATAATTGACTGCGAGTTTTTCTACACAAAATTTCCCACATCATAGTCTTCGTATCTTACGTACGCAATTTGCTATGAATTAAGAATCTCTTGATCTGTTTGACCCATCGTTAAAACAAATTGTAAAACTCTCCAATCACCGAATAAATATATTTTATTCGAGATTTCTCCCATTATATCTGGCGCTTCATCGTGAATCAAGAATGCCTTAATCTACGTTTAACCGATCATTAAGCAAATTATAAAATTCCCCGATAATAAAGTCAACATTTTTCATTCCAGATTTCTGACATCCTATCCTTATTCATTATGAATCAAGAACATTTCGTTTCCACATTTTCGCCCCCTTTCAACCTCCTCTTATCACGGTTGTAACTTATCTGGCGAATATATCACGATAACTGTACGATATATTAGCGGAAAAATTACTTCCTGCAGCACTTAGTAAGTGCAATTTATTTCCGCGACACGAGAGGATAAAAAAGTAGAAGAAAAAGAAGGCGAGGAAGAAGAAAATGTCAGGTGGCCGGGGCTAAGCGAATAAGTCGAACCGCCTGTAATGCGAATAGTAATTCAATTTCCGTCGGGTAATAGAAATTACTTCGAGAATTATGTGATCTCGCCGGATTTTCCTCTGCCCTGTCCACGCCAATTTTTCATCGTCCCTGCACCAACGATTTTGTCGCGAAATATTTGCATATTCAAAAACGTATTAGTTGCGGAAATGAACTGTTTTTTATATTTTTTTTTTACAAGCCATTTTCAAATATAATGTATACACAGGGTGGTTGGTAACTGTTGGCACAAGCGGAAAGGGGGTGATTCTACGCGAAAAAAGGAGTCGAAAATATAGAATAAAAATTTTTCGTTTTTTTCAGCAATTTTTGTAATAATAAACTTTACGATTACTTCATATTATTTCATTATGTATTCCTGATTTTCCGCTACGGCAGAAACAAACTTAAACCGCGATAATATCCACTTTATAACGAGACGCGTTAAAGTGGACGCGTACCGAGCCAAAATTCAAAGTCGATTTTCTCGAAAACGAAGCCTCGAACGAAAAATTTGTATTCTATATTTTCGACTTTTTTTTTCGCGTAGAATCACCCCCTTTCCGCTTGTACTACCAGTTACCAACCACCCTGTATATATATATATATATAAAGTCATCTGCTCTCTATTTCGAGATTTCCAAGCGCGTCGATTTTTATATTTATAAAATTGAACGAGCATGATTGACTTATAGACCGAATGGCCATGAAAGACATCGATTTAAATCGACCGAAGTATAAGATTTATATAAGTAAATTCAGAGACACGTACGAATGGAGAATGGTAAAAAGAAAACGAACAAATTGATTCAAGTACTACGTAACAATTATCTGCACCTAAATTTAATAATTGTTTAAATAAATATCGCTATGGGTCGAAGTTTATTTATTCGGAGATTGTTTCAAGGAGAAAAGAACGTTTAAATTATACAGAAGAAAATCTTCTGGTGGAACAAAATCTTCGTTCAAATACCGTTTACAGGGAAATTACTGTGAAAGAAATTACTCGAATCTGTGAATAGGGAATATCGAACAACGCAGTTTGAATAAAACGACGATATACGGTAGAATGGTATACAGAAACGGATTTATCTTAGAAAAGGTCACGGGCTAAGTACCGTACGAGGAAGGATTTTCTCGAGCAGCGATTTCTCGTTTATCGTTCGTCTTGCTCGGGGAATTTCCACGGCATTGAAAAGCGCGTTATGAAACGCGAGAATCCTCCGATACATCCGACGTACGCGTGCACGTGTTCGCATCGGGTTACAGGCAGGCAAAGAGAGGCCATGAAAATGAAAACCTTCTTACATACAAAAATATAGAGAAACGACGCACGTATTCCATTCTGTTCGTCTTATCCGCTTGCTCCTCGCATTTCCAGAACGCCGAGCTACGATTATTCGCGTTAATAAGGCCGACCATATCGAGGAATATGGAATGGACAAAACTGATAACGATAAAAACCGAAGATACGAAGAAAATGCCAGCTAACAAGTTTTGCAAAGGCAAACGCGAAATTGACACAGCTTTTTGCTTCAAGGACCAAAGAGAACAGAACGGAAAGAGAGAAACTCGACTGAGATACTCTGAGACTGACGCGAGAACAGCCAACTACAACAGGTAGAAACTCGTTTATCCGAAAGTTCCGATAAGAGAGGCTCACCGGCTATCCCCACCCGTTATATCGTAAGTTCGGATACGAGAGACTGCCGTTCGTATGACCGAGTTTGTCTAATTCGTTTTCACGATTACACGATCTTTGGTTTCGCGATGGTAACTATAGAAACGGCACCTATCAGTTTACCCAACAATCGTGGGTAAATATCGGGGTTTATATCGTGCGATAAATTTGTGTGTGTGTGTGTGTGTGTATATATATATATATGCAAGTGCAAATATATAAATGCCGCAGATATAAGGTGACAAAGAAACTCGCGGTTCGCGCTTTTGTTTACGCCACAGAGTGTGCTCGTTGGTGCTTCTCCTCGGCCACACGCAGGACTTCGTGAAATGCAATATATATATATATATATATATATATATATATATATATATATATATATATATATATATGTGTCGGAATTATAAGAGATTGGAATTTTGTGGCGTTTACCATCGTGATTACGTACTCTAGCTGATCGTTATTGGTACCGAAGTGATGATTGCAAGAGGTTACCGGTAAAGACGACAATTGGACAAACGAGACGTCGATGACGATGAATCTAGGTTCGATAACGAATCCACGGCTACGGGGGACAAATCCGATGTCATACACGATCCGTACAAGTCGTACTTCCATTAGCAACTCGATCAGCAATTCGTTCGGCGACTAGCTCACTGACCCCTAGTCCAAATGGAACTGCCCTTATATAGTCCTTTTCCCACCTCTCGGGTCGATCATTGTTTCTAAGGAGAGCTGCACAATTACTTCATACCTCTGTTATTACACGTCGCTCCCGTGACCGCGGCTACGTTCGGCGACTCATTGTGTTACCTCGGGCTCAAGCCCATCGTTATAAACCTTAGGTACCCGTATAACTATTTCTTAGTTTATTGCTTAGTTGTAAAGTCTGAATTAGGGTATTGGGTTTTTCCGAAACGTTTCAAAAGAAAGGCACCGATGTCCTTTCATCTTCGACATATATATACGTAAGAACAAAATACATCAGTGATCCTCGTGTTAGGTAATAGAGGCTCGCTTAGGAGTTCGTACGTGTGAGGAGGTTGGGTCTGAACTTTTTGTATAAACGAGGTTCTACTGTATCAACAAGGAGACGTATATTACACGTAGCGCTACGCGTAGTACGAGGATCAAATGACACAGATCTTCTTCGTAAAGACTCTGTTCGTAACTTTGTATTTCGATAAGACGTTTCAAAAAGGTAGAATTCGGTTGTTGTTGCCTCGCCATCGAATTGCCACGATGTTTTCGCCGCAGCTTCGGTGAAAGCGGAGGGCCAGGTCGGAAGCTAATTGCGCGCGAGTTGTTCCACTTGTTCGTCGCTGTCGAAACGTCGTCCTCCTAACGTCTCTTTAAATGGTCGCGATTTTGTGGAACTCCGACTCTCTCTGCCACGGAGGAAAAGCCATACTTCCACGAAGTAATGTATCGAGTTTAGAGGAAATTTCGCCGACTGTTACCATCAGTGCTCCACCAGTTCCCGGAACGGCTTCAACGTTCGCTGGCGTTGCACCGGTCCTTTGGATGAGATCGACGTCCGCTAGAAAAACCGACTTGCGCCATGCAAACGCCTGGGTTCTTGATAGTTTTTCACGTGTTGAGTTTCACGGCGACGGTGCAACGTCTTTGTGGAAAATGGTGGCAAGAGGTTGCGAACGAGAGATTACGTACCTCCTTAACATTTAACAAGATACGTTTCAAATTTTGCTGGAAATAGCAAGAGACGGAATGAACTTACGAGGCGACGAAGATACCTAAACAATCTCCTATTTAAGGACAATAATTTATAATTTACGATCTGTCATTTAACAGATATCTCTACATTTCTTCCTCCTCCAGCGTACATCGAGATCGAACGAGAAGAGAAATGAGAAATCTATGTAAAACAACAACAGCTCCTTTTTGTATCCGACAGACAAAAATTAACCAAACGTACGACGTATACATGTTCCTTCCGCTGTCTTCGATCAACAAAAAATCCACCCTTCCTATTCTCCACCGCGTGCAACATCCCTAGAACGCGTAAAAAGTGCGGAGGAAACTCGTGTAACCGACGCAACTCGATTAATCTTATCGGAAGAACGAGGCATCGACTCGTAGCTACTACCTTGGCGGCAAGGGTTTACTAGCTCCTGCCCCTAGGTAAAAGGATACGCGAAAGTTGCGAAAACCGATAGTTCTGCCATTAATTCCGGTTCGTTAGCGCTTCGAGAATGCTTCACGCGTGCTAGATCGAAGAGAATCGTAGAATGAACGAGGGGGAGAGAGAGAGAGAAAGAGAGACACTGGAATTAATTCTATTTTGCAGAGAAGTGCGCTACAGTGCAACCAATTGCATCTTCGAGTGTCTCGAGGCTCGTGTTTCGCCCTGCTTTAAGGACAACCTCGCTTCTAATTAACATAAATACTCGGCCAACGACGGTTTACAGCGAGTTCATTGTGCCGGCCACCCGCCAGCCTCCTCGCAAATATTGACGCACAGTGGATTTTATGGACAGATTATGGTTGCTCGAAATGGGATCGTAAAGCGTGAGTAGTAAGGGGGTGATTTAGTTGGCTCGGGGTTGGCTTTACTTGGCGACTAGTGGACTGCGGATTTTCCTGCATTTGTGACAAGTTTGATGCTTCGAAATATGATACAAAGAAATATGTATAATATTGAAGGTATGATGGTAATATTTAGTTAATAATACAATTGAATTAATAAATACAGTTAACCAAATTATTGCCTATACACAGTTATAGTTTAGTAATATAATTATGGTTAATCATTTAGTAAACACTAACCTTACCAAACCTGGTCAAATGACCGGTTTCAAAATTTGATTTAAAATTGTACTTTCGTTTTTATTTCTTCCGTTCATCCAACTTTATGTAAATTCTTCCATTACTCGATTAATCGGTTCCTCGATTATTTACGTAAAGTTGGACGAGCGAAAGAAGCAACGACGAATGTACAATACAATTTCGAATGAAAGTTCGAAGCCTGGCAAAGTTAGGTTAGGTTAGGTTAGGTTAATACTGGCTACTATCGTCTTCCGAGATCAACGTATATATCGTACGAAACATAAATACAATATTCGAAATCTTACGGCTGGTATATCAAAGTACAGAATTCGTCGAAGTGCTAACTATGTAATTTCAAATATTATCTATTCCTCGAAACACGATAGCGCCCCATTAATTCCGAACAATCTGCTCCATCTATCTAGAACCCCGTTTGACGTATTATTCGTTCACCCCATCTAACATTTGATACGTTCGAAAATACACAATGGAAGTCGGTTTACACGAACGAAATTTTAGCGGTGGCCGATTACCCGAACATTAGCCGAGCTTTTATCACCTGAACTGCCGCTCAGCGTCAATCCACCACATTACGTACACCTGTGGGACTCTTTTTACACGGCACCTTTCTTCCTCTACGCGATTCACTTCAACGCGGCTTTTTTATTTTAAACGGTTTATTCACTTCTACACGTTCTTTTTAACTCTTATGTTATTGATTATGTTATTAACTCTTACACGTTCCGCTTATTTTTCTTTTTTCACGCGTTTCATCGTTCCACCGTAAACGATACCAATCTCGAACGTTTAACGCGATTTCAAAGGGATTTAGAAACTCGTATGGCTTGTTACGGAGAATTATCAAAGGAAAGAACGTACATCGACGCGACTGATACAAACCGGTCAGATCGGACGAACGATACTTAGAACGATGAAAGTGACCTCTTGGCTGC
This sequence comes from Bombus breviceps, assembly GCA_014825925.1. Lineage (NCBI taxonomy): Eukaryota > Metazoa > Arthropoda > Insecta > Hymenoptera > Apidae > Bombus > Bombus breviceps. The sequence goes on from CM026186.1 coordinate 3,261,170, forward strand.
TAATCAGAAAACTTGTGATACGTGCTCGTACAATAATAATATGGAGAGCGACGATGACCAAAATATCGATCTTTGGGAAAAGTATTTTTTCCCATTTCCCTTATCGCGTTCCCTTCCCCTTCGTGCGTTTATTGAATAAAACGTAGTCATCGAACGCGCCTCTATATTTTAACCAGTTGGCTGTTGCGCGTACCTAAGATGCGTGGTAAAAAGCAACCGATGACGAGTATATTCGTCAAACACAGACTATGTGTGACCTGTTATACTATGGAATTAAGTCGTAACCGAATTGCTCTTTTGTTTTTCAATTTTATTACTGCAATTTACTGCCATTACTAAATTGCAATTTAAACGGCAAATTGTGATTACTTTTTACGCACGACGAGTATACTCGTCGTAACGCAGAATGTTGCAATTTCTTCACGACGAGTATACTCGTCAAAAGCAGCTAACTTGTTGAATTGCTTCTTCTATTGTTTGCTTTGGTTTAACGCGAGTTTCGTACTCTGTTGCAAACTAATCGTTTCACGGCTTCTTTTACACTTTTTACCACGTCCACCATGTAAAGACAGTAAAAACATGTAAAAACAGTCGCAGATGCGTACGAACGTTTGTCACAAAAAACTGACCACGCGTCGTATGACACAATTCGCAGTTGCTAAAAGTTTGCAATGTTATTAAACGTTATTTGGAAGGAAATGTTTCGTGGAATCCTCTTATGTCTCGTACGAACACGAACTCCTATTAACCGAGCAAAAAATCACAGGTGGAAATAGGTCATAGGGAGAAATAGATGGACTCCTATTATACGAGCGACCTGATTATACGAACTAACTTGTCTCCCGTCGGTTTCACATGAACCAAGTTCTACTGTATTACGAGTTTCCTAATAATTAACCAATTAATTTTCGTTCAAAAAATTTGTACGATACACAGCGCTGCGAATAATTACAGTTTCGAACATACTTTCCGCATTATTTCCTCCACATTTCCAACGTACCGCTGATCATGGCTGGATATTCTAAGCGAAACATTTTTTTTTTTTTTTTTTTCAAATACTATATAACATTAGGTGATATTACGTGGCGAGTTATTGCGTTTAATAACTGAGATTGAGGGTGAAGGGACGATTCTTCAAGGAGACAATGCTGCTATTCGTAAAATTGCTACAGCAAAGATTTCGGAAAAGAATTATTACCGTAGCCGGCATCGGATGCCGATCTGAACACGATCGAGAAATTGTGGGTGAATTCTAACAAGGAAAGTTTACCATCAGGCCACCTATAAAACATATCGTCAAACCTGGAGAAAGAATAAAATTCGCGTGGGCGTATATTCGAAACGAAAGTTTGAACAAGTTCAGTGGATAGCGTGGCCAACAGATTAATAAAGGTAATCAGAAATGGAGGGAAATTTCACTGAATATCGGATAAAGACGTAACGATATTAACAGTGGGTTTGTAGTTTTTTACAAACAACGAAATGCATAATTTAAAAAAGAATTTAATTTTGTCCAGAGAAAAATGTTTGTGTCTATCGTATCTTCAGTTTTTTTTTTTTTTTTTTTACACATTATAATGTAAAATTATACGAAACGATTTTCTCAACATTTGCTTTAGTATCGTGAAAGATCTAAAAACAGGGTTGAATAATTATGAAATTATTCACGACACTGTATATATACAATATAATATACTAATATTAAGCATTTAGTGAAAATCTTATGTAAAGATTATATGTTTGTATACGAGAGAGCAAGAGTGGAATACACGTTGCTAATTTTGGGGTGGGACAAGTGGGTGGAAAAAGATTCGCTGAAAGACTCACCGTCAGAAAATCCAGGGAAACGCAATCGATGAGCCACTACAAGAATATTCGAGTCGAGTACCGCCGCTCAACCTTGCACCCCCTTCTTGCTAATTCACGCAACGCCACTTCTCTGAAACGAGAACAATAGAAGCACATGAGGAAATCTGACGTTTAAGAACCCTTTCCTTGTTAAATGCTCTGAAAAGCGAGATAAAGCTGAAAAATGGATAGTCGCGTTGAGAGACACCAAGATTGTAAAGATGTCCAAGCTAAAGGATATTTCGAATGAAGTACATTTTAGCGCTAGAACTATCGACCAGTATAAAACCAGTCAAAATGATTGGTCTATAAAAAAATACGTAATATTTTTTGATCGTAGCTCTCTTACAAAAGTAATTCCATGTCGCGTAATATATTTTTGGTATTATTAACTCATCTGGGAATATGATCCCTGAACGAGCGTTGGCACGTTTAGAAAAAGTTGTAAAACCAGTCATTTCGACTGGTGTGGTAGTTCTAGTGTCGGCATCGTGATCGATCTGGAATTTTCCTGATAATCAACCCCATCGTATCGAACGATAGGCGGTAGAAATTCTAAAAACGTGTGGAAAGTTACACAAAACGAGGAAACTGATTAATTCGAGTTCGGTAAACCTTTTACGCTTTGACAAGTACCACTTATTTTGACTGGTATTGGAATATCGGTACTGGAATTGGTAATCACGATACAAAATTATTTTAATTTTGAATAAATAAAAAAAAATAAAATAAAATTCATTGTATTATTTCTTTGTGCGGTAGTTCTAGCGTTAATATCTTCCGTACGAGCGTGGAGTAAAGTCGACGATATAAGGCTTCGTGCACACCGGCGACAATTTGTCGCTTACGAAAATGGCGTTCGCTCATATTACTTTATACGAACGTGCGCCCGTTTGACGACGCGGCTGCACGACGACAGTTTTCTCGTTAGAACAAGAATAAATTGAACTTTTGATTGATAGAAGCGAGCACGACAAATTGTCGCTGCAACGCACATAGCCTAACACGTATTATTACACGATCGTTCTTACTCGCGACAGTCAAGTGACACTAAACAGCGGCTGAAATTTATATATATATATTTACACAAGGCATTTACGTTAAAATCTATAAAATAAGATCTATAAGACAAGAATAGAATCTGTTAAACTCTAAAGTTTCTGTACAAGTAACTGGACAATACTTTACAATTTCACTCTGGTTTTTTCTTTAAACTTGGAATATATCGGGAATAGTTATCTAAAAAGATAAAATATCGTTTAAAAAGTGGAGCGTCACAAACAATTCTACGTACTCTTAACGCCATATCGAAACTGAAGCTAACCTAAAACAAACTGTATAAATATATTCTTATTTTCTAAAAATAAAAAATTAAGTACGAATTAAGCAAATTAAGCGACAGAAATAAACAGTTAGAAGAGCAATTTAAATTAACCTGTATCGATAGAGCGGCTGCACAACAAAAAAAGATTACGAGGCATACGACGAACAACGTTTAAAAGAATCTTACACGCGGGACGGATTAGGATTAGGTTTCGCCTCTGGCGGACGAGTGGCGAAATAAAAATGACGAAATATGATACGGTTTGTACTAGGTCGAGGTTAGGTTTAAGTAGTTTCAAAGTAGAATGAAAAGTACTTATAACAGTTTGCGACACCTTTTTCTGACATTTTGCTTATTCAAATAACGCCATTCGATACATCCAAGTTTGCGGGAAATCGGAAATACCGATGAAATCGTAAAGTATCGACAGGAAGAGAATACGGGAAAATAAGGGAAGAATCGGATGGTCAGGTAGATTACAGTCGCCATTCTCCGTGGAAAGATTTTCCTAAGGAGCGTGCTTCGAACCGAAAGTAATTTTTCCACTGTATTCCGTGCTTCCATTGGACATTCCAAATGCGCCAACCGGATTTACCACGGTTCAGTAGCTCGGGTGCATCGCATCCATGGAAATCCGAGGCGTTTCTCGCTTTATTGCAGCGACACGAAAAAACACGAAGAATTACAGCCGCTGTATCTTAAAACGGTACACGACCTAGTGAACCTTGATTCAGCTTCGAGATCGACGAATTAAATTTCACTCTGTGGAAAGAGACATTTTCCAGACAAGAGAAATATCTTCTCTCGATATATATAAATAATTCTCTCAATATAGAATTAAATCTTGCAAATAAAGATTAATTTTATACGCGTAGGTATTAATAATAAATTTTATGATCTACATTTGCGTGGGTAGATGGAAAATTTTTCTTTCACGTTAAATATGTCTCAGCTAAGACATTCAGACACGATACCAATGATATATGACAACATGCAACACGGTATGATGGCATACATTTTTTCAAATGTTCGAATCTTATGGAACTTTATTATGCTTACGTATGCGAGCAAATAAAAGATCTGTATTTAATGTTAAATACGGTTTAATTAAAAGATTCAAACACATAGTAGCAATAATGTATGATAGCATGCAACATGGTATAACGGCATACATTTTTTGAAAGCTCAGACGCTATGAAACTTTATTATGATTTACTTATTTAAGTTAATGTGAAAGTTCTTTATTTCGCGTTAAATATGATCAAATTAAAAGATTGAAACACACAGTGGCAATAACACATGGTAACACGCAACTTGGTACAAAAATGTATATTTTCCGAAAGCTCAAACGCTACAGAGTTTTATCATAATCAAAGTCCATGAACAAACAGGAGACTTTTGATTCGTGTTAAATATAGGTCGATTCAAGAAATCCAGACATATAATGGCAATAATACGCGATAACGTGCTTGTTTAGTCAGACTATTTTTAGCTGTAATTGTACGTTCAAGCCTACTATTCATGCTGTGTATTAATTTTTCTCGAAGCGTATATTTTCGCGATAAACATGTTTTCCAATTTCCACATACATTTTCGTGTCGATTTCAAATCTTACCATTACGATAACGACGATCGCGTCTGACTTTTCGCCGATGACAAAATTTCGAAAAGTTGCGAATAGCGCGCGATAATAAACCGATAAAAAAAAAATGTTCCTTAACATATTTCGCGAACATACGAACATACTTCGATGAGCGATTATTTTTTTGGGCGATCGTTCTGTGATCGCAAAATTGGGAAACAGCTAACACGCAGATGTAGAAGCTATTTGTGGCAGGTTGAACGTTACTCAAGAATTACGGTGTATCTAAGGAACACGTTATATTCTCCGTAGCATGACGCGATGTCAGGAGTAAGCTGATTCTCTCGGCGTGTAATCATTGCTGAACAAGCTGTAGATTCCTTCTACGCTCGGATATTCCGTGTTAAGATTCTGCCATAGTTGGCTTTCCTCTATCTTCTATCGGAACTCAACAACGCATTCAGTTATTTCCTTCAAACACGATATCTCCACGGAAGATAAAGCAATCTACGAGGTAATTAGCTCACAACTAGAAACTATTAGGTATAAAAAAATGTCGTTCCAGAGATACCAGGCGTATGATAATTTCACGCTAATCGAAATACCAATATATCGTTATCTTTCGTTGCTACTTTATTGGCAACTAAGTGGTTGCGGATTTCGTCAATACTATCTAATAACAAAATCCGCAATCACTTAGTTGCCAACCCAATAGGATCAATCTGAATTGTTGGTCTCCCACGAAAACAACAATTTTTGCTTCAAACGCCAAGAATTACACTCAATTTATCTATTATTGTTTAAGTTATCGAAGGAAATACATTATCAGACACGTGTAGACGACGTGAAGGGCGTGACCTTGGAAGAGGAACAGCAGGTAGGTTTAAAAAGTCTCAGGGGAAATCCGCAAGTTTTTCTTCTGATCGTTCGAGTTTCCATTGTCACTAGTAGCGTAAAATTCAGCAGAAATTCATCGCGATTCTTGATAATTTTCTAAATCGTTAAATTATCGATCCTAGTTACTCCGTTTTTTCCACTTTACCTACCAAACGACTCGATCTTTCGACTCGATCCTGACACAGGTCAACATTAGACTGTAAATAAAAATTCTTCGTCCAAATGTCGTCCATTAAACAACGATATTCGATACGATCGATCCAATCGCGTGTATCAACTTTAAAGCTCGTTTTGTTCGCCACTGTAAGCGAGCAAAGGGGTTGAAAAAGGAAGAATAAAAAGAGAAAGGAGCAGCGGATTCTCGCGTCAGCACACGCTCTGCCTGTTGACTCGTCTCGATTCCAACTCGCGAACAATTATCCTTCGATCGTGCGAGTTTGAACGATTAATACTTTTCGCTCGCGTCACGCCATCGTTCTTTGTTGCGACGTGTTTCTCTTCTCGATTTCCGTTTATTAGCTACGGCACAGTTGCTACCAAAAGCTTCGCAACTCGCCGTACACCGGCGTAATATTACGTTTCTTCGAAGAAACTGAAGTGCAACGTGACGGGTAAAGCGAACGTTCGAACGACGGATTAACTTTGAACGTTGAATTAATCGAGCGCGAAACGTCGGTTCAATTTACCTGCTTTTACTTTGTTTTTCGATCACAGAGGCAAAGAGAAAGAATTGTTCGATATGGTGCGAAGCAGATTAAAACGACAAAGTGAAATGAAATTCTGTCGATGAAATTCGAATAGCTTAAAGTTCCCATTCTAACTTCCATTTTTTATTTTAAATCTAGTTGTAAATTCAATTAACCAGCTGATGGGAATATCGCGAATTTCAACTTTCCTCTCGCAGGTCGACCGAACCTTTCGAGTAGATCGGTTTGTCCTAGCGATTTAGCAAATTCTGTTGTAGCAATTGTAACGCTGATATCTGTGATCGTAGAAGATGGATTGATATCGGAACACGATCTGGCAGCAGGAAATTTCTACAAGCGATAAAGATTGCGTTTGCGTTCATTACATTCGTTTGGCTTTATTGATTTTTCAAATAAAACGAAATTTCAGTGAAATTTAACCTTCCCTTTGACGATAACTGTTGAAAAGATGAAATATTCGATAAAAGCAACGTCTAATTTTACGGGTTCGTAGGCGGGACGTCGAGAATTTCCCATGAAAATGGAATAATCGATAAAAATAAGCTGGCAAATTTCGAGGTTATGTTTCTTCAATAGACGTGTTTTCTACTAATGTTTCGGAGCTTCTTTCAGTCGAAACGAATAATCGATAAAAATAAGCTGGCAAATTTGAAGGTTATGTTTCTTCAATAGACGTGTCTTCTAAGAATGTTTCAGAGTTTCTTTCAATCGAAACGAAATTTCCCATGAAAATGGAATAATCGATAAAAATAAGCTGGCAAATTTCGAGGTTATGTTTCTTCAATAGACGTGTTTTCTACGAATGTTTCAGACTTTCTTTCAGTCGTTTTTAACGCGTTATAACGTAGCTTTGGTTTTTCCTTTCTGACTGAAAAATACGACACAGAGCAAGATAGATCAAGCTGACCTTTCGTGGTCCATTATTTTTACGTTGAAGAATAGTTACTATTATTGACTTTTTCGTCCAGTCGGCAATTAAGAACGCTGTCAGTGATCCATTAAAGCATTACGAAGCTCTTTGACGATGCTTAAGCGGCAAGTTTCGTAGCCTGCCCGAAAGACTTTTAACAACCACTACACGGCGGCTCCTCTGTCTCTTGCCATTTACTCGCTGTACAGTGGATTATCGAAGGAAACGAGGTGCCAAAAAAAGGGGGGTGATTCTATACGAAAAAAAGAAGTCGAAAATATAGAATAAAAATTTTTCATTTTTTTTCAGCAATCTTTGTAATAATAAACTTTATGATTACCTCGTATTATTTCATTATGTATTCCTAATTTTCCGTTACGGCAAAAACAAACTTAAACCGCGATAATATCCACTTTATAACGAGACGCGATAAAGTGGACGCGTACCGAGCCAAAATTCAAAGTCGATTTTCTCGAAAACAAAGCCTCGGACGAAAAATTTTTATTCTATATTTTCGACTTCTTTTTTCGCCTAGAATCACCCCCTTTCCGCTTACACCACCAGTTACCAACCACCCTGTATATATATACAAATTTTGTATTTCGAATTTTGATTCTGTGGCATACAATGTTGTACTTAAATACGCCACACCAGATCCTAGTAAAAGACAGTACATTGGAGTTTGTTTTATATTCACCATAGAACTGTACGCGACGATATATCAAAGTTTTATTTCAAATCACGTTGCAATTTACATACTTCGATTCGGATACGTAGCTTAAATTTTGCTGACAGGCAATGATTCTTATATCATATTTTACAGGAACAAATGTATATCCTGACCTGATTCTGCCCGGATATTTTAAGAACGGCGGATTAGATCGCATCAGATGCGCGTCTACGAACTGTCTCCACGATTAATTTCGTGTGCTGGGACGTGCTATTACGAAGATCATAATTAATCTTGCCGCTGACAAATTCGGTAAACGACTGTCAGACATGTTCCGAAGGATCAAACAAATACCGACTATCACATTCCCTGCGAATATCTCTTCCCTTTATTATTATTATTATTATTCATTTTTAATTTAAGAAAGAATACAATTTATTTTTTTATTATTTTGTACGTGTTTCTACTATTCTTTAACCCTTTGCACTCTTATGACTCAACATCGGTTTTTATTTCAGAAACTCCTTTGTCCAGACCCACTTGACATTCCTTCAGTCCCATTTTATTTTTGTGAAACGTGCGAAAGAAAAGCAGAATTGCGTCCTGGAAATTGTTTCGAGACATATGGTACGCTTAAAAATTAGAAAATACAACGATACTGTGAATAAAATTGGTATTTAAGTTTATTTGCTTCTTCCTTCATTTATTTAAATTGTCTTATTTTTTTTGGTTAAAGTAAATTTCAAACAAAACGCTTAAAAGCGTTGGGAGCTGCTTGCCAACGAAATTGAAATAAAATTCGAAGTGCAAAGGGTTAGCAGGTGTTCCATCTTTACGTCGGAGGTTCGTCGTTTTAGACGAAACGTCGAATTTTTTAAGAAATTAAAAATACCGGTATTTTCCCGCTGAACGATAACGCAATATAAATTTCATCCGAAACGCAAGTCTGTAAGTTGAAAATGTGAAACCATAGGCAAGAAAATATGTAACGAATTCTATAATCCAGTGTGTTAAAATTTTCCAAAAAGTCGAACGCGGGAATTTCGTTTAGGTAGAAACGGGAAGACGAACGTGCAACTGACGATCGGACGATTCTTACAGAAAGCTTAATCTTCATAGAAAGTCGCGAAATCAATAAGAAGAACGAAATCAGATATATAGAATAGTGGGAAACGTGGGTAGATGGGAAAAATACAGGTTGCGAGACGACCTACACGTCGCACACGTGTGCGCTCACTTTTATTTTCAGTTGCGAATCGTCATCGACTGTTTCTAGTCGGTCGTTCGCGATCGAGTAAAATATCATAAAACGTTGAGGAATAAAAAGAGCATAAAGAACTTCAAACAGAAAATTCGAAGCGAGAAGAAAAATAAATAACAAACTGATCGCTTTCAACGGTATATTGGATTTCTCGAAGATCAAAACGCTTTACTTCTGCTGCTAATATTCGTATTTCTTCATTTTTCATCGCTTTGCAGTATTATCGTGTTCGCGTTAGCCTAACTCTATAAGCATTTTCATCAGCGTTCAATTTGTCGTAGAATTTAAAACAGAGAAAAGTGTATTTGTCATATACTTCATGCCATTTGTCGACAACGTTAAGGTATGTTCGTGAAGCTATGAAAATATCCAATCGACAAAATACTAAAAATGGTTCAAATATCGCAATAATAAAGTACATTTCAATTTCACTATCTCTTGTGTATCCTAGAATTTCCAAGAACGAGGTATCTCAAAACTTATGGTTGAAAATCGGAGAGAGAATCCAGCGAGTATGAAATAAAACGACGAAGAAACCAAAGAATCTTTATTTCTCAGTCTCTTACGCCCGTAAAAAAAAAAAGAAGAAAATAAAAATTCCTAATTAATAAAATACGCGCGGATAGCTTAAATATATAATTTGGCGATATTATTCGATATATTCAAATATTGCCGCGTTTCGCGTATTCCAGGCGTTTCGACAACAAAGTATTTTTTATTTTCAAATAAACTTATCCTTCGAAAGGAGGAGAAAAGTAGCAGAATGGAAACGTAAGAGAACAAAGAATTTTCGTTTCTCGGTTCCGTTTCTTCCCCAGACATGTTAAATACGCGTTTCATTAATAAAATACGCGTATAGTTGGAATATTCGATTTTGGTGTTGACATTCCACGTATATCTAACGTTTTCCTACCTTTCGTGTACTCTAAACACTGCAACAACAAACTATTCCAATATTTCTATATTCGAGAACGAGGAAGAATATGGCGAAGAAAAACAGGCGAGAACAAAGAATTCTCATGTTTCTTTTTTTCTTTTTTTCTTTTTTTTTTTTTTTTTTTTGCTGGTTTCGTTGGAACAAACATTGGTAAAGCAAAGACAGATGGAAGCAGTCGATTATGTGCGAGCGCGGATAATCTTACGTTGCAGCGTCGGTTTCCGGCCCCAGCCAGTCAGTTTCCGGTATTCTAGCGTCACGCCGCTCGTCCAACTGCTTCTAGGACGCGGATTGACCCAGTTGTCTCTCTCGAATATCTAAATCCGAACGAAACGCACTGGCTGATACCGTTTCTTCGACGTTTCGCTGGCAGCCAGCCGGTTTAATTTATCGCCGCTGCTTCTACTCCATTTCCGACGACAGAATGAATTTTGCGTTTTTGGCCATCGTCACAGTTTCAACGCGGTTGCAGAGATCCTCGATATTCCACGATTTTTCTGCTTTATGGCGCTGCTAGTTTCCTTACACCAGCTTCGTGCTTTATATTCTACGTGGAACATTTTTCAAGATATTTTCATAGAAGGGTCGTCACTTTTCGAATCGATGAATCAAACTCGTAAGAGACTCGGATTGAATTTTTATTACTTTGGGAGAACTGTGTTTCTTCGAGATCGATTTTAATAGAAGAATCTTTGTAATCTAGTAGAGCGAGATTTTGTGAAAAATCGTGAACAGGTCGCTGATGAATATGGAAATTACTATTTTTCTGAATAGAGTTAATTTTTTTTTTCACCTTGTAACAGTCTATTTCGAGCGATTCGCTGTTGAAAAGGCCGGACCATTTGCCAAGAAAAGACTCGGCAAGTTACAGATAGCGAGAAGTCTCGTTCCAATTGAATCTTCCTAATTTTCGCTGCGAACCTTCCGAACAAGCTAAGATAATTGTTTGCCAGCCCTTTCGCACGATAATTCGCTAATTGATAACAATAACACATTGGTGTTATTGATGAGATTTTCGTGTAGGTATTATCAGTGTTTCCTATAAGTTTTCACGTACTTTCTTCAGCCACTGTATATGTGTGTTTAACGTTTCATTTGAAGAAAAAAAAAAAAAAAGGGGAGAAACGACGTTTGATCGTATGAACCAACCTAATTCACACTTATACACGATAATATATAGAATGTAATGTAAAAAAAATGCATCTGTAAAAACAAAAAGAAAAGAGTCGCGAAAAAAACTAAAAACGCACTTTGCAACAAAATTATTTATACGTACACAAGGATACAATTCTTATTTGTGTATTTCGAGGAAGAGTAGAAAAAACTGAAGAATCGAACTCAGAAAAATCTTGGGATAAAGTTACAACAAAAATAAGATCTTGAATTTTTTCAACGAGATAACAGAACGTTATGGACGCTCGCGGTAGGGCAGGCAGACCTACGAGATATTAATACAACGTTGAGCCTACTATTTTTATGGTCTCGCGTAAATATAACAGGTGTATGTAATTTTCGTAACGTTACACTTTATAACGAGACAGCGGATTTTTATGCAAACACAAATTTCTCAGAACGCAATTAAAAATGCAGCATCTCGGTAGAAAATTCTTTTATTATTATAAAATACCAATTATTATAAAAGGTACTGCATTTTGGATATTTTCTACATCTTTCGGTAATTATTTCGTGGAATTTTCCATTCTCAAATTTCCTACAAACTCATAAAAATCGGCGATCTATTTTTAAATTTTCATCTTTTTCCTTGACAAAGGTGAAAGCGAATAAATCGTTGGACTCTTACGATTTGCGTTTGGCTGTTGAGGAAATTCGTCGAGCTAACACTTTTACTACTGGGTCGGCAACTAAGTGATTGCGGATTTTGTCGATAGCACCAAATGACAGAAGGCGCAGTCACTTAGTTGCCAACCCAATATAACAAATATTTTCTATTTAGAGTTTCGCCGCTCACTCTGTATATAACGTAATAATAGCAAGAAAGCTGGACAGTAGACCAAATCATAGAGGAAAGAAGGAAGAGAGAAAGAAAAGGATAAGGGAATCCAAATATAACAGATACTACAGAAATATAGACAAAGATGAGATACCAAAGTGCTTGGAAGGGAGGATGAAGTGGAAGGACAGGAAAATTATAGACAGGTTCAGGTGCGGAAACGAGACAAAAGCAAAGGAATATTGGAAAGAGGAGGGAGAAAAAAGGTGCAGACTATGTGAAAGGGAAGAAGAGGACCTGAGACATGTAATTGAAGAATGTGAGATAACGGGAGGACCAAAAGACATGGAAAAGACACTGAATGAGACTGGAGAGGGACTGATGGAATTAAAAGCAATAATAGAGAAGAGAAGGGCAAGGGCAAGGTCAATACAAGACGGGGAGGAATGACAGGAAGAAGCACAGCAAAGTGGCAATAATGTGTAGTCATAAGTTGTAATAGTTCGTAGTCGTTAGTTTTAGATGCTAGAGATAAGAATATGCTAAGGAGTGCAATACAATAAATGTAAGAAACGTAAACCGAAAATTCGTCCAAAGCTGAAAGGCACGGACTAAATAAATGATAATAATGATAATACATTGCCAAACATACATAACTCGTACAAGCTCGCACGAAGTGAATCCTTGCGGAAAAAATAAGAAGATAACGCAGAATTAAATTTTCTTCATACGACGCTTGGTTCTCGAGAAAATTTCCAATTTGAAAATTTCTAATTTAAGGTACACTGGAAACATGGCTGATTGCGGACTGGGCTCGAATAGATAATCGACAGGAGATTATTCTACATGTAAAAATAAAATGGAAAATGTAGAAGAAAATTTGTCACAACAAGATAATTTGCCTCCGATAGAAATAAATTCGAACATTTATCGTACGCGTGCACCGGGCCAATTCTCAGCTAAACACGTTCAGACTTTATTTTATTTCACACGTTTTACTTGTATTCGCATGTAGAATAATTTCCGGATTATTGTTTATTCATGTGCAGTTGGCAATTAGTCATGTTCAAGTACGTCTGATAAATTTTCGGACTCAATTTTCTCAAAAAAGAAAAAAAAAACGAAGCGTCGCACGAAAAAGTTTGATTCTATTTTCTTTTTTTTTTTTTTCTTCTTACTTTTTCACCAGCAGTCGCGTCATATCCGCCCGTACGTGTTGTTTGGCCGCACACCCTGTATATATTTCGACACCATAAGGCTGCGTATTTGTGGCTTCACGCAAGAACTGCGCCGACGTGGTATTTTTGCAAAAATGAGTCAAACCCGATAACGAGTTCGCAAACGATAATACACAACTTGTAAGACAACCACATTCTTCTCATAAAAGAAGAAAAATTTCAAATTCCACGTAGAAGCAACATCCCGTAGTATCTGTACACATGCTAATGTAACAATTCTTCGTAAGATAAACGTCGTGCAGGTAATAGCAAAGTCAACGTGAGAACTACAAACGGAATAAGCTTGTCGATTCTCTGTTTCTGCGTTGCAGAGGAAATTCGACACCGACGCTTCTTGCACCAAAACACGGACATCTTTCGATTTCTGTTGCTTTAACGCCAACTTCACCAGACCCGGTCAAACAAACAACCTGTTTTTCAAAATCGAATTTCAAAGTGTATTTCTTTTGTTCGTCTAACTTTACTTTCGCCTAAATTCCTACGTCGATTTCTGATTAATCAGTTTCTTAATTTTTGTTAACGCAAGAATTTACATAAAATTAGACGAACAAAAGAAATAACGACGAACATGTAGAATTTGAAATTACATTTTGAAACCGGTCGTTTGACCGGGTCTGGTAAGGTCAGCGTGAACCGCGCCTACGTTTCTCTTTCTTCGATCGACGAGTCGATCATTCTCCAACACACTTTCGAAAGACTTGTTAATCGTCGATCGACGTTCATTATACCGTCGAGCAAGAAGGCACTCGACCATTAATTGATCGGACCTGATTGCACAGGAAGCGAGTCGCGCCACCGTATGGCCCGTCTATATCTAGGGCACGCTCATTACGCGTCATCCTCATGAACGATGATTCGAAAGTGCGTGGAAACACGCCTGTCTGCGAATGCTACGTTTTCTTCGTCCGCGTTCAAACACTGGTCGATTGAACGAAGCGACAGCACATCCTTCGAGAAACATTCGCATCGAACGACCAACGTAATGCGAATACTTCTCGACCATCTCCATCGTTCGATCGATCGAACAAAGAGCGAAGAGCGGTGCGTAATTAAAGCGTCCAGAGCCACGAAATTCAGAGTGAAATATTTGTGAAATATTCGTGAAATATTGAGCGGCCGAGGAACCACCTTTCACCGACATTTCGATCGATTTCGTAATTATTGGGTTGGCAACTAAGTGATTGCGGATTTTGTCATTACCATCTAATGGCAGAATCCGCAATCACTTAGTTGCCAGCCCGATATTTGGGGAGTCTCCGATGGAAAAATCATTTGATACTCCCGAACTGATTTTTCGTTGATATTAACGCCACAACTAGCGACTTTTAATACTTAAATGCTTTGTACACGGCTAATTAAAATTAACGGAATTAATTCCGTAATTGCAAATGATAAGCTTGGGTTATATTCCGATGCTGTGTCTATAAAATCGCATCATCTCGCAGTACAATTTAACGTAACCTTAATTAGAAGATTATCTTCGACAGCGGGTTTTCGTTGCTCGAAGATTTTCTTACGTTTCTTTCGCTTTGCCGCAATTCTGATTACAGCGTTGAAAATCTACAAGGTTGGAACCAATCTTTAAACACGTTGTTCAAGAGAGTAAAAAGAGAAGAATCTGATCTTTCGTATAGGAGATTTTCGTGTTGATTAAAGGGCGGGAAAATGCCTAGAAAATTTAACGCGTGTCAATCTTGTCTCAATGACCTTTTTCGTTAAAAAAAAAAAAAGTGTTACATAACAGTAACGCTAAAAAGTTTCTCCGCCCGAGAAACTTTTCACAAAAGTATACATACATGCATACTTTGTATAGAAACAGAAAAGCATCTGGATATTTTTTAATATTTTAAGTCTGGTCAAAACTCGACGCAAAATTATTCGCTGAAAAGTCGGGAAGGAGAAGAGTGAAAAAAAAGGAAAAAGAGAAGAGAAAAAAAGGAAGAAAATAAAACACGAGAAGTAGACAGAGAACAGGAGGGAAGCAAGGCTAATTAGCAAGAAGCCTCATTGTCGTAGATTGAAGATACACGAGATTTTTCAGCGTGACGTGTCCCGCGTTATTTCTGCTTCAGTCGCCGCCACGCGCGGCGCTGCGTGCAAACGCGCAGAAATCAAAACAAATCGTTCGTTCGATTCCCATCTTATCGCTCGATAATATCGTCACGCTACAGCATAACGCGGAGACGAACGTCAATTCCTCGACAGAATCGATAGAGTGTCGATAAAAAGTCGTCAGCACGCGAGGATCGGATTACTTGAAGATTAGCTCGCTCGCTCGTTCGTCGTACGTTCTTCTTCGCCAATTTTTGTCACATAACGTTCGTTACATTTGAAACGTGGAACATTCGTAACGATTTTTTAACGTGATACGCTTGAAAAATCCGAACGAACTTTTTCAGCGACCAATATCGAACATATCGTCGTAACATTTTCTTTATAGCATCCTCTGCTTTTCCCATATTTTATTTAACAGTATTTAACATTTTCATAAAATACCGCGCGAAGTGTGTAAGACGCGAATTCGCGTGTCCTCTGGCGAACGGTTGAAAAACGAGACGAAAGACGCGAAGTGTTAAACGCCGCCGTGTGTGGTTAGACGAAGAAACGAATATTCGAGATATTTCTACCGAGGCAAAAAGTACGAGAAATACGAACAAAGATGAGATAAAAAAGAAAGAATATAAAAAGAACTTTTACTCGCGTCGAACCTTCCTAACAGCGAGTTTAACGAAGATTGCACGTTATAGGAATTTTTTGATCTCGGTTCGAATCCTCGTTCAAAGTCCGCATCGTACGACGTTCGGTGGCCAGGAACAAACGACTAATTAACATCGCAGCGTAATTGGCCGCTGTTAAACGGCCCCAAGTAACCTTAATTACGATTTCCAAATCCCTGTGCTCGTATTGTACACGTCAACGAAACGGAACACCGTAATACATGTAATTCGCTGGAAACTCGATAACAATTAATAATCGTGCTCGAGCATAGTAAACAAAGGGAGTTGCACGGGATATTCGTCGATTAAGTTTGCGTTAACGCACGAAACTTTCGATTCGCGCGAACCGACGAATGGGAAAAATCAAATTTCCATTCGTATCTCGTTTTATCCGATAAATCGGCGAGTTGTTGATAATTGTAAACGAGTTGTAACACGTTCGGCCATGATATTCGTCGATTAGATTTTCCCCCAATGCTCAACTCGGAAATCATTATCACGGATAGATAGAGAAAAACTCGTTAGGTGGAAACCGTGGTGGAAACGTCGAGTCGAAGTTCGAAACTGGAAAATCGCGAGCTGCATGCTCGGACAATTGAACTTTGTGCGTGGTGAAGAGAATATCTACGAAGAAGTTAGGCCTTGGAATTTATCAAAGTATGGGAAGCTAATCAGAGGGAAAAGTGAATTTTAGCGAGAAGGAAATGGTCAGGTAGAGTTTTGTTGGAATTCCAGCGTCCAGAGATACGAGAATTATTATAAAAGGGTCGTAGCAATAGGAAGACACGTTCCATCGTGTTCCATCGAGGTTTTTTTTACCGATGCGGAGTTTAACCTCTAATAATTTCTAATTCAGCCAATAAAGGCTGATGCACCATGGCGGATCTAAACTGTTCGCAGCGAACGCGTTCCGACGCTCCGGTCTTCTCGTTTGATTTATTTCTCAATTAACGGCCCGTTGAAAATTCCCAGGTTAAAAGTAATAAATTTCTATGAAATTCGAATAACCAGTTGCGAAATAAAAAGTCAATATGTTAATTACAATTCTGACCCGGTAACTTTGCTCTTTGCCTCGGACTAAATGAAATTAATATTAAATAAAATTCAAAGAAACGGAAAATATTAAACGGGCTAAAATATTGTGTGCGGAAGAATTTTCCGAATAATTTGATCTATTCCCGTTCCAAATTCCTCCGTTTTATTGATCACATTTTCTCTTTGCTTCTCCTTTTGCGTTGCCCCCCCCCTCGTTTCTTCGACTTAAAATTAAACGAAAACTTGTATCAACAAAACTCGGGGAAAAGACAAATTACAGAATATTACAGACGAGAATTCTCTCTCTCTCTCTCTTGTTAATATTCTGTATAACAAAATTCCGGTGTAATATCAAGCAAAAGCTAACTATAAAATATTAAGTACAAGCGAACGTCGATTAAATTCGAAGAGAGGAGACAGATCGGTTAAAAGGGGATGCTATAAGTAACAGTTGCTCTATTTTCTTAACGACGTTCTATAATGTCCACCTGTATATTTTAGCAAAAATTTTCTCTCTCGTCTTCCTCGTTGTAACTTTCGTCGCGAATAATCCATTTTTCCTCTCCTTCGTTTAAGTTTCCGAAGCAAAAAGACGCTGAAAGAACGACTCTCTTAAAGATTCATTTCGAAAATTTCCTCTCGATTCTCGTCGCTGTGATTTCACAATTTTCGAGAGAACAAGAAAGATCCGTTCGCTGGTAATTCCCGGCGCAGCGTCCTCTTTCCTCTCTGCGCCATTTTCCACATCCTCGGAACGCAACCAGCGACCTCCTCTCCTCTCTTCTCTTACATTTCATTTCGTAACAAATGAGCTACAACGTAACAGGTATCTCGCACGAACCTCAATATTTTGTTACATAAAACGTCACTTATATCGAGCCCTGCAATAATAGCGCGAGTTTTCCTTCCACACGACGAACAGGGACACTCTCTCCCATCGATTATACGTCGAACAATTCCGCGAGAAATATCACCACGGCCACCATTGATAATCTCATCTCGTTGGAAATTTTTACCTCGCACCGACGTTATTTTTAACATTCTAATTATTCGTTTTGATCTCTACGATCTTCGCCTTGATAACTTCCGTCTCTGTAATTTTTATCTTTCTAATTAATTTCTATCTTTATGTTTATAATCGGGACGTTTCGCGTAAATGGGACAAGAAGCGCGTTAAAAATATCGCATCGTATCCCATAAGTAATATCGTCCTTTGACTTTAGCTTCGCGCAGAAAAAATTAATACTCGTGTCCATTTTTAATAGTCGCTTTCCGCCACCTATTTCGCCTATTTTTCCTCCACATTACCGAAAAAATGTTCCGGGTTTCGAATCATAAAACGTCGCTGGGCGCTGATTTTACTCGTCCGCTGGCGTTGAATTTTTTTTACCGCTTAAAAACCGTTTCTTTCGCGGTTTCTCCCACGTTTATGACATGTACTCACCGTATACGTACTTGAAGCATGTCTTTTTGTAACAGCATCCTTTAGCGGTACTGCTTTTTTTGAATTCCTTTGCTGTACAATGTTGCAGACGGTTATATTCGTCGACGCTCATTTCACAACTTTTTTTAACACGAAAAAAGTGCCGATCCAATTGCCTCGGACGCGGGCTACGGACTGCCGTGAGGATACTCTTTACGAAACAAAGGGAGGAATCGCGTACTGTAAACACATCAGCGAAACGCGATACGCCCGTTTGTCCAAAGTAAGATAAGAAACGGCGTTACGTAATTATGGGACGACCAAATAGTTCAAAATGGGGAACAACGTCGTTAAAAGTGGCAAAATACGCGGAACGTGTACGGTGTTCGAAAATCGTCAAATGTCCCAAGTGTTGTACCATAGTACAGTGGATGGAACAAATGATTTCGTTTTATTTCGTATTATATCATTTTTGTCTATATCGATATTTTGTATTTATCAATAATATCTATGCTGCGGATATTCCTGCGAATCTACATTTTTATAAACAAAATTGAAAAATTGAGATTCGTTGAAAAATTTGTCTGACCCGTTAGGTATTAGAACTCCGAATTTGCCACAAGCGTAACGGCGCTAATCGAATACAGCGAATTTCAAATATATTCGACGGCAAAGAAATATTTACAAGTAATCGAACTTAAGGAGAAAAATAGAGATGAGATAATTAGATTAATTAATCGTGGCCTGGCAGGTGATTACTCTAAGCGAATAGGCTTCTGCGATACAAAATCGATGAGGCCCACTACTAACCGCATTAAGCTTTGCATTATCAAAATTACCGTCCCTGTACTTCGCTTAATATTGTCGCAGCATAGTCATCGAGCCGTCACTGGACAACATACCGGGTGTCTGAAACTTTTCTCATTAAAATGGAACACTTAGGAAGAGATGTTCGTCAGAAGCAGTTTGAAGTAAATGTTCAAATAAGATTTTTCAAATAAAATTTCCTCGCTTAACAAGCATCGTTCTCGCGAGATTTCGTTACCATTTCACGAAAATAACGCACTTGGCCATATTTCACTGATATCGACATTCGTGGCGCTCTTAAACGTCGGCATATTCTGTCTGGCAATTCGAAAATGATTTTATCGAACCGAACCTAAAATATACGAACCGAAGTATCTGCTTGTTATAACATTTAGATTCCATTTGTTTACTTTTAAATAAGTTCGTCTCTTTTTCTTTTTAACAAGACGATTACGCAGAATTCTTTCCGTTTCTGATATTTTAACGGATCGAAGAAAAATACGAAAATCTTTGAACACTGATACAGTTTGGCGACAAATTTCGTCTGTTACAAGAGAGGAATAAAAATTTGGCAACTTTCGTACAGATCGCTGCAGAGTTTGAGAAGTTTCGCTCTACTGAAAGGGGGCAAACATTGACAATTCGAGATACGGATCAAGTATCGGTAATCTGAGATGCAGAAGCTTTTATGGAAGATTTTTCTTCTTCTTCTCGATATTACAATGCGCAAGAAAAAATGGACGGCCATCGCACAGGCTAATGTAGTGGAATTATGAAGAATCTCATTACAAAACCTCAATGGATAATTACGTTTATTCGGAATATTTTCGCGGTGGGGAAAAGATCGCAAAGACTTCGAAGACGAAGAGCTGCGGAGTAAAAAAGATAATTAAACGATAACGTTTATCTTTGATGAGCGGTGCCATTATGAGCAACTACTCTTTGATTTTTAGCAGCTTGATAAAGCGAACGATGGTTCGTAAAACTGTAATCAGGGAATTTTCGCCTCCGCGAACGATAGATGAAAGATACTGTGTGAATACTT
Organism: Bombus breviceps; assembly: GCA_014825925.1. Classification (NCBI taxonomy): domain Eukaryota; kingdom Metazoa; phylum Arthropoda; class Insecta; order Hymenoptera; family Apidae; genus Bombus; species Bombus breviceps. The sequence continues at coordinate 3,281,522 of CM026186.1, forward strand.
TGCTTTAAAAACTAGAGTTTCGGTACGTTCACCTTCGAATCAGATATTCCTGCGAATGGATAAAATCGACTATACGAATGATCTGAATAAACGATGACCGGCAAAAGTTATTCCTTTACTACGTTACTGCGTATATCCGACGAATTTGAAAATCTGTGCGGATTGCCCGACACAAAATTCTCGTAACGCTTTGACGTTTGAAAAATGAACATTCGTTATTGAAATTCCCATATTGTACGTTCAATGATAAATATATAAAACATAACGACAGAATTATACGTCAGATGTAAACATTAATTCGGTGGTTTCACATTTAACCGATCGTAACCATGTTTGAAATTAAAATACCGATCCTGGAGCATTCGTGTGCCAACCTTGACATTAAAAAACGCCATATGATCCGAATTTTCCTAGCATCGTTCGTCAGCTGTGTTAATGAAATATAAAATATAAGAAATACAATGTAAATAACGTATTAACGCATTATCAAACATAAGATATATAACGATAACAGTCAAAAGTAAGAAACACGATAACGGATACGAATACCATAACCTAAAAATGTAAAATTACCCGCAGAACTTTTCTTAACCTCAAGAATCTCGATCGTTAACCTAACCTAACCTTACAAAGAAGAAAGCGAACTTATCTATCAATGGTCGATTAATATACTGCTACAACGACGACAACAACAACAACAACGATCGTAAGAATGTTAATAAAAAGCGTGAAAGAGCAGCGAAGATGATCCTCGAGGTTATCGTAATCGCGAGTCGAAAAGCTTCGAGTGGAAAAATATGGAAAGAAAGGAGGAGAAAACAGAGGCTCCGCAAAGACTGAACGATATCGTGACGGTTCTTGGAAGCACCAGCGATGCGTTACACGGTCAGCCAAGAAAATTGTAGGGCTTACATGCTTCGTGTCATTGCGTGACGCAAAATGACTCATAGGTTCGTGAACCTTATGGCAAGTTAATGGATTCCCTTAAATTTCCCCCTTTCGATGTATCTCCTATCTGCTTTTTTACAATCCCTGTACAACCTTCCGGCGTTGTTTTATTTCAATTTCCATTCTTCGCTTCCATTCGATGTATCAGTCGTACTTACTATTGTACTTTTCTGGCCATTAAATAAACGAAACGCAGGTAGCGATCTCTTTCGTCCGTTAAATATTATCAACGATTATCGTATCTTGGTTATTTTATATTTTTCTACGCTTCTCGCCTATACACGCAGTCTGTGCACTGCTTGCGTCTTTAAATTGTACCATAAGTTGCCTACAGAGCCTAGAGTCGATAAAGAGAAAAACTGCTCGTTACAGAATCTGTGATTGTGTACGATATTTATTTTCCGCCTTTCGTCACATTTGACTTTTTTCCTGACCTTCGAATCTTCAAAAATAAATCTATCGGCGAAGATGAGATTTTCCGCAAATTTTGCGCGGATACTCTTGCCAGACTGTCCGAACGACGATGTTAGCGATTTCGAAGATGATAGCTCTTCGGTACTTAGCGCGTTTTAGTTCTAATCTTTGGACCAACAGAAAGATAGAAACCTTCGTGATCGATCGTGATATTAAGAGCGAAAATTTGTAAAACACGATGCTGCATGATACCTCTTTGCTTCCACAAAGAAGCGAATGGATCTCTCGGGAGAATTTCAGAAAAATTATAAGACGCTGGCGAAAGAAAGAAACAATTTACGAGGAGATAAGAAAGAATTAGTAATTAAGGTTCCATTAGACCGCACAAAGGGGCAATAAAGACGTGATATTATGCAATAAATATAGTATACTAGTATACAAAGCTGGGGAATATATAAGCGTATAATCGTAACAACGAGGCGAGTATATAACATACCGGAAGTCGTCCGAAGCCGCAAGTCAAGGATTATGCATAAAATGAAAATAAAATAAAAACGAAATGAAACATTTACTTAAAAACGAGCAGAGGTGACCAAAGAATCGATATAATTTCACATCGTTGTTGCTATCTGTAATTGGTTTCCGCTTTGTTTTGCGTTCGTAAAACTATCGCAAAGACAAACCCAATTGCTGGGCTATCAAACTGAAATAAATAAATAAATACAATAGCGTACGATATAAAGTAAAAGTAAACCGAAAAGATAAAATAATAGTCGGGACGGGACGCAACGTCGAACCAGCGACGTTGTTGTAAGCGGTCACGGTGATTCAATTTTGAAAACGATACCCCGCGCACGACTTCGAATTCGATACCGCAGACTGTAGGTTTAAAATCTATACGATTTCTTGCTGATGATACGTCGCAGACTATCGATTTGTCTCGCCCGAGGAAATCCGATATCGCCGTGTACTCGCCGATCGTCGCTCGATTTAATTGCTACGAGCTTTTTTTCTCGTCGTGATCGAGACGAGAAAATGAGAATCGGCTTGGTGGTGGAAAAGTGATAATGGAATTTAATTGCTAGAGGTTTCCCCGTGACGGTGGAGTCGAAGGTTCCTTCGATCGTGGAAAATACATGTCCGAACCCGATGCTCGATCGTAATATTACCGATGTTGGTAGACGCACGAGATTACAGAGAATCGACGTGGTCGTTAGAGCGCTGATTTTTACGCAAATTCGTGCTTGTACAAACTCGATCAAGCAAATGGAATCTAAGTAAAAATTTAGTTCGAATGACTGTTACGATGACTGTTATACTTTGAATATTTTTCGTATTTTAGCGTGCAGGTTTTGTATTGCAAATCTAATCCCTTGCAAATCAAATTCAAGCGTTCGCGACACTCCACTTTTTATACTCCGCTGCCAAAGTTCTCAAACGACGAATCCTATCGAACAGGTTTCTTCAACGCATCAACCTACGTCCGTTGACCTTTCGAACGGCGAACAGGTTGGTCAGATATTTTAATTGACAACTATGTTGCAATCGTTAGCCCTGAAATTGTCACGATTATTGCACGAAAACATGACGATGTTTGGGGAATGTTAGTTGTTAGCTGTGATCTGTTGGTGGAATTCCATCGATATTATCGCGTTTAATACGCCGTGTTAATTCGTTCGTTGCAGCTAGTAAGAAGGGTATTGGTGAACGAGCTCGTTCAATATGGAAATGGTTTGCAAACGAGTCTCCGTCCCGAATGAATAATTCCGCTCGATCGGATTCTTTTTTAATACGACTTCGACTCGTGTAAATTTCTCTTTGGCAAGTTTTTCTTCCAGCGGAGAGGGGAAAAAGAAAACGATAGCATATAACGCGTTAAATTCTGTTCGTCCGCTTTCACCTGACTTTTATTCCAGTTACCGAACGTTCGATCGTATCAATCCATTGTGAATTATATTCGTTGGTTTTTATGCTCTTTTAACGCGACATTTATTTACTCATTTCTCTAATTTATTCGATTTTTTATAGCTGGTCGTTGAAGACGTTTACGCGTTAGGCTTACTAGAATTTCTTAATAATAGAAAGATATTATTGGATTGGAAATAATTTACGGATCGTGGCACGGTTAATTCGTACATTGCAAAAGGAAATGAAGCTTCAAGGGTGTACTGTGTGTGTGTGTGTGTGTGTGTGTGTGTGTAGCGTAGTGTGTTGGATAGAATTTTGTAGCGAGCAAAACTAAAAAGAATTACAATGTCTACGTACATTAGTTATTTAAGTAGGAAGATTTTTTCCCCGCAATCAACATCCTTCGAACACAGTACTCGCGTGTTCCCGTAACAGGAAACAGGCTGATAAGAAAGATTAGCTCGATTATAAAATTCCACAAAGTGCGTTAGAAATATGCGGCTTCGGTGGGCCGCGCGAGACAACAATTTTAGCGTACAAAGTTTTATTATAAAATCTTCCCAGTGTAAATCGTACAAAAATTTTACGGTAAAAAATCTGCCAATCGTCGTAGGTTCCAGATTTTGACGTACAAAATTGTACAATTTCATAATTTGCAAGAAACTTGCACGCATAGATACCAACTTTTGTCATAAACAAATTTCTCATCCGTCGCGGATACCAGATTTTAATAAATTAAAATTAACAAAATCTCGGAAACGTAGATCGTACCAAGTTTCAAGATAGAAAAATCGTGCGAGCGTCGCAACAGTTGCGGGTAACAGATTTTTCCGTACAAAATTGGATCTATAGTCTCGTAATGTACATAGAATCTTTGAAATTCCCCGGATAGCAGATTTTCGTGTAAAAAAAATTGTACAATTGCGGATTTCCAGCTAGACGATTTTTACAGTTAGAAAAATCGCAGAATCTTCGAAATTTTGACCAAAATATTTACATCACAAAGGATATAACCTAACAGACGCGAAGATGGTATCCCGCTGGGGGTAGCCACCCACGTGCTAATCAAACAGTTAAAAAATTCCACCAAACGTCCAAATTGGACAAATTGCGAATGTAAAGAATTAAATGGAAAAAAAGAAAAAAAAAAATATTTACGTGTGTTCGAAACGATTTTCTTTACCGAAGCAGGAAATTTCGTTTTTTGACGATGTAGAAAATTCTTTGATAACAAGCAAATAGATTTGCCTTTAGAATTCGAGCTAACAGCATAATCGCGCTATGGTAATCGAGTACGTAGTCGAGGCTAGTCCGAAACTATCGATTACAGAGGCATAACGCGTGCATCTATATCAACCCTTTTAGTGGCAAGCGGCGATGTATCGCCCTTTCAAATATAGTACATAGCCAGAAGTGCCACCGAGGATATATCGCCGCTTCCGTAACAGTTTAAACGACCATTGCTAATTTACTATCCTCTTTCGAGCTGCCTTCTACTTTTCTGTCCTTCCTTTAACCACGATAACGTGCTTTACAATCAGTTTGTTTCTTCATTCTCAACCTCGCTACCTTAAGGTCTGATTTTTAATATCTCATGGAAGATTGCGATATTCGTTTCTAAGTCGTTTCATAAAAATGAGCATTTCAGATTTTTTCTTTTTTTTTTTTGCTTTTTAAGTGAAACAACTAATTTTTTTTTTTTTTTTTTTTTTTGATGAAATAACAATACAATTAAATCGCGGATTTTTATGAATTTGTGGGGAATTTGGAGATACAAAAATGGATAGAACGCTGGTAATTTCCGTCCGAAGCTTGAAAATTATATTGACAAAGATACGACTTTGCATAAATCTTAATAATAATTTTAAGCGCCATGTTGTAAATATTGCGGTTAATTACAATTGATCACAGTCGTAGTACTATAAGATAGCGATATAAGCAAGATATTTATTTATTTATTTAAAGAAGTCATTATCTATTTCGTAATGCTAAACTTTTGAGTTCAGGAGTGTTCGTTCGAATCAAAAACCTGTATTTTCTAATCAAATTTCTGAAAGATAGAAGCTTGCTTTTTAAAGTGCGATTCTAGATGTATTTTACGAATCCTTGTAAATATCAGACTTTGGAATTAAACCAAATACGTTTGACTCCAGGTATCTCGCAGTTCGGTTCTTTTTTTTCCAAGAAAATTACAATACGTCGGAGTTTGCCACTGAAAAATTCAATCTTTGGTACCAAAAACCACTTTGTAAAGCTGGTCATAAATCTTAGATTTCCTATCTGAAAGAGATCCATTTGACTCTTGGTTTCTTAAAAAAAAAAAAAGAAAAAAAAAGAATTTTGTCTCTAAATGGAAAATGGGTGCAAAAATAGCAAGTCTCGTTCGACAGAACGTAGATCATGGATCTTAGACAATAGAACGTACGAGCAAACAGATGTTAAGCGTTAAATTCTCCTTGTAGAATAGAAGTTTCTTAAAAAAGACTGCGAGCAGACTGAGAAACCGCATTCCGCCGGATCAAGCGATAAGTATCGATAAGCATTTATTCGTCAAAGTCTACTAAGCAAAGTTTACACTATAAATAAAGAACCAATAACTTATAAATAAGCGTGCAGTTATCAAGGGTAGATAAATTCGAGGGAAGTCTCTCTACGGAAAGGGTGAACGTGTATGTTCTGTAAAAATAAATGGCAAGTTAGAAAGTCGGAATAAAAACCGAAGAAATCTTATGGCGCTTTAAAATTATCCAAGTTCAAAGTATATGTAATCCAACGCGTGATCCAATACACGGACACGCACGCGGTTCACCTCAAAATGTCCTTTCTCTGCGATGCGTATGAAATGTCGTTTTGTCGGATACTTTCGTCGAAAGATTATGCGTATCCATAACATTCGCGTCACTAGCAGCCACGTTTGCTACGATAAACAATTGCAATTGTTTTCACTATAGACAGTGTATATCCGATTAATGTATCCGATGCGAATTATAAAATCGTGAAAGTACAGTCCATTTATCACGCTTTTGTCGAAGACGTTCCATGGCAAAAATTGAGAAAAATTCTAATTAAACGAAACGAGATCGAAGAAGATTCACTTGTCGGATGGAATTATATTTTTCGCTGTGGATCGCTGAAACTGAATCGTAGCGGATAGGCCGATGGTATTGCATAAATTGACCGTACGTTTCTTTCAACCGGTTACCTGCTTTCGACGAGTATACTCGTCGCGAAGGAATGGCAATATTTCGTATTGCGACGAGTATACCCGTCAGGCGTAAAAACTAGTTACAATCTGACGTTTAAATTGCAATTTCAACGACAATTAAAATATATCCGTAAATTTGAAGATGTTTTGAGTATTTGCAGGCCAAGCAGGACGAAATAAAAATATATAAATAGTTATTACGAGGAAACAGTATACGGCGTGAACAACGCGACGCGTTTTAGCTACACACTTTTCAAAGAGATTGCAACAGCTAACTGATTAAATATCTTTCGATGATCTTTGTACAATAGTTTTCTGTACTATGTAATATGTACGTATAATATCGTCGTAGAATGTTATACGTTTTCGGATTGGTTTCAAACTTGACCGCTGTATAGCCATAAAAAAATTGAAACTTTCTAAGTAGTTCGATATATATAATAGGCAGTGTGTAGAGTGTGTAGAGAGAACGAGCTATGAAATAGAGAACGATAGAATGTAGAGCAGAGGAGATCGAATCGACGCGAGCGACACAGTGACGCGATAAAATGTGGAAAAGTATCGTTGAGAATAACGCGGATATGACGCGATACACTTTCGTTACGTCATTCCTCGCGTAGCGAGCGTTACAAATGATTGCATTAGTTCGTGAGTCACTCTCGCCTCACCGAGCGAACGTAATAGTAATTTTGCACGGAACTCGGCTCCGTAGACACTGGCGAAGTATGCTCCACCTTAAAATGTGATACGTATAATTAGAACGATACGATCTGCCATGTATATTTAGCGATATGCGTACAATTTTTATTTTAAGCACCGAGTAACGTATTACTATATACTTTATTTATCTAGATATCTAGAATAGATATTTCTCTTTATTCGTTATTAAATATCACGCGTCAAATAAACAGTGTTTTATCGTTTTTATAAAAGTCGACGTTTTTACGATTGTGCGTCTATCGGAATTTGGGATAAAATTTGGGAAATATGTACGGGAGATGATATGCAAGTTTTCGTGAAAAGAATAATAAATGAAATTTAATTAACGAATAATTAATAAAATTTGGAAAATGAAAGTACGGATATTGCAAAAGAGCATTGCCAAACGTTCCAATCCGACGGAAAAGGATCCTTAAATTTCTAAATTTTAAGAAGGGAAATCTCCAAGTTTCCAGATTTTGAAACAAAGTTCCCTAGATCCGCAAACTTAGAGAAAAAAAAATCCTTATTTTTCGGATGAAAGAATTGGCCGATTTGTCAAAATCCAAGCAAGGTTGGAAATTTGAAAGCTTGTTGAATCTTCTAATTTGGAGAAAAATGAGAATACGAAGAATTCGAGCGATGAGATAAGAGAGGAAATTAGTCGTGAAACTACGAGATTGTGTATTATACCATCTATTTATTTATGGAGGCTAAGGTCGATATTTATCTGAATCAACGTGCACCCAAATAATAGGTAATGAAATCATCGCTAGCTCTATTCCTCGATGACGTACGACGCCATCATGAAACTCGACGACAGCTAAACATTTTTATTGTCCTTGCGAAATTTACTCACCGACCTGCTGACTTGCTCGAAACGCACGATATAATGAAACGTATACTTAAAAAAAAAGAACCTGAGAAAAATTCTGCTGTCCTCGTTTTCCATATAAATTTTCTACGCAAATATTTTTTTACTTAAACTTCCCATTTTTACTTTTGCTCTTACAATGTTTCCTAGTGAAATTTGCAAAAAAACCTACATACTTACAATAATTCCCTAGGCGCTTAGAAATTAATTCATTTACAAATGAAACTAAAACTAAATATAAACATTCAAAAATATATTACAATTCTTTCAAAACGATTCGACTAAAAATATCAAAGATATATCCTAAAAAGAATATGCCTAACCAAAAAAAAAAGCCTCCTAATGAACATGTTACAAACAAAAATCCCAAGGGGAATATTCCCAACAGAAAAGTCTAACAATATTACATACGTACAAAATGTCACGAACAAAAATTACCAAATATGTATTTCAGTCGGATAACTTTCTCCCCATCCTTTTTACCAGTATCGCCAACATAACCAAACAAAATACTGAAAACGTTTGTCCGGCTGACATTCGTCACGTTGAGCTCCATTGTTTATCGTTCGTCATTGCTGCACCGCTCGAACTTTTTTTCTCGATACACGCAACATTTCCCCTAGAACTTATCTCGAGAAACGAAACCATATCGTGTTCTTTTCCGATCCGATTTTTTCCCCTCGTATATATCCGCCACCTTCTCGTTATCTCGTATCTCGGATATTGCGTCACGCTTGAAAATATGCGCGAAATTTCCAGGACTTTGTAAGTTAGTTCGTTCGACGATTGGAATTCGTTTTTTATCGGCGAGCAGAGCGAGCAAAAGAGAGGAAAAGAGAGAAAGGGTAAAGGAGTAGGGGAAAAACGGTTGCCAATATCGTTCGGCAAATCATCTTTATTCATGTTATAATTTAAATTGAACGTGATGAAATATATATATATATATAAATATATGTATGTATATATATGTCTGTCTTTTTTTATTTATCTCTTCTATTGAAGATAATAAAAGAGTTCGTCGTATACGTATACGGTTTTCCACCAGTGATTGATTTATAGCATTAAAAAGAATTAGAGGAAATTCTATTTACATACCTTTTTTTATTTCGTTATTAAAAACAAAATTCCATCGCCGAAATATATTCGATTTGTTTAATTTCATCGATAGCATTCAATTTTTATATTTTTTTTCTTCTGTGAAATTAAGTAACGAAAGAATAAATGACTAAATACCGGTTTATCTCCGGAATTACATTTGACTTCGAAAGAGCGTAAAAAATTGTACATCCTGTCAAAAATATCAAAAAATTCCTACAAAATATTTTTCTATTTTTATGAATTTCATGTAACGAGCTATCAAATGATTTGCCGTTAAAGAGAAAAATAAATATACATCGATATATCTCCAGAATTCTATTTAACTTAAAACAAAAAAGGTGAAAAATTATCCTATCACTTGTCAGTAATCTTTGGAAGATTTCTATAGAACGTGTCTCTGGCCTTTCATTTTATTAATCAGATTTTATGAATGTAAGGAAGAACGAAATAATTAAATAACAGGTTTACTGTTAATGTTATTCAAGAGCAAACGACTTCGATTTGCACGGTCCGTTCTTTCGTCTGCCAGTTAAACACGGAATTCTGCGGATAAATAAATTGACGTATCGAATTTCAAAAAGATGACTAAAAATAACTCGCGTTAAATTAGCCACGCGGTGGCTTTCAAACTCGTTATCTACTTCGCTCCTGATAACTTGCCACCTTCACCATTCTCGTTTCCAGCGAGTTGCTGCGAGTTTCATTATTTTACCGCGTTTATTCATTAATTCACTTGATAAATATTAAACCGTGAAATTTTTAATACCAAACTACCATTAATAAGAACAAAATAAAACTCGACGCGCGTTCAATTAAATTAAATAATACGAATACAAATAACTAGCAACGAGTTCATTTATTAGAATAATTATTTACCACAAATGTGATTCCAACCGTGGCAACGAAACGCTGTTATAACCTGTTTTCACGAAAACGAACGCTCCCGACTGCCATAGAAACAGAATTTACGGGTCACATGACAGCGCGTTGCATTCTTCGTCGAAACGATTCGACAGCGCTAATAATTAGCTTCCACCTCTGTCGTCTATCTGTGTCAACAATAAAACCGAATGGCAACTTATTCGCACCAGATTTCATCGACAAAGAACGTCTCCGCAGAACATAACCACAAAATCACAAAAATTCCGTGCGTTGAATTAACCATGTAATGGCACCCTGTGCCTGTGGACTTTGGACTATCAAATTGTACACTAGAGTCTTTTAGGTTAGGTGAGACTTTTACACTTTTAAATCGTGTAAAATATTCTACATAATTTTATCAACGTACATTACATACACTACCATATACATACGTACATTGTTACATATATGCATTGATGTAGATTCAGATACGTATGCATACAGTTTGAGGTTATGAAACTCGTTGTTTATATTTTGCATAAAAAAAATTATATTTAATGATACGATTTAAGATCGTACAGGACAATCAATTACTTACTTTTAGTGTTACTATTCCTAAATACTATTAACAAACATTTGAAAAATTACCTCCTATTCATTCGTTCATTGTGTCAAACATTAAATTATACAAAATATTCAAATATCGAATCACTAAACATAGAAATATTCTGTCCGCGAAAATGGTTTTCTTACCTCTTTTGTCATGCCAAATACATTTGTACTTCCGAAAACTAGGGTGTATTAACTTAAACTTTCTACTGTTCAAAATCGAGCTCGTCTTTTCCTAGCACACTTACTCAAGTTATATGTGTCAGTACGAAAATATTTTAGAGAGTAGAGGCGACCATATACATATATGTATTATATATTTATATAGACAATTTTTATGGGAACAGAAAAGACCAAGTGTGCCATTGTAAGGTTAGAAAAGTCGATTATACGCCATAATTTTTTATCGTAACTAACACAACACGTTATTTTCACACGAAGGAAATTCATTAGAATTGATACACAATTACATACACCGCTCGAGTCAATAGTTCAATCACGTATAACGAATCGATTGACGGTGATACATTATCACACGTTTTAAAATATTATGGCTGTGAATCAAAGAAACTTGAGAGGTTCTTTAAATATATGCGTAGAATACGCAGTAAAAATATCTGGCTCTAATACAAAGAAATACAAGTGAATTTCTATACATAGTAAACAAATAAACGCTACTGTTTTTCATCGCATATTCTGTAAACTTCGAAAAACTATATACAGAAATCGAAGAAGAATATTAGTAGGTAACACAGACATGAAGTCTGTTAACTCTAAACAATATAAAAAAAGAAAATAGAATTTCTCAAGTAAGCAAATTTAGTAAACAAAATCTGAAATCTAAAATACGAAAGGCGTCGCTAATACCTATGAACATTTGGTGCGATATTAAACTTATACAAAAAAAAAAAGATATTTATAAGAATGTTTGATACACGGGTGCAAGACGAATAAAATTCGATCTAAATAACTGTACACACACATACACGCACACACACACGCTATACTAACATATACATGAGTGCGACTATATAAATATATTTATAAATACAAGAAATAAATATCCGAGGCACAAAGCGTCGTCGTTGCATGTTGCCGGGTTTCTTTCTTCTCGAGTCACTTCCTGCGCTGCCAGTGACTCACGTGAATCACCGAACAGTCAAAAAAAAGAAGAAGAAGAAGAAGAACGAACGAACAGGCGAAAGTATTCTCGAAAGAGTCTCCATACGCTATTCATCTTTGGCAAAATATGTTCAAAACCAGCAACTTTTCGCGCGAATCACTACGTTTATCGTGAATTCGATAAGTCGAAACGAAACGATCCGATAGTCGAACCTAACCTATAAGGAAACCTGATCCCTTACCAGCCACCCAGACGACATCATTTGACACAGGAAAACCGGCGTGTACGCGAACGAAATATCGTCACATGAAAACGATCACTATATATGCAATTAACTAATTGACTGCCACGCGAATTTTATATATTTGAGAGCCGTAATAAATATACATCACCATAACATTTCATTTTTATCAAATATTATATTGTATTTGAGCACTTTTTTCTGACAATATCATCCAAATCCCCACATTATTCGAAATTCGGTAGTCCACGAAATTGATCTTATTTTAATCGCTCCAAAAAATTTAGTAAAACATGAGTCACCCCACATGACCACCATGGCAGTCAATGTGTTAATAGCCAATCGACGTAAGAACAAGTTGTAAACGAGAATATATATAAATACGATAATAGATAGAAAGATGTGATTCTAATCTTAGAAATCTAGCAAAGAATCGGGCACCGCCTGAGAAAACGCGCGGGCGGCCACCGTGCATGATTTCCGGCGGCGTTTGCCTGGCGTGCCACGCCACGACGACCTCGCAGGGGGGTATGGACGCTGTTCTTTTTTTAGAAAACTATATTATCCCTATAAAGACACATTGGTTTTTTTCCCTTACCTTGCACCTTCGAAGATATTCGTTGAATCTGTTTGGCGTACTCGACTCGTGCACCCGTGTACCCCTCGGATCTAATGGCCCTCTATCGCACTCTCGTATTCGTCCCTCTCTTTCTTCCTCGCACACTCCTTCGTTACACTCTCTTCGTCTCCCTCCCTTTCTATCGTACGTTCTCCGTCCTTGTCCACGGCCCACTATATCCCAATCTACAGAGATTCTCCGGCGATTACTCGCTTCCTACTCCTGTGCTGGTCGGTTCGTCGTCCCGTACGCGTAGCGAACACATCGAAAGCGACCGCGGGGAGAATCCGTGGACTGGTGCCGACTAATACGGTCGCCACGAACCAGATATAGTCGCTACGAACGAAACGAAACGTGCTCCACCGGTGGCTGAGAAAATTCCGCACTCGGTCGAAAATCTCGCGCGCCGCGGGTGCACCAAAGCTCCTTAGGGCACGGTCCTCTATACGATCGCCTCGATGAGCCGATAATCACTGGCTCGAGGCGGGTCTTCCACACACCACCGGATAACAACCTCAGTTCTGATAATGATTTTACTAGATACGGTCGAACGGCCTCGATACGGTTCCTCTTGGTTTTCCAAAGCACTTTCGCGAAAAGCAGCACGACACCAGCCCACGATTCTACCGTTATCTAGGGCGATGCCTCTCTGCTGCTCGCCGCTTTGCCCTCTGTCTCAGACTATGCAGCTACGTAGACTGCGAAGATGGCCGTGCTCAGTGGCACATACGCGGCACGCGTCTGCCTTACCGACTTATGGCGATTGGCGTTGTGTCGATAACAATTGAAATACGGTTTTCGCTGTCGTGTGAATTTAGCTTCTTTTTTAAATTTGGCGGTATCGATATATAAATTGCGAGCGAAGTTTGAAATTTTCTATACAGATCGCTCATTTGCTGCAACAACTCAAAAATTACAATTTCAAGGGAAACGAATTTGAACATTTTAAATCGTGTCAAATAGATATAACAAAATGTCGAGCTTACACGAAAGTATTGTAATGTTAGCATCGTGTCTTTTATGGAGGCGACGGCACGTGTCAAGGTCTCACAAGAACCATCGGGCTACAAATATTCATACGCATAGGCATGACAATGACAGGTAGTTAAGATACGCGTGTGTTATGTTATAGTTTTGGGTGATGACAGGGAGCCCAATATTTTCCTAATTAATTCTCAGAAATGCGCACACACGTGTTCCGACCTGATAACAGGGTGTCCTACGGTGCATGTAGGGTGATAAGAATGTCTTAGAAGAATTTGGCCATTTGGTGGAGTGGAGAAGACGATGTAACTTTTGGCAAGAGAATTGAAGCCAAGCCCAAACCCAGAGAAAGAGAAAAGTTTCTCTTATGAAAGAGAAAAGTTGCCTAGAGAAATTTATAAAACATATTTATCCTTAAGCTATATCATTCTGAGTTTCCATAATCCAAATTATAATGCAATTCCCTTAATTCCTAAAACTCAAATTATGATGTAATATGAAAACTCTTATTAAATTTTATCGTTATTGGTATAAAACAAGAAATTTCCAAAATTTAGCTTGAAGTATACATAAAATATTATTTTTCTCGTTTATATTACAAATTACGAAAACTTTGTTAACCATACCTTATTAATTTAGTGAATAAGAAAAAATTTAATTTAACAATAAAAAAACTAAATGGGGCAATAAAATTGCAACTCTAAAGTTCTTACAATGAACGATTTTACCGGCAATATTAATTCATTATGAATTAACTTACTGAAATACTAGTCATTTGTGTGGATTAGAATTTATATATTAGTAATAAATTGATTATTAGAATGCATATAACCTGCTTATGTTATAGAATTAATTAAAAATGGCAGCAGTGTTTTAAAATGAAAAAAGTTGCAACAATTTTCGGGCGTTTATAAGTAACCAACTAGTTACGTTTCTTGTCTAGGGAAATGCACGTAATCATATTCAAATTCTTTACAGCAGACATTTATTTCTTGCTTTCCAAATCGTTTTTATGCTTCGTTTTTTATCTTATTATTAATTTATAATGACGTTAGAAGTAAATAATTGGTGTTATTAGTTGTTAAATGGTTTAAAGAGCAGTGTATTTCATTTCAATCGCTTAATTACTTGAAATAACGAAATATTACAACACTGGTAAGTTTTTCCATTTTTTAAATTTCATTATCACTATACGGTGCGTTAAATATGCAAAGATTCTATAATTCTTTATTTATGAATTAAAATAGGATATATTTGTTTGGTTTACGTATATTAGATAATTTATGTTCTTAGTATTATAAATGTGTGTCTATACGTATATGGAACACATATACTTAAATTGTATACGTGTATGTGTATTTCTTATTATAAATAAAATGTTTAGAAAATTAATTTTCTGAAAATTAAGATAGTATTATACTATATCGAAAATGGAAATTGTCAGATAAAAATAACTTGAACTTGCAAAAAATTTGTTTCACATTGATTGTACACTCTATGATTGATGTTCTTCACGTAACTGCGTAACGTAATTTTGACGATATTCTTTAATTTTTATGAAACATGTATTTACATGGATTTTTGTTACCTCTCTATAACATTTAGTAGATAACAAATACATATTTTTATTCTAATTGTCACGTTAGAGGTCAATAAGAAACAAAGTGATAAGATTCTTTTAAATGTTTGAGGTTATATATGTATATTATTTCGAATAATTTTACTTGTCATTATTCATTAATTCAATGAGTGTTATTTTGAATATTGGTGGTTTCTTTGTGTTTAATTCAACAAAGCGATCATATTTCATAATTTTTCGTACAAAGAAAGTTTAACAAGTTGTTCACCAAAAATGAAAGTAAAGAAAAGAATTCGAGAGTTAAAAATTGCGAGTCAAGCCGAAATTCTACGATCACATCAGAGGGACGATGACTTTGTTAAGCATCTACGAGAAAAGATCGCGGATGTTCTACAAATTCTTGAAAGGCGAATTGGCTTGCTACCCCTGATACACTCAGACATTCCATTCAAGCTAATTTATTTCTTTTTTACCTCGGGAATGGGGAACCAAACGTTAGGAGAAGAATACACTGGAATTGTGCAGGCCAACTTAGATGCTCAAAAAGTTCCATCTATTTATGTACGTTAAAATACTTTAAAAATACTGCAAACAGAATGCACTAAGCTCTATTAACATGCAATATTTAATTTACTATTCAGGCAAGGATACTAGCAGTAATTTTAGAATGCCTTGGAGAGAAAGCATTGATAAGATTACTAAAAAGATTAGAATTATCGGTCAATCATCCTCATAGTGAATTAACTCCTGCAGCTGCAATATTTTTAAACTCTTTCATAACAAAAATGTATACTATGATACCTATTTTCATATTAGTGCACAAGGGACTATTTTATATGTTTGGTCACTATTATAGTTTAGGCAAAAGAATAGCACGAGTAGATTATGCAAAGGTAATTTTTACACAATAATATTATTATGGTAGTGGTTCAGATATTCTCTACTGGTTTCTTTTAAATTTAAAGATATATGATTATCGACCTACTGACACTATCAGTTGGGGATTAAAACTATTAGGAATTGCTACGCTTGCACAGTGTGCGCTAAAGATCTGGCAAAGCAGGAACAGTGAAAGCCCTTTTAATAAATACTTAACGGTCACTGAGACACATAGTAAGCTGATGTGCCAGTTGTGCCTTGAAAAAGTGCCAACAACTACCACACCCTGTGGTCATTTGTTTTGTTGGTTTTGCCTTACTGATTGGTTGAATACTAAACCACAGTGTCCACTCTGTAGAGAATATGTTGTACCTACTAGAATAGTGCATGTAATGAATTTATAAATATTTGTAACTACTTATAAAGAGAAATTAATAAAAAACAACATGCAGATATTTCTTTTTTACACTAATTATTAAGTTTGGGATAAATGATCCACGCTAGTACTATTTTGTACGTTTTAACATTCTTACAATTTTGTTTTGTTTTAAACATTAATTACCACTCATCTGTGCAAATAACGTTTTTATACAGATGGCAGTCGCAAATACACATACATGTATCGTCAGTAAATTATAAAGCAAAACTAGTAGACACACGCGCGCATTTACATATATATATATACATATATAGATATATACATATATATACATATAAATATTATATATATATATACAAAAATATCAAGTTTTTATTCATGTCACGCGATTACACGCTATTCTTTCTTTTTTGTATAACAACGCATTATTCGCATAAACGACAATGTACAATTGTTTTATTTTCATTGTATAGCGTTCTTATAAAATTCTAAATTGAGTCAAACAATTGATAACAGTAAACATAATTGCACTGATGGGAAGAGAGGGGATAGGAGTTAATGATGTTATAGTCACAAGGATGTGCGTTGTACGGAACGAATTCCAACTTTCTCAGCAAAGTTTCCTAGTAGCTGACCAAAGCCAACAGATTCGGAATTATCCTTCATCCGGAATCCAACAGTTTGGCTATAAGCGTTGTAAAATATTCTTCTTAAACACTGTAACTTTTCTTTGCGGGATCTAGAATAGAAACGTTAAACGTAGAAATCGTAATTCGTTTTATTGAATAAAAAACACTTTATGGTAATTAAAAATCTTTATGGTACTTACTGTGCCAACGAGGCACATACTTCGTCCTCGATAATTGTCGTGCTTGATTCTTGGGACGTATGTACGGTATAATTTTCACCGAGATGTTTCGAAACCGAACTACATGCCATTCCGTCTGTGATCGGAGCATTAGCAGTTGTAGAACCACGCAAACTACCGGTTCCGGATATCATCTGCCATGAACCACCAGACGAGGAGGATTCGTTTCGTTGTCGAAGACGTCCAGGTACGGGAACTGCGACGGGAGAAGTCCGATTAGGTGGCAAAGGTGACCGTGATCCATGAGCAATTCCTTCTTTATTTGGAGAAGTATGAATTGACCATGGTACCACGTTCCTATAAAATGAGCAATTAAATTAATTGGGGAGAAACGTATACTAAATACGATAAGAAAGAAAGTGTATGTACCCATAACTAAGACAGTCGTCTTGACTTTCTGCGGAAGAACAATGAAACACGGCTGGTGGATTGTTATCTTGGCTATCTCTGCTATTTTGACTAACAGAACTACACCAACTATTCAGACTTAAGTTGGAACTAACTGAACTTAATGTCACTACCGATTCGTTATCGAACATAGCGTTGTCTAACTGTGAGTCACTGTCGTTGCGTAAAACCAAGTGCCTAGATCTGCTATGACGCAGATGAATACTAAATTCTTCGTCATGAATGTGCTTTAAAAAATAAAAGCAAAAGAAGAATATTTCCTCTCCTTTGCTTAGTCGATCCTCCAAATCATGGCCAAACAGCATCCAGTCGTATGCTATGGTATAGTAAAGAATCTGATGCGCGTTCAGTGATGTGTGAATTACACCATCAGCCCACAAACTGATCCTCAATAATGAAATAAATAAAGGTGTGCGATCCCATCCTATAAACAGAATTCAATTCTGATTATGTTACGTAATTATTCGTTATTAATTAAATTAAGAAATCGTTATTTGTTAGGAAAAAAGCATACCTGAGATACAATGAATTAATATTCCACTGTTACTGTCGCTCAAATATCTTAATATCAGTTTTAAATAATTTTGAGTTAATTTTACTAGATCCCAGACTTGATATTGATCCCAATTGATTCGTAACTGAATAGAAATTGAATCTTCTGGCACACCAATCTGTGCGTCTACGTGGGTCTGAGACCAATCAAATACCAAGCCTTGGGCCAAGTAGTCATTTTCTCTAAACTCCCTGAAGAATTCACATCCAGGATATGGCAGTGAAATTAGGGTGAAGTCAGAGTACCTCTTCTCTTTGTCTACTTTCTCTGAAGATGTCACGCTGGGTACCGAACAAAAGAGCTCTGTTTAAATTTCTCTAAAAGTGGATTCGTAAGATAAAAAACACTGATCGTGTTATTAACTACTATGAAACTTTGTTGACTCTGTGAAATACCGAAAGACTGCATTCCTACATAACTCTGCTTGTTTTTTATTTATAAATCTCTTTGTGTCCAAGCAATTCTTTGATCACAAGAGCATTAATGAAAATCTATTGTACTATATTCAAACAATATTTAAAAATATTTTAATATACAAGCTAGCTATTAATAACAAAAAACTAATTTACAATTAAGATTAAGAATATTATTCTATGATTTATTTTATGCTATTTCAAGTAATTAATTTTATTTTACTAATATTGCAAACTATGTTAAATCAAAGAATGAGAAAAGGTATTATCTGAAAGGCATTATTTTCACAATTAATGCATGCATCAAATATTGCCGTAAAAATTGATTACTTACTTCATTCCAAACTTGACTTTCTTCTTCTCGACCATAAAATCAATAATAATTCCTACGTTAAGAGTTTTCAAAAGCTTGATGTCTTGGTGCCTAACTTTATCAAACAATTGCCAGTCACTAAGTACAGAGTCACTCGCGCGAGCTTCATCTACTTGCTGTTCAATAGAAACTGTTCCTTCACTACCAGCAAATAAATAATCTAGCCCAGATCTACCATAAATTTCTGGTCCACCAGACAAAGTAGCAGATCTGCATACATGTCTACCTTTATACAATATTACCGGCAGTGGAAATCTTGAACGACACCTGGCGAATCTAGCACTTTTTATCAATTCCTTCAATTTATTAGGATCATACATATTTTCGTATATAGTTTCTGATGTGCGTGGCAGTGGTGGCGGCGTATCACACAAATTTGGATTCCTACACTTCTCATATTCTAAAATGATAAGATGGCTAGGATAGTGTGCACTGAGATCACCTCCATTATTGTTTATGATAGAATGAGTATAATCTAAATCAGTGAGCAGCAGACATCTTTGCATGATTGCTTGACTCTAGAAACAAAAAAAAATTATTGTGTGATATCATAAAGCAGAAAGATTAATTCATAAATAAAAGAAGTTACCATGTTGTCTGCATCCTTGGCTCTATAGGTATTTTTCGAGAAGTGTACAAGAAGGTCCTGTAAATCTTGGATGTTAATTTCTGTCATGATTGAAGCAGGTTTTTCAAGTATATGGTATCCAAACTTTCAAACTAAGGGATAATTTTTTATTTCTTTTCTAAAGTGGTCCTAAGTTTCTATAATTTTCATAAGGATGCTCATGAATCATTAATTGTAGCCAATGTCTTGCGCATGAGAGGAATGGCACAAATACTGTATTTAAAATATACCACATCACAATTTAAAGCTTTTTTTCCTACTTGTCATGATTTCTCATTAAGTGTAAAGGACGTTGCTTTAAATGTAAACATAATAAGATTCTAAGGTCTATGAGAGCAACATATTAGTTACAGAATACATGAATGCTTTAATTCTAGAATATGATGGTGATTTTATTAACAGAATGTTTATAAAATAAACTCATGCTGATTGTCAGAAAAATAAAAAGTATTGATAATTAAAGTTATAGAAGAAAGCATGAATTTTCACCTCAAAAAACGTTTTAATGTTTGTACAATTATTTTCAAATAAATATAAACGATCATCGTAAAATATTATTAAACAAACATTACACAGTTGCACATTGTATTAATAGCACTATTATTCATTTAAAGAATAAAATCTACGATTCTTCGATCGCTTATTTAACGGAAATATACATATATATATATTTCTCTTTCATACGCTTTGACGTATTATAATAAATAAAGTAATCTTAAATTTATAAATTATCGTTTAACAAGCTTCTTCTTTCATGTACAAATTATAGTGACGAAACAATGCGGTAACGTCTTGATCATCAGAGTTCGAATATCATGTACTATATCTTATTTATTTCCGTTAGTTCGACAAATTTACACTTAATAGCTTCACTCTATTATTTAAATCGTATGTATCCTTCCTTTTTTGTTATTTTTTCTTTTATATTAAATCATAAAATTTGAATTTCGGACTGTACTTCGTGCCGCAAAAATAATTTTCTGTTACTTATCGACACAACAGAAGTCAAACAGAGGACTTTGTGTTCCGTTTACAAAAGTATTTAAGCAGGAATTTGAGCAACAATAAACATCGTAACAATGGTTCAAGAACGCTTTCGTTGGAAAGACTTAACCTTCAAGTCATGCACGCTGCTTTCATCGTAACGGCCACACGTTTAATTAATATTGCCTTATGAAATTCATTAAAAAATGCGCATGAAACGGTAGTTCGAACGTGAAAACGAAAAGTTCGTCACGGCGAATATCCATGGTATCTCATCGTGTTCCAATCTCGATCCGACGAGATAACCTAAACATCACACCCGAGAAAATCTGTTTCACGTTACACGCATCAATTCGAATCTGTCCCGAATACACTGTCATCCTTTTTCGCCTTGTTCGTTACTTTTCCTCGGTTGTACACCGAAAAATCTGTTATCTCCTTATCACCGTTCACGTGTCGCATTTAAAGATTATAGTTATTTAAAAGGACAAGAGAGCGTGTCCCTCTTCTTCTTCGCCTGTCGATCTCTGGCTATCACAATACAGTACGTCGACCTTGATTTTTTGTTCTTTCACCCACGCGACAATGAGCAACGGAAAAATAATCTTAATTTGTATGTAACAACCGTATCTTTCGTTTTTATCGTACGATACGTCAACGATGAGAAAACTATTCGTCTGGCAGGACGAAAGTACGAAGTGAAACGCAGCGTAGAAAGATAACCTATTTTTGCAATGTGGAGAACGCGTGCTTTTGCTCCGGTGGTATAGCCAATTTTACATTTTTGATGCTGTAGTTCTAGTTCTTAAAAGCTATTATCTTTAAATATTAAAGATAATGCGATCATAGATTGGACTAATTAATTACGTTTATATTATATTCGACTTTGAATTTGTTTGGATCAATTTTTCAAAATTTACAGTATAAATCTTATATATTTCTAGTTATTATATTTAGAAGGAATTCCATAGCTTCAAAATACATTGAATGCCTAAAATGTAAAAATTAATCTTCTAAATCTAGTAAAATTTGTATACTTTTGATAAATTTTATTTCATAAATGTAAAATAATTCGAAATGTATTATAATATATATAGTTTTACTTGTATTTCTATTAAATAGAACAGTTGTTGGTTGCAGTATTATTGCAGGATGATAATACTAAAACGAAATTTACAAAATTTACATTTGAGGATTGATAAATTCGCATATTATACGGTATCATATACATTTTAATATGATCATTATGGATTTTTCACATATTCATATTTTTTCAAATTATTTGAATGATACGTTAGAGTACGTTTCAAGAGTTGCTGATTTACACAAAGAATTCATTAGTTTTATATTCATTTATGCAAATAATTCCAAGAAATCCTCTTTGAATTTTACATCTATTCAAACTGTAGCACCAATAAGTCTTATACATCGCTGTCAAAGTGAGATTGTATTTACAGTTGTACAAAATTTTTTTAAAAATTTCTTAAATCTTTTTTACATTTGGCGATTTAAAAAATGTAAAAAACCATCAATGTTCTAGAAAATCCTCGATAATTGTGTTTAAGTCTATAAAAGAGAATTTTATAATCATTTTAATTTTGAATTTGAGACATCATTATATGAATTCGTAATATTACGAAGATGTAAACAGTGTGTCTTATCGTACAAGAGAAGATATGTAAATCTACATAAAAACGTAACCGAAAATTCTTTCTAATTGACAGAAACAACGCTTTAAAAATTTTTATCAAATAGATATTATAAATAATAGATAATTGACAAATTGTTATTATTAAAAGAAAATGAAATAGAGAACATACAATTTGAATGTAAGCATTCTGTTTATCGACAAATTAAGAATTGAGAAAGAAAATGAATATTTGAACGTTTCAGTTCGAAATGGTACAGTGCTTTACCAATCTAAGGCATGCAAGCCTCTCAATCGTTTCTATGCAATAGAACTTCTTTACTGGATAAATTACTCTTCCACTAGTTTATTTCTGACAAAAAGATATTTATGGTAGAAAGAAAATTTGAAAAATAATTAGTAAAATAATTAGTAGAATATTTATGTATTTCTACGACATTTAAGCGCAAAAATGTGCAGAATTACATAATAAGTGAAAGAAACTTTTATTTAGCTTACATTTCTTTATTCATGAAAATATAATTTGCGTAAACGTTCGCAGTTCAACAACCACTTTCCTTGACTTTCAATTTCTAGAATCGGTCAGTGTATCTTCAAAGCCCTAAGCGTCACCTCTACGAATTACAACAAACTCATTCTTCAATACATATAACAATAATTCCCTTAAAAATACTATCAAATCTCTTCGATGTTAAACCATTCAGAACACGAGAAAATACAAATAACAATACTCTTCTCCTTAAACCTAAAAATCATACTTAAAAATAAGTAAAAATATCAACAATAATTCTATTGAAGTCGATTTAAATTTTGAAATTCTTGGTTCCACTACCAGATGTCAGGTGCTACAAATTCCTATTGGTCCTTGCTTGGAACGGAACGAGACCATTGTAGTTCCAGCGGTGCGCGCATGCGCATGTGTGAAAGTATCCCTGGACAAACGATCCGGCGGAATTGGAACACGGGAACAATCGTGAATCAGGACTGGCATTCGGCCGAGAGGTGGCAATAGATGTAAGATGGCGAGTACGCGCTGAAACGGTGTGCCGCGCCGTGGATGATTCTTTGTTGATTTTTTCACGGGCAGAGCGTCTATCCTGCGTGATAATCGTATTGGTTATGGGGACGGGGGCGTTCGTTCGCGTGGCGCGTGCTGATAGTGGACGCGCGTGCCATTCGTGATCGTCGTTGATTTTTTTTTATCTAATCGGTGAAAAACGTTGGCGGAGTACCAGTGCCGAACGAGTACGGGACGAAAACGCGTGTGGTGCGGCTCAGTGAAAGTAAACAAACGGTATGAGCGCGGTACTGGGAAGTGTCGGTGACCCGGCCGGTCTTCTGGACCCCGACGTCGAGAGCATCCTCGAGGAGAAGAATCAATTGATCAGCCGGCAATATGCAGAGATCGAGAGGCTACAACGTGAACTTTCAGAGGTCATCGGAGAACGTGACGCCCTTCTGTGCGAGGTGTCAAAATTTAAGTTCGAGCGCGAGATGACTGATCTTACGCGTCTATTGGATGACAGGTATTTTCTTTCGAGTTTATTGTATTTACAGTGGTTGACGAAAGTATTTCAACACTCCCAGAAACATATTACGTACAGTGAGGGACAGAATCACGTAGACAGTTGGAACGTGGAGATAAAGAGAGAAATATTTTCTATATTGTTAAATAAATTCAAGTATATGTAATTGTGTGTTATGAACAGGGACTCGCAATATTAAATTTACAGAAACATATTTTAATTAAACTCTTTGGTAACTTATAATGAAACGAGATTCACGCAATGGTAACATTTCGTCGAGACAAAAATATTCGTACGGTATTATTAATTAATATCACGTGGTTAATTAAATTTTTAACGAAATCTAGTTCTTTCTTTTTGGCAATCTTTTTTCGAAACTTTCTCTAGACATTCTTTTAATATTATATGGCATTTGCGGTTGAACCCCTTTTATATATACGATACATATTTGATATATTTATTGATAAAAACATTCTGTGGTAAGTGTTTGAATACTTTCGTGATTTATTGCGTTCATTAGAATATATGGTATGCGATTTATGCAGTGTCCCATCCGTTATCCATTGTATAATGGGGATTTATATAACGTGCCAAAAAGGTTATATACATATACAATACCGGTACAATGAATAGATACGACGCGTTGTAAATATATATAGATATATTTAATAGATTATCTTCGACAAATTTTGTTCGGAAATGAAAAAATACCCGTTTCCTGACTAAATGACTGTTCGTAATTGGAAATGTGAAATTTTAATTAAAAGTTATTCGAATTCATGGAAAGAGCACGATGTTTACTACTATTCGGATCGGTACAACGACACGTAGCCCTTGTAGTGAAAAAATTGTTGACGCTCCATGCCGGTTGCGTTGTCTCGGTTATGTTACACAGGCATAGGTGAAGGTTTCGTGGTTATAATTCAGCAAAGCGTCCATATATCAGCGTGGAAATGCAGTGGCGTATAAATAATGGATCAGCGGCTCTTTGGCTTCTGGTATCTTTCACGCGATACTTATCGACACTTTAAATTAACGCCTTTCGCGAACGTTGCTCACTGATGCGGAGATATTAAACCGATCTAAGTACATAGTTTGTTTCGTCATAAAATTATACGCTATTTTGTTATTACCGATATCATTAATTAACGGGCTACATAGAAAATACTGTAAATTAAGAACTTTTTTCTCCTTAATCATTTTTAAATTATTATTTTATGCTTACGTTTTAACGTAATAGAACGTTCTAGAATCTTTTTTATTGTTTAGTGAAATATTAGGTCTTCTTAAGAGTTTATCGAGGAAGATTAGATCTAAACTTTATTTTTATTGCTCTATAGCACAATGTAGCATTACATGATTTTTAAACCATTTAGTAAACTACTTATTACTATATCTGGTAACTAAAAATGAAGTAACATCATTTTAATTCTTTCAAACGAACAAGCATTTTGATTTACGATCGTTTCTTAGCGCAATCATAACCGTTTATGATCGTATATCGTAAATCGTAACCGATATTATCGAACTCGGTAGCGCTGCAGTCGTCGAGTATTTTTAAACGAAATTTCGTACGATATTATGTCTATTTATCGATACTGCTAATTTGTTATTCACACAAATACACACACATACACACACACACACACATATATATATACCGCGATAACCTTAACGATAAATAATAGAAGGCTAAAGAATTTCCAACTCTTAATATGTAAATTTAAAACGTTATTCTTCTTTCTCGACGAAATCTTTTATGATAGTCTTTTTAATTAACTGCGTCTGGTATTCTCGTGATGAAATAAACGATGCGGATCGGTTTGGCGATCGGGGATGAGTATACGCGCGGCGTATGGAATTTTCCAGCGAAACTTCTGATCGAGTGGAAATTTCATAATCGCTAAAGTTGTTCATCGGTTTTGAATAACGTTGCGTGTCTCGCGAAACATTATACGATATCAGGAACCAATTTAATTTTACGATAACGGAAGAAGGTAAAATAGCATCATAACACAAAGGAACTTTTTTCTATATAAGTCGTTATACGTGTTTTCGTATTAATTTATTAAAACTCAGACAACAGAAATTTCCGAGCAAGCGATTTATTTCGTTCGTTGCTTCACCGGTTTCGTGCAATTTTCATGACATAATCGAATTAGTAAAAGTTACATCATTGAAAATTTCTGCCGGTGGAATGTTATGCATCGGTTTTCTTCGTTATTTCGTGGCAGTTGTAGCAGATTATGTAATTAAGCATTTAACAGATCAACGTTGTCCGTATGTTTACCAAGCTTATACGTTATACATGCGTTATACATACAATACATATGTATAAACACTTTAACGACGTGTAATATGCACGGTGCCATGCGATAATAATAATAATTAGCTTTCAGTGTCGTTCCAAAATTTCAAATCCTTCGTACTATTAATTTCCGTTTCGCATCCTCCGCGTTATAAATCCTTCGATTAGTAATTCTCAATAGGTGCATCAAGGAATATTAAAGAAAGTATAATAAGCTACGATATAGATTAATATTAAGAATATTAAAATGAAAGAAGCTGAAACGTTCGAAAAATTGCAAGAACGAGAGTAGACAGTAGGAAGGAAAATATTGAAATATAAAATATCCAAGAGGAAAATAAGAGAAGTACAATTATACGCAGCAGGAATTCAATATTCCCAATTTCGTGCATTTTCCAGCTAATAATATTTGCACGACGTATGCATTATTCGGTACAATAAATGCGATATACGCAATATCGGAAAATTATAAAATTACAGATACCCCGATAGTAAGATACAAAAATTTCGAAATTCTCAAAGTAAAACATTTTTATTTCTTATAGATAGTTGCTTGATAACCAGCGGAGTTATCTGAGTGGCGATAAAATTGAATAAGCTAATAGAACAGCAGGCTCTTTTTTTTACGGATAACAGTGACTAATAGACGGACAATTAACCTTGATGCAACCGGGCTGTTCCTATTGATTATTGCGACACGAGGAGAACACAGGAAACCTCTCGCATGCTGCATTGTTATTCGTAGTGAAATTGGGTCGATCATTAAATCGCTCCGCGTTATCTAAAATCATGCTTTTGCTCGTCGAACAATCGATGGCCCGTAATACGCTTCGGAAGAACTAACTGTACATTTCGCGATTCTCTCTGGCCGATCGATTTCATATGCGTGCGAAGATTTTTCAGGCGAGATACGTTGATACGTATCGTCTTCGGGTTCTAGGAAACTATCGTGTTTCATCCTTCTTCCACGCGATACCTCGTTGGTTAAGTTAGGTCAGATTAGGTTAGGTTAAAATATAATAATACAAATTCATGTAACTATTTGTGTTTCCTTTTCTCTTTTGTTTTTTGTTTCATAGACGGAACAGGAGAATTTCAATATTCTAGAAGGGCAAAAGTAGTTCTCTTCAGATTTGCATTCTTTTAGGTTAATTTGACGATTACGCAACGATGTTATCGATTGTCTGAGTGCACCGTAAATTGCGAAATTCTGGAATCTTTGAACATTCGACACGATCGCCAACAAATGTCTCAGTACTTAGAGCTGTTACTTATGTGTCAGATACTCGGCTACACCAGATAGTCGAGATTAGAGCTGTTACTACCCGACCTGTCGACGTCGCGTACCCGGATACTCGGTACGTTGTACCTGGGTATTCCAGTCATAGTCGTATCGCTCGTGCGTTTATAACGCTTCGGGTAATAGAGACATTTTTTCCCGATAAATAACAAAACGACGATTAATTATTTGAGATTGAATATCTTTGTTTTCCCGCAGAAATACCAACGAATCGATATTTTCAGGTAGTAGGTACGTCGGTACGCTTTCGAGCTAACGATACTCGCAGCTGTTGAGAATACACGTTCAGGCCTGACATGCGCCGCGGATATACATAGATACACCTTATCTTAGCAATTTTTACCAGTGTATTTTCAACAGCTGGCAATATTCTTCGCTATTTATTTTAGTCGATTTCTAACTTACAAACCATTGCACCTTATGCGAGCTTCTCTTTCCTTTTCGAAAGCTGGAGATATCGATAACTGGAAGGGCATCAGCCGACTGGTTGAAAGGATGTTGGATCTGTTGGTATCTCTCTACAAAGATAAAAATATCTGATTCGAAACGATCAATTGTTCTATTGCTTTACCGTTTGCCTTGGATTGTCATAAGAAAGGAGTGCGTGCGTTCGGTACGCAAATAAATTATCTTTGTACATGGACCGTAATATAAATTGCAGGAATCATAAGGCGACCATTTGTTTCCTATGAATGGACGTCGATGTTCTCTTCTTCTGTTTTTATTAGTTTCTAAAAATTTAGTCCGAAGCGTAGACGGTGCCTCGAATATAAACTAAATAAAGAAATAATTATTCCGAGAAGAGGTTATTCCGTGTTCTAAATTGCTGCCTATAATTTAATAAACAAAAAAATTACCTACCATATACCGTAATAAATAAACATTTTTGATAATATCAATTTGGAAAATAATTCGCCATTAATTCGTAATGAAAAATTTCACTGATGAGGAGTTTACAAAACATCGAAATTTTTATTCAGGTTATACTATGTTAAAATGTTGAAATGTTTCTAAAGAAAGAAGAATCGATAATCGGACTACCTGGGTATTTGCCCTAGCCATATACCTCGCACCTAAAGAGATCGTGCGTTTACAACGTGCTTTATTTCTCTTATCAATATGATCGAAAAGACTTTTTGTCTCGCTACATTTTTTACATTGCGTTACTTGGAACATTTGTGCGATATATTTTCTTGCGTCGCGTGTAATTTGATGCTTTCGTCGCGTCTTCGAATTTCTCGCAAATGCATAAAAAGCCGCGGTCTAGCGATTAATCCAGGCCGGGATCGATGATTAATTAGGTTCGTAATAGCGAAGCGCAACTAGGGACACGAATTGCAGTCGCATCCGTCCGACTTAACCTGTGGGAACGATTCTCTTCTTGCCGTTTTTCTCGTTCAGATGGACGATACGAGGCTCGAAGCACGCTTAACCTTGCGAATTCACACATCCACACCCGAGCCTTTGCGAGAAATCGCTCGGTGTGCGCCCTCGTACGCGCACAACCGTGAACAGGCCTTATTTAGGAAGCGCAGGCCTCCACCAGCTAAATTCACGTTTCTCGTGTGGCCCAGCGATTTTGAATATTCGAATTGCTCAGAATTCAATGTATCGTGCAGGTGTCTAACAATTTATCGATGGAATTAACTGAAATTAACTCCAGTATGAAAGAAACGTGGTTAAAACTGGTGCTTGTAAAGTCCTTATTTCTTTTCTCGCACTGTTACGTACAGCGTGAAGCGTCAGACGCATCGTTAGTTGGCGATCGATTCGTACGAGACGCGAACATTTCGTGGGGCAAGTTTTCTGCAATTGTTCGCCTTCTCGCGATAGGTAGACTCGATTAAAGAACGTTCGCGCGTGCGATGTTCAGTTGGCAAAATTTACCAAATGCGCAACTGGACAAATGGTAAAGCGCAAATTAAAATAAAAAATAAAAAGAAGAAGAGGTTCGTGCAGGTTACGTTTCACGATCGATCTCTCAACTTGAGAACTCAAAGAAATAAAATAGACAAACTCGAAAGTGGTATCCCTCTGGGGGTGTAGCCATCCACGTGTTATTTAGCAACAAAGTTAGAAAAATTTACCAAATGTCCTACTGGACAAATCGTAAAACAAATTAAAATATAAAAGAAGAAAATTTATACTTCGACATAGCGGAGTCTTGGAGAAACGACAGCGTACGTTTGTTCGTGCAATGTACGTTTGTCTTGGCGAGTAAGAAGACAATCGCACTCGGGAGTAGCTGCTGTTCGAGTTGTACGAGTCGTTGAACTAATTTCCTTCTCCGAGTATCGAACAAATGGTATTGTCTGTACACGGTGCATGTCTTAATTTATGTTTTTTTTTTTTTTTATTTATTTAATTTGTACTTTACAATTTGCCAGTTGGAAATTTGGTAAATGTTTCTAACTAATTTATACGCGTGCACGAACATCTCGGGTCGTCGAGTGTTCTAACTGGAACGAGGGACGCGGTGCGAGATCGCAGTGGGCAGCTTTGCAGCGGCGTCGATCGTAACGATTAATCGACGAAAGAGGTTTTCGTTGGCAAAGCAACGTTTAGACCGATCGCTTTGAAAAACTTTGTCTGCAAAAATAGCGCGGTATCGATATCGCAACCGCCATTCGCCCGATATGGCTTCCAGCGACTGTTTTGTATCGGCCTGAAGGATGAAAAAAGGTCGCGAAAGGACAACGTTCCGAAAGCTATCGAAGATAGAAACCGAAAATCACCGAGCGAGAGCTAGAACGCGCTATAGATGCGTGGTATTGCGAAAGACGCTTTCAGCATGGCGAGAGACACATCGACGAAAACCTATTTTCTATCCAATGGAAATCGCTTCGAACGTGACAATTCCCATTTGGAAGAGCGTATGCACGCGCGTACGAACAAACTTTTTCCAACGAACGAACGAAAATTCTACGAACCTCGCGTATATTCTTCGCGACGATGAGAGACGTTTTCGAACGAAGATAGATCGAAGTGGTGTTCGACTGTCCACGGGACTGTTGTCTTCCAGTCATAGCGTGTATGGTCGTCGTTGTACGCTCGTTTCAGGGCTGATTGAAAGTAGAATCGAAGGGCCAATAAAATGGATAGTACGAGGATATTGGCTGACATTGGACATGTGAGAAAACTGGAGTGTAAAAAAAATAAATGTGTACAAACAAGTGTGGCGAATGTGTGTCAAATTTCTCCGAGTTTCCAATCGTGGCAGACCAATTACCAGGTGTGGATATATTTGGCGTGACCGGTTAACCGGTCGGCGTACTTGCACAATATTGCAACCGAAAGCGTGTGCAATTCTTTCCACGTGTGAGTCTGTCGCCACTAAAATCGATACCCGCTATTCGACGAGTCTGTTCGTCCTTCTTTTCTGGATTCGTACGATCTCTCGCTCTGCCTTTCGTCTATCCCGGTTTTCATTTCCCATGATATATTCTGTATTTATCTCAGCGGTCGTTAATTAGATTAGGTTTTTTTTTGCTCGGAGATTTAGTTCGCAGCGCGCCGCTTTCGTAAATGGGATTTTCCCAATTTGTTCGCCTTTCGTCCAGACACGTTCGTTCGACTTGCCTATTTTTTTTGCATCGAATTTCTACGTTTTTATATTCATTTAACCGGTCCGCTCGATTTTCCGCCAGTTTTGATCGCGTTAGGACTTTGTTTGGGAATCCCACGCACCCTGAACAACTATCGCGACACGAATAGAATCCTTTTTTTTTTTTTTTCAATTTTTCTAGTTTTCATCCAGTCGGATTTATGCGACAGATTCGATCGGCGAAAAAAGGGAATTGTCCCCTGAATTTTCGAAGGGAAATTTACTATAAATTTATTACATTATAGAATTTTGACACGTTTGCTTCGGTTCCATTCGATCTCTGAGAATTCCGTTCACAGATTCTTGTGGAACGTTGTTCGCACGGTTTCTCCACTTTCGTCCCGATTCAATTCGCCCTTTTTAAGCAATCGATTTACCAAAGTTTTTCCAAACGTCACGCCTTTAAACTCGCCTTTCCTCGCAAATTCTTCTCTCTCTACTCTTACCAAGTTGTAAGTTTGTCACCGTATAGTTTCCATTCCTACGTTTACAAATTGCAACGTTCGTGAATATTTAGACGATTTAAAATCATCTACACGTTTCTAACGTTAGAACCTAAGCGAGCCTAAGCGCAATAAATGCTAACGATAATTGTTCGTGGAAATTAATTTTACCTGGGGTAATTATCGGCAATTTGCTAATTTTTAAAATTCTAAAACACGGAATTCTACGTTGATTTTGTTCGTGCTACGTAACCACAGCTGCGTAAACAAGTAGCTCAGCTCAAACTGTGTTTGATCACGATAACGTTCGATACATCGTTGAGAACGATCGACCAGCTGTTACGGTTATTGGCTTGCGGCAGGCTGTTTATTAATTCTTGGAAAGTTGGAAGTTAATTAAGAGCAGCCAAGTATCAAGACACGCGAAGTTGTATAAAGAACAGGAACGCGATCTTCTAAATAACTGTATTTGTTAAGAAACTTTCGATAGTCTCTCTTTTTATCTTTCTGCTTTCCCTTTCTTTTCTTCTTCTTCTTCTTCTTCTTCTTTTTTTTTATTTTTTTTTTTTAACACTCGAATTTAAAGTTTGAATTTTCTACGTTACGTTATACTTCTTCTACGTTATCGATCGTTCGAAAATATGTAAAATATTAAGAATAATTAAGTCAGACATGGTTAGGAATATCGAATTAATTCGGCCATTCGCTTATAATGGAAATTGTAGAGGTCGGAAGTTAAAAGAAATTTCAATTTAACTTTCATTTAAAAAGAAACTTAAATTCCACGACGAATTTTGTTCAACGTATAACGTAGCGCGATAGATTCGATCAAAGACTTCTTCTCTCAAAGCGTGAATTTTTATTTCGTCCGTATAATTCATTCGAATTTTTATTTTCGCAGCCTGAGCAAAATTTTCGGCAAAATAATCGCATTAAATTAATTCTCCTAGCAGATCAACCGGACACAACGACGTGCAAGAATTCTCTGTCACGGTACATTTCTAACTTTATACTGGAAATATTCAAATGAACCCTAAGAAATATTGACCTGTCAGAGTATGATAATTCAAAGAAAGTAGTATAGCACGCAGATACCGTTATATAGTCATTGAGTATTATTAACAATTCTTCGAAATACCGCTCTAGCTAATATTAAGTTGGCAACTAAGTGATTGCGCATTTTGTCACTACCGCCTAATAATAAAATCCGCAATCGCTTAGTTTCCAATCCAATGTAAGAAGAAGAAAATCTGTCTGCAAACTCGGACACGTCACTGTCAACGCGCAAATAGAATTATTACGTAACCAAGATACTGCGGTAATGGCAAAAAATACAAATGTATATAGTTCATGGTAAAACGAAGCGATAGATCTATCTGTTAAACGTATGTTTTTCGAGATGGAAGAAATATCGGATATAATTCGATCCCTCTTTGTATTTCGATGTAACTCTATTCAACATCCAAATATAGTTGAATCTCGGTGCATCGAATCACGTACGAAATACGCTCTTTTCACATATCCAAGACGTTTCAATTTATCATCCGTATTGATGTGTTCTTTCCATGTGTAGACGTACGTTGCATAATCGGACGTAGACGCCTCCATCTATCGACGAGAAGGGCAAAACGAGACACGAAAGTTTCGAGTATTGTCGAATATTTAGAATATTTCAAGATAATTAAGGACGAAAATCTGTTTGATATATTTTAGTCTGGTATTCCGTAAATTTCTTAAACGAAGAAACGAAGAATATTGTGCAACGATCGTTGTTAATGTAGCGCTACGTTTCTCATCCCGCGTACGGTTCCGTGTCACAGTTTTTCGTGTTAGATATTTCTTTTTTTATTATTTAACTTGTATCTTACAATTTGTCCGGCTGGGCATTCGGTAAATTTTTCTAACCCTCTTAGATATTGAGGTTGTTCTTTTATCGAGATCGTTTTTCGCTGAGAGTGAGGTCGATACCTTAATCTATCGAATTTTCACGCAACGAATTGGTTTGTTGTACAATCTTGTTGCGCGACTTATCGTACGAACGAAACGAGACGTTGTACAGGGTGTAACGCGCGTCATCCACTTTGGAAGCCGATGGTTCAGCTAAAAACAAGGAAGAAGATTCGTGTAAACGTAGGGTTCTGCCTATCTTCGTTTACTTCGTTTACGAGATATGAAATTTGGAATTAGAAGAAACAAAGGCAACGTTCTGTTCTCATCTTCTCGTGTCCGATTGCCTGTACGAAAGACGCTGAAAATGACAAGCTTACATTTCAAGGGAAGCCTGACAGACGCGTTGTCGTCGATCCGGTTACACCCTGAACAATGTTCCTGCCCTCTGCCGAATTTGTTGAAAAGCTTGTTCTATTCCGAACCTTGGTATTTCAACATTTTCGATAAACTTCGCTCTGTTTACAAAATTTCGCTGTATCGCATAAACCAAGATAGAGTACGTGTTTACGTGAACTTTGTTCATTGTTTTTAGGTGTATAATCAGCTGCCAAAGTGGGTTGCACGTGTTGTCTTACATCCTCTATGTTAATGTAAAAATACTTGGATCTTTAACATTCTAACTTTCTATATCAATTCTTCTTTAGAAAACCTCATTTACATATATGTACACGCACGCACACACACACACACACACATATATATATATATATCTTCATTGCATAAGAGGATGTGGATTTCTCGTTTCGTGCTGTTTCAACCGGTTAACTGTTTTTGACGAGTATACTCGTCACGAAGAGATGACGGTATTTTGCGTTACGACGAGTATACTCGTCATGCGTAAAAAGAAAAAGGAAACAAAACAGTGATTTCACTGTAACTTAATTCTGTATTGTAACAAATACACAGACTGCATGTTCGACGAGTATACTCGTCGTCGTCGATTACTTTTCGTTACACGTTTTCGGCATACGCTTCTCAAAGGCACAGCAGCTAACCGGTTAAACGTGATGGAGTAGAAACGAGTAGACTGGAATAAATTGAAATAAATTAGCTAAATAATCAAGGACACTGACAAATTTGCATCTTCTAAAGATGACAATGAATTCAAAAAAACACAGTCGCGTTTCATTATTCGCCTAATTTTGATAGCTCGAACGCCTTCCTGTGTCAAAGAATCGAGGTTTTACGATTAAGATGATCCTTTATGACGGAGATAAGAGAAAGGGAGAGAGAAGGTGTTTGGAAAGAACAATCGAACGAAATTGAATAAAAGTTGGGTGGAATGTGGAGCAACCTTCTTTTCCTCGCCAAATTGTGTCGCAGCAAAATAAATGGTAGGAAGAAGAGGAAGAAGTTGCCAGGAAACAGGAAACTGCACCAGAAATACTAATCGGACGCGTGCATAGCCCAGTTTTGCAGTAGGTCTCGCTTTTACGACCTTCCCTGCCCAATAAAGACGCAACTGCACACGATCTACGAACGTTTTTGGAACTGTGCCACATTGATCGTTGGATGGAGAACGGCGTAAGGCCACGCGCGAAACCGCCCCTGTTTCTTCTCTAAAGCGAAACGTTGACTCTTCGATCGTTTGAATCTTTTCTTCCGAAGATATATTTATGCTTGTTATAAAATTATCACAGAATTTATGACAAATATTATTGCGCATATAATATTCGCTTGGGGAATTGTTTGTAAAATTTGCCAACTCTGACTAAAACGAAGAGCAGAGGGGGGAAAAGAGGGAATATCAATTTCGACGAATTTTGAAGTCGAAGGTTTCTTCGTACGTGCGATTTATCGCCGCTAGCTGTGTCGTATTAATTTGAATAAAAATTCCCCAAGTTTTAGGGTGCCTGGTTATAGGAAATTGGGGCGTGCTACGCGTCTTTTATTTTTTTTACGGTTTCGTATGTTTCGCGCTATTTAGAATTACAAGCCAAAGATTATTCTAACTGTGTCCAGAAATTTTTTAACTACGGAAAAATAGGATGAAAAATGAGTCACAGAACGCAGGAGGGTTAAATGGCACACGCAGTGAAATATAATCGTCCGTAGGTTATAAACTACCGTTGAAAGAGTGAAAATGGATGCTGGAAAGAAAAGAGGAGACAGAAACAAGAAAAGTCGGACTGCAATTCGAAACAAAGGACTACGACACGTGTGTGTTGGTGTTCCACGTGACCAAAGAAAGATTTACGCTTCTTGGAAACGTAAGAGAGTCGTATACACGAGGTGTCCTACATAAGTTTCCACAAGTGTAGCCCAGCTTCCATCTGCAGGGAACGTGTCGTTGCGTCTTCGATGGCTCGAAAGATTTGTCTCCGCGGAATGGCCAGAGTAATTGCCGTTTCGCACGGTCGACAACCTACACGCGTCCAACAGATGTGTTCTTGTCCCTATCGCGCCGAACAAGCCGACAGTTTCCTCCAGGCCAAAGTAGAATTCGGATTCATTGGCTTTCGGATACAATATCTCTGTTCTTGTGACATTTTTCCTTCCTCCCGTGTCCTTTGAAATATTTTTTGCTCTCTTTTTTTACATATATGTGGGATTTGGAATATTTGAAATAAAATTTATTGAAATAAAGATAGCGCTCAGGAGGATGAAGATAAGTGGAATAATCTTTGACAAGCGATAGCTTTCTTATTTTTTAATTTGCAAAGTTTCGTTTATCAGTGTGTTGGGACTCGTTTTCTATTTGAAATAGCACTTGGAATATTTGCAATGAAAGTAATGCTCTAAGGGATGAAGATAATTAAATTATTTTTTAATAAGCAGTGTCTCTTGGTTCTTGATTTTTCAATTGTAAAAGCTACGCTTCTTAGGACATTGGAATCTTTCTTTGTAATAACAGTAGCATTTTAAGGGATGAGGGTAATCGTACGTTTTGATAAGTAGAACCTTCTCCTCTTTATAATTTTTCATTCCATCGTTTCTGAAAATTTTACTACTGGACTTTACGCAACCTAGTGATACAACTCTTTCTCCTTTGGTTTTCTGTTTCCCCCTCTCCTTCTTTCCTTCAAAACAGAATTTCTTCTCTTAATTCTAAAGCTTCTAAATCTATCAATAATCGAATACGTAACGTTCAACAAAATCTAACTCGGATCAAATACGATACGTAAAACATAGAAGAAGAAGAAGAAAAATATTAAAAAAATCTACGAATATAAAATATTTAACGTACACCCCTTATCCTGATATTTAGCAGATAAAACAAATTTCTAGTCGGATTGAATTTCTTCGATTATGCTCGTAAAAATAGAAAATCGCATAGAAATTCATGTGTACTCTGGTAATCGTTCTCAACTCCGAACGTTCTTCCGAAACGAGCAACGAGCGATTTTCTTCTTTCTTCGCCTTGATCCTTCCTCGAGCAACTCGTGGTATACGTAGCAGGCTCACTCGAGGCACTGCCGAGCCCGGCGGACCGTTTCGAAATTAATTAGAAACGACGTCGGACGTAATTTTCGTTGGCAACGACGCTGGTTATCCCGTCGTCTCTCCTTGCTTCTTTCTTCTCGCTCGTTTTCTGTGGCCGCTGGAGAAAAAGGCCCTGGTTACCCAGTGCTTTCGAAGCAAAGATAAAAATAGTTGGTTTCTCCGGTGGACCACTGCAAAGGGAACTTTGGATTTTTTCAAAGCCCGGAGTGCTTCTTCCGTTTCTTCCTCTCTGCCATCGTCTTTGCTGTTTTTTATTCCCCTTCCATCTGCCTGCTCTGGCTGTCTCGCGTTTTAAAAGCCTCCGCTTCATGAATTTTTCATTTTTCCAACGTCCTTCCATCCCGGACACCAAACGGGGGTTGTTCCGACTGCTGTGCGTATTTTTCTTTTTTAATTCTTTCATTCCTTTTTTTTTCCTCTTTTTTTTTCGTCGTTTGTTTTTAATGGAAACGCGATATCGAGGGAAAACGACGAGGACGAAGGGGAACGAAAAGCCAGATTTTCTGATCGTTTCTGCGTCGTCGAACTCCGCGTTAGATCGGCGATTGGTAGAAAATTTTGCGATCCTCGCAAATCCTCGGAATCGCGTCGTTCGAATTGTCGTTACGGCCTCGGATAGAAGAGTTGTAAAAGAGTTGTGGCTCTTAGCTTTTTCTTCGTGGAAGCTTTTTTCTACTCGTCTGGTGTCCGGTGATACTCGTAGCTTCTCAACAATTACCGGGTCGTTTGGCCCAACTTAGAAAAAAGAAATTATTCTGCTTCAAAACTGCCGTTTTAAACTTCTACTTGAACGAAGCTTCCGCTCCGCTGCGTGTTCAGTTTGGCTCATTTCTACGCGTATCGTATTACATATATCGCATATTCACACACCTGCACTATTGTGCATCAGTTTTAGAAGGTTTGGCGCGAACGAATCGGAAGATGGACTTTTTTGTTACGTTCCGAAGATTACGATGCAAGAACGTCGATTCTCGGCTGTTAGTTCTTTACTTTTTGCCTAATAATGACTCGAAGTCGCATGGAATTGCCGATTTGAAATTGAGACAAGGAAATTATCCGTATAGGGTTTCCTATTTGTCTCTGACAAATAGCTGACACTACGTAAATTGTACAGAAACTTTTGCAACGTGCTTGGAAATATATCCTTCCTCGATTACTATCTTTTTATTTATATTAATTAACATAAATTATTGTTACTATCATCACCTACTAACCGTTATATTTTAGTTGGCTAAGTTATTTGTCGGAGACAGAAATTAGGCTAAAGAGCTTTGTTTCAAGTGTTTTACGTATGTGTTATTTGTACGTTTGAAATAATTGAATATACATAGCATACAAAGCTAGAAAAATTTACCGAATGTCCAACTGGACAAATTGTAGAGTACGAATTAAATAATAATAATTTAAAAAAAAAAAAAAAATGTAACAGCTACGGGAAATGTCGAAATACCAAGGTCTAGAATAGAACGAGCATTTCAACAAATTCTGGAAACACCGGCAACCATTCGAAGCGTAATCGGATCCATGACGAAACGGTTGCGGGCTTTCGTCGAAACGCAAGCTGCACGTTTCCAGCACTTTCGTTAAATACAATGGGGAATCAGACAACGCGTAACGAAAACAGAAAATTCGTTACATCTCACGAACGAACGAAGACAGATAGAAGACACGTTCGTACCGCACATTTTTCACTGTTTTCAGGCGTACAGTTCTGTTACAGCCTGTGTGATAGAAGATATTAGCATAATGGAGATATTGGCGCTATCGTATCAAATTTACACGATGGGCAATCGATGCGAATAGACACGTAGAGAAGTACTCTGAAAATCGCGTCCCATTGACCGACAAAGTGGCAATTTTCCAGCGACGAATATCGATCATCGATGATCCCAGCCGCGTCATTACGCTTTCGTTCACTCCGCGAAGGAAAAGGTACAGCCTTTTTCGAACGATTACGCCGAGCTTCTTGACGAGTGCACCGCGAGTCGTGTTTCACGAGTGCCTCTCGCTGGTTTTTCCACCTGTGAAAATCGCCAAGAGGTTCGACTAATCCTGAAATCGGAT
Source organism: Bombus breviceps (assembly GCA_014825925.1). NCBI lineage: Eukaryota > Metazoa > Arthropoda > Insecta > Hymenoptera > Apidae > Bombus > Bombus breviceps. Next base: position 3,320,456 of record CM026186.1, read on the forward strand.
AAACCGTGCAGGAACAAGCAGGTCTCGCGTAGATTACGCCAGCTACCGACCTATTTACGCGGAAATCTCGTCGTCGCCACGAAGCAGAGGGAGGGGGAGGGGGCGCGGAAAAAGAGAAAAGGAGAAATATTCGATCAAAGCGCGACCGAGTGGCGGAGTGCTTAGCCATCGAAGCGAAAGCTTAATTTTAGACGCACCCTCGCCACCGACGGCTTCGCTCTCGCCGCGTTGTTTTCGGATTCAGCGATGCACTGTGCCTCATCGTTTCACCGTTTTTACTCGTTTTTCGTTTTTAGACTTTTCGGATTTTCTTTTACGCTTCTTTGCGTTCTTTTCAGATCTCGTGGTTAAGTTTTTTTTTTAGATTTGCTACGGTCTCGCGCTTGTTCTAAGGTGTTTTTAGATTCGTCGAGATTTTAAACCTGACGTATCTTTAGATTATCTGAGATTTTAGGATCAAGCGTCTTTGAATCTTCCATGGTAGTTCCCAATTTTCCAAGTTTTCATGACTTGAGATTTTCTTGACATTCTTTCCATTCTTTAAAACGTCGTTGCTTAGATTTTTCTCGATCTTTTAAGATTTTGAGGTTAGGTATCTTCAGATTTCCTAAGATTTTAAGGTTAAGTGTCTTTAGATTTTATATGCTTGCAAGATTGTCTGACTTAAGGTTCTCGATTAGGTTTCTTTTGGATCATTCTTGCTTACGTTTTCTTAGATTCTCTATCTATCGTTTATAACCGCGTTGACTACCAAAATAGTCTCGAGTTTGTCGAAAGTGTCGATAACAGTCAGATAAAGAGTGTTTTTACCTGATAGTAGCTTTTAGATGTCCGATAGAAATTGGGTGCTGCGTACATGGCTGCTCTTATCGATTATTATTCAACAGCTTGTTCCACGAAGAGATAGTAAAAATAAAAAAGAAAGAGAAAAGAAAACAAAAAAGAAAAGAGAAGACGAACACCGACCATCATAGCGACGTCATCTAGAGTCCTTTGAGACCGCAAAATTATTAGAGCTGACCCTGTTGCGTCCCTTCGAACAGGACAAGCAGGATAATTCGTGGAAAAACAAGAGGTTTCGTTTGGAGGTGGCCCACTTGTCAGTTTCTAAAGTTAGACGAAAGATTAGACGAGGAGAACGAAGATGTAAGGGCTGTATTATACCACCCAGTTGTTTTATTGACCCAAGTATAGCTGTGGTTCGTCGAAGAATATCTTTTCGTCTTTTCAATGCGGTGGAATTACTTCTGCTTGGCAGGAGACAAAGACAATATCGTTTCTGGCGAAATTAAATCGCGACAAATTCTTAACCCTACGATTTTGTGCTACACCTGCACCGTCCAGCAAAAGTCAGAATTGTTAACTGTTTCATAGAATCTGTATATATATTACTATTAGAAATCTTATTGGAAGAATTGTATTTAAAAATATTAAATTAAACCGAATGAAATTAAGTTAAAATATTAATCGTATTTAAAATAAATATTTATTGTTTTCCTCGTAGGAGAATGATATACGCTCGTACACGTATCGCTCAATTCGGTATAACAAAATATAGGAAAATAGATAAATGGATAAATCTATAGCAATAAATTCTAATACAGTAAAGATATTCAATGAAATTATAGTAGTATACCTAGTTGCTACTAATTAATAATAATAACAGGAATTTTGTATCAGGAAATTCTTTGGTGGATAGTTTTGTCGAGGTAAAGAATTCGAATTGTAAAATGTCAAAATGTGATAAAATTAACAGGTGATTGAATATACGCATATATTTATATATACAATCACGTTAATGGTAGAGCAAAGAGCCGAATATTCTAGTCACGAAGATGAGTAAAATTAGGTAAATTGGATCTCAGGATTAATTTCATTAATATAATCATTTCAGACGAGCCATTTTTACCAACAAGTTAATGTACTCTAATGCGTTCTTAATGATCTGTGAAATGTATGAAATGACCTGATTTCCACGAAGTAGACCCGATTAAATTGGAAAAAAATGAGTGAGTCATTCGCAACTTCGGTCTGGTTTATTCCCTAGTGTCTTCAGACGTTCCATTTCTTTTGACTGATGTATAGGCTAAAGGGAGTCTCGGTTTAATCTGTAAGTGGATACATCTGGAACAGTGTGTTCGATGTTTAAGAGGTTGAGCATCTTCTAAGATGATATATATATATATACATACATACAGGGTGGTTGGTAACTGGTGGTACAAGCGGAAAGGGAGTGATTCTAGGCGAAAAAAGAAGTCGAAAATATAGAATAGAAATTTTTCGTTCGAGGCTTTGTTTTCGAGAAAATCGACTTTGAATTTTGGCTCGGTACGCGTCCACTTTAACGCGTCTCGTTATAAAGTGGATATTATCGCGGTTCAAGTTTGTTTTTGCCGTAACGGAAAATTAGGAATACGAAATAATATGAAGTAATCATAAAGTTTATTATTACAAAAATTGCTGAAAAAAAACGAGAAATTTTAGGTAATTGCTATAAACGTTACGTATAAATGATAACCGCTGTAGATAGTTTGGTAAACGTAGCGTAACAGTACAGTGAGAAACAAGTGAAAGAAGAATTAAAAGATGTGCGCACAGTGGCTAGAAAAAATTATCTGCACGCCATTGTATCGATCACTTTAACGCGTATTTACGTACGAATTAATTAAGTTAAGTTATATATACGTATGTGCGTGTATTCAATCACCTGTTAATTTTCTCACATTTTGACATTTTACAATTCGAATTCTTTACCTCGACAAAACTATCTACCAAAGAATTTCCTAATAAAAAAATTCCTTTTATTATTAATTAACTATATTAGACTTTCCATCATTTAGCAGTATGTACTTTCAAATTTCATAGGAAATAAAATGTAATGTAAAAAGTAAAATGTAAAAATAAAATGACCCGACGAGGGAAGGAAACAGTTCATTAGGAAATAAAGTTCGTTGGAAATAAAATAAAAATAGAAAAGAGGATTTCAAGTCACACGTCGTTTCAGAACGTTAACCAGAGCAACTAGCTCAATTCTTATTTCACTTACTTAATTAATTCCCACGATCCTTAACGATTTCTTCTAATATTAAAATTATTCGGATCGTAGCAATTTTTACGACCGTTCCATTAGCCGCACGGATCTTTCAAAAATACAACAACAAGAAGAAGTAACAGGCAAAAAGAAACCAGAACCATACGCGTATCTCTTACAAACGTGCAACAACCAGTTCGCTCTTCCCTTCAGTGGCCTACAGCTTCTGCAACTTTTATTTCTATACGTACGTTTCAACATACATATTTAAACGTCTTCGTGCACACTTTCTCAAGCACGCCATACAATTTTCAAAATGAGAACGTCGTATACTGGAGCCAAACCCACCGCAACATCCCCGATACAACACTCAACGAACGAATCGTTGCAAATAAGCATCTCTCACCCCATTCAACATTCGGTTAGAGGAATTATCCTCGTACGAAACGCTGGAAAGGGTCGAGCTGGAACCTTCGGAAGAAAGAAGTTGGCAAAGGGTTGCGATACCAGTTACATAAGTCGCTTCTCATGCTCGTAGCGATGCACAGGGTGTACTGAAATTTCGTAGAACAATTTCCATGCTTATCCTGTTGCAGAAATTTGTTTTCTGTTATTTATTTTTCTATTATCTTTTTCGTGCAACAGTTTCACTGCTTAGCTTCGTTCAACAATCTCGTTCGTTTCTTCTCTTGTCTTTTCTCTTTGTTGTGCTTCTTCGTGCATCCGTATTTGTGCATAAGAGGTTGAAGGAATTTTTTAGACGAATTATCGTATCGATTTGACGAAGAAATAGGAAGGAAGGAATCTTCAGGCTGGGAAAAATGTTACGTCACGATATTATAAATTGCAAGTTGATTAAAAAGTTAGCTTTTCGTTAGAAAGGTAGAAATTATACGTACGACAAGAATAGAATTTTTCCCTCGAAAAATGTTGTACAAAAATTCGAGGTATTTCGGTAGAGTAGAATAGCTGCGATCAAGTTTCCTGTAAAAGAAAAATGATCCCGTCGATTCCACGGAAATATAACTTTTCGCCCATGAACATACTCGTAATTGTTACGTACATTACTACTCGTATTTGTGAATTTTAATTCGTTTTTATTTTATAAACTTGTCTAGATCCATAACAACCAGTACAATTAAATATATTTCGTTCATACGAATTAAAAGCAACAAGCCTTTGTGTCCTTTTTTATATTTACGTCCTCTTCGCTGCTAGTATTCTTCCTCCCGTTGCTAATTTCGCGAAAATTTGATTTTCATATCTTTTACTAATTTTACGCGCTTCCTGTACAATTCCGCTTGTTAGCGTGTCCTCATAAAACTATTACATTACAGTATTGCACATTGCAATCTAATTCCAAACCTAGCTCTTTGTTAAAAAAAAAAAAAAAAAAGAAGAAGAAGAAGAAACATAGAAATAATTTAATTCGTCTAAAAATGGAAAATAGAATCTTCGCTTAAAAAAATTCTACATTCTACAACAATAAAATCTCTCGCTCCTAAAGAAACCTAACGCTCCTAAATTGCGATCCAATTCTAAGCTTAATCCTCCATCTCCAAAAATAAAATAAAATAAAAAAAGTAGAAATCTTTTTATGCATCCAAAGAGAAAACAGAATTTTCCCTCTAAAAAATTGTATAGTCGACAGCGATAAAACGTTTCTCCCGAGGAAAGCTCTTAGAGAAACTATTGTATTACGGTGTTAGGGAATTGCAATGCAATTCTAAACCTAATACCTTCGCTAGAAAATAATAGGAATTATCCTATAAAGCGTCCTGTGAAGCTACAATCTTCTCCCCGAAGAGAATCTGTTATAAAATTCGCATTATAAAATCGCACAGGTCACCCTGTGTGTACGCGTGCGATCGAATCGGACGAAAAACGCGGCGCACTCAGCTTTTGGACTCGATGGGTACTGCGGGGTGCCTGGTGTGCCAAAGGGCGGGGGGAGGTTCGTGAGAAAAAGCGAAGCGCACCCTTTGTCGCTGCGCGTAATTACGCGCGCACTTAAATGCCTTTGGCCACGCGAGTCCACGGGGTCGCCGACCTTTTTTTCCAATGCTTTCCCTCTCCTCGCCGGCTTTTCTTCGTTTCTCCTTCGCTTTCCTCTCCTTTTCTCTTTCGTTTATTGAAACGCTATGGCGAACAACGCTCAGCACCGATCCTTTGTCCCCCGGAACTCTGTTCCTTCTTCTATCGTACACGTCCGTTTCGGGTCAGTCGGTGAATGAATCACTTGGATTAAAAGGCGTTTTGCCTGGTAATCTGATTAGGTGGTCGCCTTCAGCTGCACAGGACGTTTCAGAAACGTTGGCCAGAGATCATCGTGGAGCATCTGTGTGTCGAAACGTAATGAGGAAAATAATTCATATAAATATATATATACACAATAGTTGCAAAAGATATTTGCAATGATGTGTTCTTTTTATCAGGTTCTTTTATCTACATTTCTCTTTTTTTTTTTTTTCAATTTTCATAACGTTAACCTTCCATCTGCACACTGATTCTATTGTCCGATTAATCAGTTTCTCAATTTTTGTTGATACGAGAATTTACACAGAGTTAGACGAACGAAAGGAACAACGACGAACGTACAATGTTAAATGAAATTTTGAAACGGCTCGTTTGGCCGAGCCTCGTGAGGTTTCTGCTAAAGCAAGTTTTATTTCCACTTGCAAAGGTTTCCAAGTTACGAAGGTTCCACTGTATTATCTGTTACCTAACGTTACTCGGTTCTTTCGTAAAGCGTAACTTTCGAATTTAAAGATAAAATATCATAGACCTTCCGGAAGCCAAACTGACCGAGATTCGTAGATTTCTTCATTTAGTTTTACAGACAGGCTACACCGAGGCCAAACGAATCGCATCAAAATAAGAAGAATATTGAGTCGAGGTTAGGTTAGGTTTAAGTTGAGGTTAGGTTGAATCTGTTTTTACGGTGGACGCTTGAATAATACGAAATTACTGTCGATATGGCAACTAAGTGATTGCGGATTTTGCCAATACCACTTAATGACAAAACCCGCAATAACTTAGTTGCCAATCCAATATAACGACGTATTGTCGTTATATCGCGATCGTTTCAAGTCGTCGATTCGATTGGATTCGCCTCGGTCTATCCTAACGTAAATAACGTTTTAATATACTTCAGAAAGAAACGTTTATCTGCACAAATCCACTTAAAGTGCCAGCGGATGTTCGTACGAAGTTACGTTTCTTTCTTCTATTCGAAACACTCTGTATACGTATTTACGGGTTTTGTATTTTGTATTTTGTATCGTATCGCGCAGCGATGGTGGAAGATCGTGTGCAAGGGACGAGAATGACGTTGCTGAATTTTGAGTTTAATTCGTGCAGGGTGGGCGAAGTGGAGAATGGAATGTTGGAGTTGTGCGTGGGGCAACAGGTTGGTGAACGAGAACTCTTTTTCAGTAGCGGCAGGATTTTTTAAGCGCTTTCGAAGACGCGTGCAGCGAAGTCGAAGACCAAACTAAATTAGATTCTGTTCTTTAAGAATTGCTGAAGCTTTCTTCAAAGATACTTGCAGATATTCTACAGCGAAATATTATAATTAAATTAAGCAACAAATATTCATTAGCTTTATCATGTTCGTTTCTGAATTATTGCCGAGGAATGGTAAAGTTTGAACGAAATTGACAATCTGAATGGAACTTCAGGAACTTCAACGAACGAACATGTTGTCCTTTATCGAGCAGATAGGAACTGTTTAACAAAGTATAAATGTTTGAAACCGCTGTTCAACGCTGCAACCTACAAACTAATCAAAGTATGTAACTGATATCAGATTTTTGTTTTTTCGTGATTATTAAAAACGTGAAAGCGTTTAAGAATATTAACGTTTACCTTTGCTTTATCTTTTATACTTATTTATTCAGTAGATAACTGATAATAGATATACATAAAACTTAATAAATAGTTAGATAGACGATAGATAGTAGATACATATGTGGAATAGTAAATATGTAGTAGAATATGTAGTACAGAAAAAATAAGAGAAAAATAAGATTGTTTGTGTGTGTGTGCGCGTGTGTGTGTAGATGAATAAACGAGTAATTTTTATAACCAGGAGGCTGAAAATAAACTATACTACTACTACTACTACTAATACTATTACCATTATTACTTGTTTATTTGTATCACGTTATTGTGATTCCAATTAATTAAAAAATTGCTGCTATTACAAAATTAAATTACCATACTGGGATACGTGTCTATTTAAAACTCGTTCTTTCGCGGAACGAAAACAACGCAAACGTTGAGTTGTAAAGAAAGTTTTCAAGCAAATAGAGCCATCCTATTCATCGAACGAATAGAACCACGTTGACATACTTTCGCAAAGATGTTGGACCAGGATCCACGCTGAAGTTCAAACCAATTTCAACTTCCAACTGTTAATCTATTTGCCCGTGCTAGCCAGCTTTTGAATCTTTACGGGACGGCTTCCGAAAGGAAAGCCTTACCAAACTCTCTTACCCTGTTTTCCATGAAAAATCCACAGGGAAACGACGAAGCACGTTAGCTTCCTGCCTCTTTGAACTCTATTTTCTTAGTAACCAACCGACTAAGATTTTCGACTATTCGCGAACCAACAACTTTCTTCTTGGATTCCCAGCACCTCTTACGCTTGCTTCCGCGAGCCTAATCCTTTCGCTGCTATCGGTTTTAGAGAATGTTTCGAAGTTACATCATAGCTATATATATTTTGTCAATACCACCTAATGACAAAATCCGCAATCACTTGGTTGCCAACCGATATAACCATAGAATAAAACACGAGCGTTTAATCAATAGATAGACTGGCTGCTAAACGTGATTAAGTTTGTCTGAAAAGTTTCTTTCGTTTCATAAGGAAATAATAGACGAACAACAGCTTTTGTTTTATATTATTTATAATATTTTTGTTCGCGCGTAGAAACGCTTCTTTATAGCGACTATAGTGGGAATTTGTGAAGCGTGCGACATCGCAGCAACTGGCGAAAGGAAAGAAAAAGGAAAATAGTTGCAATTTTTTCGCATCGAAAATCTATTTCCCGACACATCGATCAGCTTGCTTATCCTGCCTCTCGGCAGACGACTGAGCTTCGATTTTGTGTGCAAGCCTGACACTCGAGATAAAGAGAGATAAGCGAGCAGGATGGCCAATGGTAGTCGAGGTCGAACCCTTTCGGATGAACTCGAATAAAAGGGTTAAAGCCAACGTGTACACGAGTAGGCGTTGTAAATATTTGCGCGATTGCTCCCGCGGGAATTGCCCGGCGAAGAGAGAAGAGCCGTTTCGCATCCGGCGTTGTATCTCGACGATCGCTTCGCTTTCACACTCTCTCGTTTCTCCTTTTCCGTGTATCCTACGACGACGTGGGTGACACACGTTCTCCGCAACCAAGCGACTATACAACGCCGTACAATCTGTTATACAATGCCACTACGATAATCGTTTGCGTGGAATATACAGCTCGATAGAATCGACATTTTATCGGGTTAGATGAAATTGCACAACAGTTTGGCTGGCTCTGGGTTACAGGGATTATTGTCGCGAAAAGGCGTCGGTTTTAGAGATTATCGCCAACTTTGCTTCTGCCTACAACTCTCTTTTTACGGTTTGCGTAGATCGAGTTCCGAAGAGATTTTTCGCTTTGTGTTTCCAGAAGAATTTTAACCGATATTTTGATGTAATTTTGACGGATATAAATTACGGCAAGCGAAAGAACAGGATAAATAGGATAAATGGTTTGGTATAGGTTGGATAATTGCGATGGGAATTTGTTAAAGTATCACTTTTGCAACATGTTTTTGGAGCGTTACGAAAGTAACGTATATTATTAATTTGTATTACTTGGAACAGGAATTCTTGTCGCGGAACGTGAGAACGTTAGTTTTAGAAATAACTTTAGATTTTCATTTTAGAGTCTTGTTCCGGGCGTAGGAGCAATGATCTGCAAAATTTTCTACCTCTTCGATACGAACTTGTAATTTTCATTCTAGAAAATTGAAGATCCGTTTCTTCAGCCTTTGACCAGATCGCAAGATCTTTTTACCCGGCTAAATACTACGAATTGTATTTATATTGTAATTTCTCTGTTGTTCGCTAATTTTACAATCATCGATTGTACCTGATTCTTAGGCTTATCAACCAGTTGGCTGTTTTCACGAGTAGACTCGTCATGAAGAAATGACAATATTCCGCGCCAGGACGAGTATACTCGTCACGCGTAAAAAGTAGTTAGAATTTGCCGTTTATTTGGTAAACGCAGTAAATGACCATAAGAAAATCGAAAAGTAAAACGGTCGTTTCGCTGTTATAACAGCCACGCGTACACCGCGCTCGACGAATATACTCGTCGTCGATTACTTTTTACCACACATTTTACGTACACGCTTCCCAAAGAGGTCGCAACAGCTAACTGGTTAATTATCGCAAGAAGATGATTGCAATTCTCTGGAAGACTTTGACTCCTACAGACGCGACGATGACTAATAGCGATAGAGATTGGATTTCTTAGTACCGCGCTAAACACTGTTCGGTGTTTCAACATAGTGTATTAACGTCTCATCAGTCACCTACTCGCACACGCTAGATCCTAATCTGGTCAGGGTTTCAGCAATCATAATCGGCGCAATGTTACGAGTTTCAACTTTCAACGTATACGTTGTCGTATCCTCGTCACTCATCGGTCGTGTTTCTCGATGATCGGTATCGGGATTTTCGAGTAACAGCGATAATGGCAAGCGATTTTTATGAATTTCTTCTGTACTAATTACCGGTCGTACGGGACTAGATCTCCTTGACACGTAAACATAACGTTGAGGTACGAGCGTAATATTTTTTAGGACTTTGATTCTTGCGATTTATTAACTTTTTAAACTATCACGTTACTTATAACTTACAGTAAACTAGCGTGCGCGATAGTCGAAGAACTGATCGATTAGACGGTGGTCTTTTCGCTTTTGACGAGTATACTCGTCACGAATTTTCAACGACTGTTATCAAGAACTTAAAAATTGTCAGAAAATAATATGCTACGCGAAACAATTCGGTGGAGTAGCCGATAGACGCAATGTAATTGCGTAAAGTACACGAACGAGGACTCATTGAGGAAGATAATCGACTCAATTTATAAAAAGATTTATAACCGTAATCGATGTACCAAAGAGAATAATCGAATAAACCGTTTCCTATAAAATAGAAGAAAAATTTTCGGTCTTCGTAGCGAATGATAATTTCTTATTTCACACGACGAGTATACGCGTGGAACGCGGTCAACCGGTTAAGACTAATAAATATCAGACTGTCTGATGTTCTTAGGTGAATTTTTGGGTGAGGCGACGATAGACGATGCGACGCGAAGTTGGCAATACGTACGCGTGTGTTGGACGTGTCCATGGACACGAGAGAAAGGAGAAAGAGAAATTCGTGGGGGACAAAAGGGACGCGTCTGGACGGCGCAGGCTCGGAGTATGGGCGTCGCGACGCTTCCTCGTCCCCTCGCCAGTGCCGCTCTAACGATTCACGAGTCGTGCTTTCGCCATTCACCGCGAAATACTCGTCTCGATCTCTTTTCTCTCCTCTGTTTCCATCTCTCAGACACGCACACGTATACAAGTATACGTATATATATGTACACACGTATGTGACGGTTGTTATGAAAGTGGCGTAACTCGTGTACGTAATTTCTCGTTTCGAAATAATTTCGTTGCACTTGAAGATGTTTTCTTACGAAAGGATATCTCGTCTACTTAATAATAATTTCTAGCTCTTTTATATAATATATTATACATGTATATATATACATATATACAGGGTGGTTGGTAACTGGTGGTACAAGCGGAAAGGGGGTGATTCTACGCGAAAAAAGAAGTCGAAAATATAGGATAAAAATTTTTCGTTTTTTTTTTCAACAATTTTTGTAATAATAAACTTTATCATTACTTCGTATTATTTCATTATGTGTTCCTAATTTTCCGTTACGGCAAAAACAAACTTAAACCGCGATAATATCCACTTTATAACGAGACGCGTTAAAGTGCAGGCGTACCGAGCCAAAATTCAAAGTCGATTTTCTCGAAAACGAAGCCTCGAACGAAAAATTTCTATTCTATATTTTCGACTTCTTTTTTCGCCAAGAATCACCCCCTTTCCGCTTGTACCACCAGTTACCAACCACGCTGTATATCTTGATATTGATCAAGATACTTACTGCAAGTAAAAAGTTATATTTCACAGAGAAAAAGTATTTAAATAGTCGACCGATAACCATAATATCGACAATTCTGGATGTTCACTCATTGGCACGATGTATATTTCGATATTGATTAAGACGTATACAGGACCCGGACCGTGTAACATGTACAAACGAGAATGATTTCTCACGGAATGATAGCGAGAGCTACGGAATAAAATCTTCTCGTACGACGTTTCCTTTTTTCGTTCTTCTTTCTTTTTTCTTTTTCTTTTTGAGAAAAACATTAAATGGAGATTCTCGTGGAGCGAAGACAGCTAAGTTTGGAGTACCGGGCGCGAATCGATAATTGACAGAGGACCTTTCCACGCGCGAAGATACTTCGTGAACGTAACTAATTTCGCTCGCAACACCCTTTGTCTACGAGAAAAACAAATTCGAACGTTTGTCGTACGCGTGTACTTAACCAACTCGGAAACGACGTCCAAACTTCGTCCTCTCGAAAGTGAATTCTCAAGCGAAACGTCATTTTCTTTCGCGTCTTCCGCTCCACGTCTCCTCCACTTGGTTTCGTACGTAGAATAATTCGTATTTTGTACAGATAATTTGTTCGTATCCGCTTGCGTTTACAAAGGTAGAACAGCGGAAGTATACTCGGCAAATTTTCAAGGTCGACCATTCTCTCTAGGACCGAGTGAATTCGGATGAAAAGAGCGCGTCCTTTATGTTGGGTTGGCAACTTAAGCGATTGCGAAATTTGTCATTAGGTGACATTGACAAAACCCGCGATCGCTTAGTTGCCAACCTAATATTTTCTTCTGGTTATCTCGCAAGGAATAAAAACGCGATCTCCTCGTCTGTACGTGTTATTCGCACGGAGCCTGTATAATATCGATCGGCGACGTTTCTTTCCATCTTGTACCGTTTCACAGTTACGTGCAGTTTGTCCTAGTTACGCGGGACACCCTGTAGAGTCTGCTTTTCGGTCTGGCTCCTCTGTCTCTTTGCGTCTGAACGCATACGCGCACGCGATCTCGTAGACAGCTTCTAACACCTGTGCACACATGAGGCACACCTGCGTGCCTCTTTCACGCGCGTGCACGTGCGGACAAGCGTAGGCGTGCTCTTCCAACGATCCTCGCTACATCGCTGCCCGGTAAGATCGTCACTTTGTGTCGCTGTTCTTGTGTCTACGTGTATACGATTTCGGTTTATGATAAAGTCGGTGCAGACGAGACGAGCGAACGTCATGTCACGCAAGTGCCACTATTTCTCGCACAATGATATTCGTTGGCTGGAAAAGTTGCCTGTGGCTGAAGTTACTTTTGTTCCTCGAACGATTTCATCGCGAACTTATCTCCGGTGAAATTTGGACGATTCGAGGATAGAAAATCGATGGACTTTTCGATGGTTAGCTGAGAAGAGACGCGCGCAAATGAAAAAAGAAAACGTTTTGATTTGTTGTATTTTATGGGTTTGACACGTTGACTGCCATGGGGGTCTGCCACCGGTGGCCCTCACCACGAAAAACGCCTCAACCATGATTTTATAAGTCATTTTATTTGCTGCAAATAATATTTCAACATAATATGCATCGCATAATGAAAAGTTCACGTCGGCGACTTGGGCAGACCATGGAAAATTCGTCTGGCAGTCAACGTGTTAAAATGAAAAATACTCGAAGCGCGTCGTGATCATTCGAAGAACGTAACGGACGAAAATCGTCAGAAGTAACGGAGAGTTGTTTTCAAAGAGTTCGATTATCGTCGATCAACGTAGAAAGGAGAAATTGTTTCTTAGTTTGCATGCGGCATTTTTCAGATTTTTCCACGCTGCTGTGTCCTTCCTCGATGTTTTTCCATGGTTCGCCCGTTGTTTCGTGGAAATCTGTGCCGTTTCTTGATACGTTCACTGCCATCGACATCGGTGACGTAGGATCATTGAATTTTGTACGACGATTAAGATAAAATAAACTTTTTGGAAAATGTTGGTCAACGCGAACCACTTAGATAACATTGTCAGATAAATAAATGCGCAAATACGATATGGCATTTTGGAAAAATTAAACGTCCTCGTTTTATACATGCAGATTATTATGCAAATTCGAAAGTGCATTGGATACACGTAATATGAAAAAGTATGCGAAACATTGAAAGTATAGTGCTTTTTACAACACGTTATACGTGAAACAATCTTCTGTCAAGATTTTGCATTNTTTAATTACATTCTGGAAAATATGAATTCGCGTAAGAATCCGCGATCTACTTACAAGTGGGAAGCTCGAAAGTGCAAAATTGCAGAAACTGCACATAATATGAAAAAGTATGCGAAACATTGAAAGTATAGTGCTTTTTACAACACGTTATACGTGAAACAATCTTCTGTCAAGATTTTGCATTTTTAATTACATTCTGAAAAATATGAATTCGCATAAGAATCCGCGATCTACTTACAAGTGGGAAGCTCGAAAGTGCAAAATTGCAGAAACTGCACATAATATGAAAAAGTATGCGAGACATTGAAAGTATAGCGCTTTCTGTAATACGTAACAGGTAGAATAATTTTCTACCAAGATTTTGCATTTTTAATTGCATTCTGAAAAATATGAATTAGCTTAAAAAATCCACAGTGAACTCATGATGCGATATATTTCCATACAAAATAAATGTAAAATTCTCGTGGCAGTGAACGTATTAATTGTCCGCTAAATTGATGTTGTTTGTCATCGTTTGCTATTGTTGCGCTGTATATTGGATTATGCGTACAGGAAATGGATATGACGATCGTTTGATGATCGGTTCTTTGCTGCACGATTAATGCGTTACTTATTGCGTATACGTTATACATGCAAAAATTCCAGCGAAATGAGCTCGATTAGGCTAATAGCGAGATCGAGCGTGGACAAGATCGGAGATTTGGAGATGGTGTCGAGAGGCGGAGAACGGGAAGGGAGATCCTAAAGCGATTTGGCAGAGAATTGTACTTTTGGGCAAGCAGTATTTGCGATAAGGAAACGTTATCGCGTGAGATTAATTGGCTGTAAAAGCAGATCGTGAGATTAGATTTCTGTTTAAGTTTGGACAGAGACGAATGTTTCAGAGAATTGTTCGAGATGTTTAGAATTAGACAAACGTAGATTAATTTCAAATTAAACAAACGTTGATACGCTTTGAATATTCTGCATTATTCGTCATTATCTTTAAATTATGCGACTTTCAAACTTTTCGCAAGAAATGGCAATATTTTGCGTTACGACGAACTCCGTCGGTAATAAAATTGAAAAATAAAATTTCGCCATTTCGTCACAACTTGATTCCATGTTATTGGTTGGCAACTAAGCGATCGCGGATTTTGTCATTTGGTGGTATTGACAATGTCGGCAATCGCTTAATTGCCAACCCAATATAAATCAGCGCTCCGAGTGGAGATACTTGCAAACACTTGTCGCTCGTCGGCACAAATATGGTCTGTTTGTAAAACGAGAACGACGATTTCGCTGAATTACGACCTCTGTCGGCCAGATAACGCTAAATTAGGGGATAAAGAACAAACACGCGATTGTCGTTGGCCAATTGCCGGCTTAACGAGGTGTGCAGAAAAGTCGAACGACGCGTCATGGAGAATACCTAACGAGTTTCGCTTGGACAAGGGCAGTTCTCTGTGACGAGCTCTACTCTGCTCTTCTTACAACTTTTTCTCCTCTCTTCTATACTTCTTTGGCTTTTTTCGCCTGCAGGCAATCGTAAATCGTAGCCGAGATCGATTACATTCTTATTCGCTCGTGATTAATCGACCGTCTTAACTTCGCTGATTAATCGATCCTTTAATTGGAAATTAAATCACCGATTTGAACTTCGTTAACAGTCGGTTAGAATATTATTTATCATTTTAGTTATCTCTCGGTTAGAATTTCATCTACGAAGAATCTTCGAGGAGTAAAAAATTCTGCTGGCTAATCCATCGTTCGTAACGTAAAAATCAACGCGATTATTGATATAATTATCGATACAATTGACATAAAAATCATAGCCAACTACCGTTAAATAAAACGGGAGAAAAAGCAACGGATGCTATCGACAAAATGTGAATCTGTTTTTACAGTGGACGCTTGAATAACACGAAATTATTGTCGATATGGGTTGGCAACTAAGTGATTGCGGATTTTGTCAATGCCGGCTAATCACAAAATCCGCAATCACTTAGTTACCAGCCTAATATTAGGTACGATATTGGTCGCTGGTAAAGTTGCTCCCTACTTTTAAGGAATTTAACAAAATAATAAATGTTCCTTGGTAACTCTCCATTGGGGAAATTGTTCTCAAGCATATCACGCTATACAACGTCACTGTAAGTATCTTTGAATATGCTCTTTGATTTTGAATAAGATGTCGCACTCGTTAAAAGTTCGTTCCGATTTCTAACTCCTTGGTCGATGTAAAAAATCATACGGAGAAGTTTCTGGCCGAAAAATCCGAGAGGTTCCGCAAGCATAGGATATCTCGGAGTTGCGCGAAAGACGGAGAAAGCCTGTGGAACAAAATGGCATCTATATAATTCGACAAATATGTATCGAATGGAAATATAAATCGAAACGAAATTTCCGAGCTCGGTCGACCTTTCGACGATCTGCTGGCTATACGCTCGTTATATGTTAGCGTGCGATCCTGAAAATCTTAATATCCAGAACGCTTGTTGCTATCGTGGCATAGCTGTTTCTCTACGCTGGACTGGACCGCGTCTCGATCAGATCGCGGATTTTTTCCATTCGTTACGGGCGCAAATAAAATGCAAAAACATTCGCGGAGGGTAGCGTACGTACGCGAGGAAATAAAATGGAAGAGATAAATAAGACGTTGACGACGAACGAGCACGAGCAAAGAGTCATATTCTTATTCTAGTTGTATTTGCTTACGAGTTCCTCTAGAAATACGAATTTGCATAAGTATTCGTAGTTGAACGATAATCGCGTGGAGAGAGAAATTGCGGGATATTTTTATTGCGATTTTTTATCGGAAGAACAGGCGAAGGAGAGTATTGATTCGTGATAGCGGATATTTGCAGTAAATACGAAAGAGCTTGAGATTGCTGGAAGCTGGAAAAGAAAAGATAACACCGTCGTAAAAGTAATTTGTTTCTGATAACGATAACGCAGATATTTTCCTCGCTGAAAAATATGTCGCGGCCGGAATCGATGGAGAAATTGGAATCGTCGAAATTATCCGGAAAATACTTGGCCTCTAGCGGCGCGAAAACTTTCGCGTCGATTCACCGGCACTTGTAACAGCACAGCGGATACTAAAGTAGTTTTATAGGAAATATTTCTTAAAAAACGCTCATCTCCGAGCGTCTCTAAAATAAACACGGAGAAAGCACTGTTTATCGAAGAGTTTCTCGCGCAAAGAAAAGAGTTTCGCAACGCGGAACGTGTTCGACGAATCTTCGGCGTTGGAAAATTCTCTGCGTTTGCGCTTAGCTGATGGAAGTATCGTAGACGTAAAAAAATAAAACGCAGCGATTCTAGCGAAAAGTACGAAAACTGGTGGACTCGAGTTGAGACTTTATGTTTACATTTCGAAATGTCTTCCGCTTTCGAACGTATGGTTGAAAGATCGAGTTTCTCCGAATTTCATGCTCGTTTACCTCGCAAAATCACCGAACACAACGTGAATCTTTTTTGCCGGTTCTTATCTCGAATTTCTCGATCGTGCGACGCGCTGTCGCGTTTTTTGTTCCACGCGGACGAAAGTGTACGATGTGGCGATCTCGCGGGTCGAACAATGCTTCGACGATATCCATATATCCTCCATCATAACGTTCGTCTGTACGTATATTTTTGTCGTAACTTTTTTTATAAAGCGTTTGCATTTTTATAAGCCGATGGTCGCGTGTAACATTTCTTTAAAATTTCTTTTCGTAGAGTAAACTTCATCGAATAAATTTCGATCGTTCAAAATTGATATAACCCCTATAACGTAGATGAATTTCGATGAATTACATGAATGATACTTGAGAATTCGAGTTCGATCGTTTAAAATTGATATAACCCGTATAACGTAAATGAATTTCTATGAATTACTTGAATGACACTTGAGAATTTTACGTATCGATACATCAGCCACGATAACGTTCGTCTGTAGGCAATATTTTTGTCATAATTCTTTTTACAAAGCGTTTGTGGACCTATGTTTGCGTATAACGTTTGACCGTTTAAAATGAAGGCACCTTGTATAACGTAGAACGCAAACAAACTTGCACGAATAATTTCAATGACGCTCAAGAGCTTTTTCGAGTGACTTTAGGGCCTCTTTATGGTAGGCCGATATACTTGGATTACCACTTACTGAATTTGCTGCATCACTTGCCATTCTGTCAGCGCTCCCTCTCTCTCTCTCTTTTTATTCAATTTTTATACGAGATGCGACACACCCAAACAAGATCCGAGTGACTCGCTCGTTCAGTATAATTTCATATTACTTAGCGGTAATTAGTTTGATAATTGAATTCGCAGATTCGGTGACTCGCAGAGTCGAAAGTAATCGGACGTAGCGGTTGTTAACACTTTACCGACCGATAGTCGATCAATAGGCTTTTTGCCGCCGACGCTTACCGACCGATAGCCTATTAATCGGCTTTTTTTGTCGCCCACAACCTTTCTCATTATTTGAGCAGTAATTTGTTATTTAGTAGGAAGGTACCTTGCTCAGTTGCGTTGCTTTGTAAGCTGCCACGATTTTATACCAATTTGAGAAACTTACCGTTCGCGATGGACGAAAAGAATGTGAATATTGGAGAGTCTAAAGCGAAACAAAGCCGGCGTCAGGGAGAATCTGCGCCTGAGCTGCCGGCCGGACGTGCGTATGCCGTTGAACCGCTAGCGGTCGGTAAAGTGTTAATATCGTTGGCGCTTTTTTACTTGAAATAATTCCGAAAGCCTGGAATGTGGCGATAGCGTGGAAATCGCCGTATTAAAAATAGTATTAAATCGTATATGAAAGTTACATCTAAGGAAAAGAGTGGTAGAAAGTTTGCCGAATGATTCGAATCTGTGCGAGAATATTCCGACGCGGTAGATCTGATCCATCGAAACGCAAGGACTCGAGCGTTTCCATAATCCGAAACTTCCATTAAATTCTCGTTAACGAACGAAGGGGAGGAAAGAAAGGAAAAGAAACAAAGGAGGAAAGAAAATCAATACGCCCATAAAAATGATATCAAAAGGAAGGATAAAACATGGCCAATATAAAAAAAAAAAGTTGGACGAAACAATTTCCAGAAGAACGAACGTTGCGCGAACGAACGCTGAAAGAAGGCTGAAAGTTTGCCGTGCGATTATTTTTAAAACAACGTCGTTTAGAGCGAAGCGCGGAAAATCAGGGTCGAGGGAAATGTAGATGCGCGAAACAATCGGCGGTGTTGAAATTACGGGTATTTACCGCCAGAGGGGAAAAGTTGGCGTGGCTTATGAAATTATTATGCCGGCCATCGGTAGAAACTCACGGTCCACGCCGCGTTGTCTTTTCCATTTTACGCGGCTTAACCGTGACGCACCGTTTTCCCGCTACTTTCACGATGCTTATACGCCTCTCCCCGAGGCGGCGAATCGATCGACCAACTCCCTTTGCATCCTTCCAACTCGTTATTTCCGCTCTACCTTTCGTTTCGTATCCTGTCTTCGTTAATACCGCTTTACGGGCTTTGTATATTTTTCCAACCGAGTGAAAAGTACAGATTATCGTTAAAGCGCGATGTATGTCCTATGTACGTCGATAACACCGCGGCGGTCTGAAATTTGCGACTGGGCTGCGGATATTTGCGCATTTGTATTAGGAGATTTACCGACGCGAAAATGCACGAAACGTGCACGCGACGCGTAAAGATATAAAATGTATATAAAACACATAAAGACGTACGAAGATACGTAAAGATTCGTAATACGTCGAGTATACTCGTCGAGTATTTGCTAGACGAGGGGAATATCTGTTTGCGAACCAATTTATCATCCATTTGGCAAAGTTCATAAAAATACGAATTTTATTGGCAACTAAGTGACTGCGGGTTTTATTATTAGTTGGTATCGACAAAATCCGCAATCGCTTAGTTGCCAACGCGATACTTTTTCGAACAGCGTAAAGTTTACGAGATAATCGCGCTGATCGATGGCAACGAACCGGTCTCTGTATAAACACGACGTTGCTTATGGAAATGACCTAATTACGTATATCTGTAATTACGTATATGTAATTACATCTCTAACACTCTAATGCGTCATCTACGATCCACGCGATCTCAATCTTGTCAGCAATGCTAGGAATTCATCGCGTCGACAATGATCGTCGGACGATTTAACATCGGTAAACCGTGCTACGCTGAAACGCAGCAACCCGCCGTTGCAAATGAAATTTCGTTCCGCACGATCCTCTGATCCTGATAACGCACGCATTAGCTGCTATCCAGCTCACAGCGTCGAACAACGAGGCTACGCCACGGGGAACTGGTTTAGTCGTGTGATTACACGAGTTGCCATTTAATCCGACCGTGGGCCGTGGTTACACCGAGTAAAAGGATCTTGCTGTGTTTCCACTCGCGGAAATCGAAAGAACACGAGACCAACGTGAAACGTTATCATTACGAGTATTATTTGTTAGTCGAACAAAAGGTCATTATGACGTTGACAGGACGAATCTTGAGACAGGTTTTACCTCGTCATTCGATGGTCCAAGTTTGCCAGACAAATTCTTCCCAACCAGTCGGCTGGTTTCTCGACGCTCTCTGACAAGCTGAATGTAATTGAACTTTGGTACGAAGCTTCTGTACGTCGAATTTTCGTTCGTCGAACCTCTTCCGCTTGGAAATGTCGATGGATCGAAACCTCTGCAAGTCGAAGATCTCTCGCTACTTCCCTCGAGGTCCGAGTTGGCGAGCTTGAAAAACCGTTATTTCGTTGCAACTTGATTCTGTATTATAATAGCCACGCGCACTCCCAGTCTGACGAGTATACTCGTCATCGCTTACTTTTTGCCACACAGTTTGGGTACACGCGTTTCGAAGAGATCCTATCGGTCGACTGGGTTATCTTCACGCGCGTATCATGTTTCATTTCCGAAATTCCGAAAAACTAGACGTGCGGTCGGTAGAAATATTTGTTTGTCTGTTTCTTCGTTGCACACGTGCATAGTGTTTTTTATTTTAAAAGTTCCATGGACGTAAAAAGCTGTTTTTTATTGAATGCAAATTATAGTGTTCGACATAGTCGAATTATTGGGTTGGCAACTAAGCGTCAATACCATCTAATGACAAAATCCGCAATCAGTTGCCAACGCGATAGACGTGGTCGTGTTAATATCGGACGCGATAAGCGCACACGTTTATTTATTTATTCGTTAGTCGATACAGATTTATATAATAAACACCATACGTTCGGACGATACATAATATATAAGTTATAATTAATTAGTTGACATAAAATAGTTCACGAACGTCCATTGTTGTTTATTTGGAAATATCGGGTCGAAACAGTAGGTAACTTCATAAATCGGAAAGTGCAGTGGTCTGGAGCGAAGATTTCTCGGAATTTCTATCGTTGCGATTTAAAATTCATTTTTGAGTAAATCTCGGCAATTTTTTTATTCTTCAGGTAGTTCGATATTAATAAAAATCAGCGTGCGAAAGTACGTGTTAAATTGATTATATTCAAGTAGACTTAAATTTCGTACGACCTGATTACAATTCGACTGCACGAAAATGAGACGCATATGGGAGACATTAAATTAATCGACTAAAGGTATTTTCCTTTAGACTTTTGTTTTCCTTCTGTTCTTTCTTTATCCCATTGTCGAAGGTATTTTCATCGGTGTCTTTCTTCCACGGGACACCGTGGAATACCGTGATTGTTCTCGATGATTGTTTGCTTCATTTCCTGCATCCTGTCTCCGAGCAGCCCTATCGATCGGCCATTGTCCGCGCTTTTTCTGCGAATAATAAACGGGCGCGGCCCAATTTGCGTTAAACACCGCTGCCATACGTTCGAAAGCGGAATGTCCATGTTGAAACGCGTATTAAATACCTCGGCTCTGTTGTATCTACATTCGGTACATTCCAATACATTGGATTGGCAACTAAGTGATCGCGGATCTTGCCATTAGGTTATATTGACAAAATCCGCGATCACTTGGTTGCCGGCCCAATAATTAGACTGTAGATTTCTATGTTATCGTGAGAAATTCGAAGATACAAAATCGCGTACGACGATATACGGCGTGCAACGTGGAAAAACTTGTAAAATAGCGAAAGTATTTTTTGTGATATTTAATAGGCGCGTCAGATTTCTCTGAGAATTTTGTTCACGGTAGCGTGCAAATGTTTTCGGCCACAGATTTTCTACTTTATATTTCAAAAGCGACATTTGTAGAAAATGTAATGTTACGTGTAATACCATAGTGTACAACTGTGTAACAGCGTTTAATGCAAGTTCAGTCACGTAACGACGATCTCGCACGTAATAGCAACGTGCAGGAACATAAACGTTGAACAACATCAACAGGGTGCAGTTAAATTGTTATTATTTGATGGAAGTAATAAGGAATATCTCGTTTGTCGCTACGAAACGGGAATGGAAATTAGTAAAAATTATTTTGCTTGTACAATTAAATGGACATCATTGTTAGGTTGGCAACTAAGCGATTGCGGATTTTTCCAATACCACCTAACGACAAAACCCGCAATCGCTTAGTTGCCAAGCCAATATTTTTAATAGTCGCCTGTCGAAACGCAGAATATTTTCCAGCTTCGTGGAAAGGAGTTGGCGATTTGAAATTTCATCGATGATAGGTAAGCGAAATGGGGGGTGTAAATTAGTTGCTTGGTTGGTTAGTCTCTGGTTCGTGAGTCGAGATGGGAGCCAAGTAGAAGGTAATTGATCGATACTTTTTCTATACGGCGATGAAAAATTGAAAGGCCTTGCAGACAGGGTTGAAAAGGTTGCTATAGGAACCATAGGCATAGCTGTGAACTGTCCATCGCGTTACCTCATCGATATTCAGTCTCTGTCGTTGAAAAGTTATCACGTCGCTGGATATTCTTTCCTTTTTCCCTGCCTTGTTAAAATTCACGGTCGAAATATTAACAGCTTGGAAAACGTATTGCACGTTATATAATTATACATAGTTTCCGTATAATTTTCGAATTAATCGTGTGTATAAAAAATTTTATTGGACGTTAAAATGGGGAAAAACGAGGATTTGGACTACGTTACTCGTTATATCACATTACTCGTAACTAGCCTGTAATTAGCCAAGTTCAAGTATATTTGGCAAATTGTCTATTTGTAAATTTGGCAAAAGTTTCTTTCATTTTATGAGCAAACGATAGATGCACGACATTTCTTGTTTCGTACTATTTTATTTAATCATGTATGCTTTGTTTGTTGAATTTGTTGTATTTGTTGAGTTTTTTGTATTTGCTGTATTTGCTGTATCTGCTGTATCTGTTGTATCTGTTGTATCTATTGTATCTGCTGTATCTGTTGTATCTGTTGTGTTTATTGTATTTGTTGAGTTTTTTGTATTTGCTGTATTTATTGTATCTGCTGTATCTGTTGTATCTGTTGTATCTATTGTATCTATTGTATCTGCTGTATCTGTTGTATCTGTTACACCTGTTGCATCTGTTGTATCTATTGTATCTGCTGTATCTGTTGTATCTGTTGTGTTTATTGTATTTGTTGTGTTTGTTGTAGTTGTTGTATCTGTTGTATCTATTGTATCTGTTTTATCTGTTGTATTTGTTGCGTTTGTTGCGTTTGTTGTATTTGTTGCATTTGTTGTATCTGTATTTGTTGTATTGTATTTGTTGCATTTGTTGTATTTGTTCTATTGGAATATATGTGTATACGTAAATTCTATAGAATTCAAACTACCCACCAATCGACACTTTTACTTTTGCTTTATTTCACCGGCAGCTGTTTTACTGAGTAGATTAGCTCACGAGAGAAGAACGGTAATTCACTACTTAGAAACTCGATTCTCGATTTTCCAGGTCAAATTTGTAGTAGATTTGTTATTAACTGTTATTGCATATAATTGAATTTATTCCCAAAATAAACTCGATTTTCGTCGAAAATTTCATCGAATAAATCTACAAAGCGTACTTCTTAAATTTTCGTTATAAATCTAGATAAAAAAGTCGCAAAAAGTAAACTTTGTCGATATTTCCTCGCCGCTCCGACCAACTGCAATTTTCCCAACGTTGTTTCCAATACGTTGTTTGCTAAACTAAATACTTCTAACTTCAAAAAAAAAAAAAAAAAAAAAAAAAAGCAAAATTCAATTCGTTCGATCCAACTTTTGAAAACTTGTTCTATCCTCAAGCCCACGTGGCGAAAGTTACGTTCCTCGCCGTATATAGCACGAAATAGTATCAGCTATTATTTACGTAACTTAACAATTCGCTGACACCCTGTATATTATACAAAACCATTACATTAAAAAGTTTCCAATCCACTTGCAATGCTTCGGCCAACACAACACCGTGTGTGTGTATGTGTGTGTCGACGATTTGCCACCTATAGATAAAGAACCGTCTCTTCTATTGTCCTTTTCACACGCTGAATCCGTATCCAAGAGCTTCACACTCGCAAACCATAATCCTCGTACCATCATCTGACATAATAACAACAATAAAAGATAGAAAAGCCACAGTTGGTCGACAGAGTTCTTACCGCGCTGGTTTTACAAGGCGGCAGAAATAACGGGCAACAGTGGAGCCTGTTTTTACATGGTCGGCTACCACACGCGTGTTTAGAGAACACGCGTGTGGCGTGGCGCAGCCTTGCGGCCACGGAATGACCGAACAAGGCGACATTACGTGGGTTGGCCCACATCACCCACCATTTCGCTCGAACGAACACGTCCGCCTCTTCGGCGAAATAACTTTTCCTTCCACGTTTCTCTAACTCGATTTAACTAGAATGTCGCGCACCTGTCGGTGGATGTGCCCCTCGAATTGGGAAAATTGTTTTTCCATGTGTACACCGCCGCGCGCAAGTACAATCGACGGAAAAAATAAACGGGGACGTGTGGTAGAAATGGCAGTGGCTGCTTCGAAAGTGAACGATGCTCCATCTTTTTTTTTTTGTACCATCCGATGAGCGGTGACGAGCGGTGTCAAATAGAAAAGCAGAGACAACGGTGTCATGACGTATCCGGCCTGCAAGGGAACGAAAAAGTAGATAGACTGGCCAAAAATGTCACGTTTTGGGGGTAACGTAGCAATGGACGATAATTCTGTATCGATTTTCTATATAAAAATTCTATATGCAAATTTTCCATATTCCGAATACAGCGCCGTGAATGAGTGGGGACTTCTCGCCTGTAACGCCGTACGCGACGAACGTTAAGTTCTCTTGGTAGACAGAAAGAACTTTTCTATTTGAAAATTACTTTCGAAATTTCATTTTGAATTTTCATTCATATATATGTATTATACCTTTTTATATTTTTTTTTTTTATATTATTATACTTTCATTAAGCGTAGAATATCCCAAATGCATCACGGTGTCTTTTATTTTTTTGCATTACTATAATCGAAATTCGTCAAAGAAAGGAACGTATTTGTAGAAAATAAGTTCTGTACGTGTCGCTTCATAATCACAGAGAAAACCGAATGCGCTGTACATTTAAATTTCCGAGCGCTGTAAGTTACAAGACCAACCCTGTTTGTACCTAAATAGATAACTTGTATAAAAGCGAAGAATATATTTTTTTCAAGATGTTCCTCTTATTTTTGCTACGAAAGTGTATTTTAGAAACTCTAAAGTTACACCGCAGTTTAAAAGACCAGATAGCCAAAGAAACGTTCGCGGCTCTTTCAATTCTTAACATTTTTTCGCACCGATGAAACCAATGCAAATTATAATTTTATAATTATGAAATAATAAAATTAGTGATATTTAGCGTTCATCTATTCGAGCACGTCTATCGCCTAATGGCGCTTACGTCGTTCGGTACGAAGACCATGTTGGACGTACCGGTGATATATCACCTTTAAACATTATCGTTAATTACAAATGGAAATTGTTCTTAAATTCCGTGCCACGGTATTGCTATTGGCACGAGGCACATTGCACGATAAATAAAAGAAGATTTTTCATTTTCACATTTACAGCATTTACCTGCAAAACGTCTTCAATTACGCACTCAAATGCATTTTCTGCGTTATTCGTTATAGTTGGATCGAATTAACTAACACGTAAATGCAACAGCGAGCGTACAGATACTTTTTGTAGTCGGCGTAAATTCGTTAGAAAATTAGGAAAACTCGCAGCGATTTTTATCCTTTGTCAGATCTGTCGTAGAATATGGTACACGGGAAATGTGAGAATTTCGTCATATCGAAGTGTGAAACTGTATAGATATTTCTTTAAATTTATCGTTTCTGTGTGCAGGAATGTGCATACGTACAATCTCGCTACATAGAATGAACTTGATTACGAAATTCTTCGTCTCATCGTATAATACGAAGTTCGTTCTAATGAGATGTTAATTGCGATTTCAGTAAAGTCATTTAATGACACACTGCTTCTATTTACCACGTGTAGGATGTAAGATATATGCGATAGGTTAAGGAACCGAGAAATCCTTGAACATTTACGTGGGTTCATTTAATCGATTCTTACGAACTTGTTCTATGTCGTGGCACAACGATCTCTCGCGATGTTTCGATTTAATTTGGTCGCAGCAGTATCGGAGTATCGAAATTTGAAAGGTTGAGAGGCAAGCGGAGGATGGTCATCGTCTTTTGTCGAACTGCGTGGACACGATCGCCAGATCTTCCTTGTGACAAAGTGCAGAAAGCTGTTCCTCAGAAATTTCACATTCTCTCGCGTTTTTGGTACGACGATTTCTTAAATATCGCGATCAGGAACCGAAGAATGAAATACAGAAGTACAGGAAAAAGTGTAGAAGAAAGAAATATAGAAGTTAGAAATTACAATCTCGAATGGAGAAACTAAATAATTGGACGATTTTACGAAAAGTATAGAAACTCTAAAGTTAAACTGCAGTTTAAGAGACCAGATAGCCAAAGAAACATTCGCAACTCTTTCAATTCTTAACATTCTTCCGCACCAACGAAACCAATCCAACACAGACGGAAAGCAAAATGAATAAAGAAAGGAAGATAAATATTCGCAAAAAGGCTTATCATTTATTTTAAAATTACTAGAAAAAGTAGTAAATTTAAGTAAAAGTAGTACAATTATTTTTCATTTTGATACAGTGGTATCGATAAGTAAAAGCGTGGGCGCGACGACTCTCCTGCACCTTCTACCCCCAGAAAAATTGAACCTAGCGCTGCCAGGTGTAGAGAATCCGCGACGTCGCATTACCCCCACTACCACTCTGCTATCCTCATCGCGTCTACGCTGTAGACAAATGAAGATGGAGGGGGGCAAATAACATTGCCGCTGTGGACGCGACGCGGAGAGACGTAAAACGAAATTCATGCCACGTGACAGAGGCATCGTAGGGGGGGTAGGTGGTAGTGGGGGTACGAGCAGGCAATCGCCCGACAACTCGAATCTAATCTGACCTAATCCAGATCTAATTTTAAGTTAATCAAAAATGCGATTGGATTAGACCTGGGTTACCTGAGTTACGTAAAAAGAAAAAAAAAATAATCTGGATTACTTACACTCCATTAAATGTAAATATCCGGCAGATTATGCGCTTTCGCGTAAACTATCTTTGTTAACAAGATACTCAAGCATTAAAGCCTTCGCGATACTACTCAGGCTGATGACATTGAGAATATATCGAAAGATCACGGAAATTGAGGTGGCTCCCTTTTAGCGAATAATGAAATTGAAAGAAAAAATTTGTAAATGGACATTCGTAGCTCCTGAACACTGCAAGGAAATCTCCCATGAAACGGTAAGAAAAATAAAATTAGAAGAAGGAAGGTGATTCTAGAAACATAAAAATGACATACACGTTTTTCGTAAATCACCAGATGTACAATGAAAGACGAAAGGAAGCTGAAAGGATAAGCAGTCGATGACATAACAAAATGCACTGAAATGTAATAAAAAATAAATTGTAATTGACAAGAGCACTTTTAAATTATCGACGCGCTACAATTTCAGAGAATGAGTTATAATTGACAAAAATAAATAAACCATAACCAGATATACTGTCAGATGACTGTCATCAATATAATTAAAAAATATTCGGTATACCTAAGTTACCATTAACATGGCGTAGCCGTTATAAACAAATATGAATTTTAAACTTCGATCTAACCGAATCAAAGCCAAGCAAATTCCTGCCACAAAAGAAGAAGGAAACACGGCATAGAAAGAAGAAAAGTTTTCCAATTTCACGTACAATTCATAAATTTCGTATTTCTTCGATGCTTTCGTCACTCGGCAAAGGGTTGAAAGGGAAACGAAGCCGAAGGGTTGCTCCGTCACTGACGACGCTGAAATCGGTATTTTCCCATGTTACTATTTTCATGGCGTGCACCGTGCTATTTTCGTGGTGGCAAGTCCGAGAAAAGAGGGTTGACGAGGGCTACCAATAAAACTCACCCCCGACCCAACCCCCGAAGCTCTCGGGGCGGCCTCTCGCGTAATCGATAGCGGTCGCACGTGCGATCACGGACAGGCTACACGTTGCCCTTAGTTAAAAAGGAATGCTCCTCCGCGTTGTATCGTTGCTCAAGGTCGTTCCTCGGATACAATCGAACACACCTTTCGCGTGGCTTTTCATTCAACTCACGCGTATTCGCGTGGATCTTTGTGCGTGTGCGCGTATCGCGAATCTTTGGCTACACGGACAGTATCAGGTCGAGTTAGGTAACAAATATCGGGATCGTTGGTTTCCATACGTTTCTCGTAGTTTCATACAGGTACAGTGAAAGACAGAAGAAAGTTGAAGGGATAACGAGACGGAAAAAGAGTAGAATTTTAGGAAGACGAGCTGCAATTGACAGGGATAATGAGATTGCTGAAACGCTGCAATTGTAGAAGAACTAGTTGTAGTGGACGAGAATTAAATTACCGAAACGCTGTAATCCTAGAAGATGAGTTGTAATTGACAAGAGCGGTTAAATTATCGAGACGTTGCAATTACAGAAGAACGTAGAGATGTAGCTGACGAGAACAATTATATCGTTGGAACGCTGTAATTTTAGAAAATGTGTCATAATTGACGCGGCCAATTAAACTATCGCAACGTTGTAATTTTCGAAAGCGAGTCGGTAATAAAATTAAATTATCGAAACACTGTAATTTCAGCAGATTGAGCGATAGTTGACGAGAACAATCACATCACTGAGACACCACGATTTTCCAGCAACGAGTTATACTTTGACAAGGATAATTAAATTATGGCTAGATATAAAAACGTCCCATGCTCCGGAGTCGTTATTAATTTTTAAGTTAGAATCGCTTATAGCTATTAGATCAATTAATTGATTAAGTTCGTTGGAGGTAAATATGAATTTTAAATTTCGTCTTATCCGCCAGTGTACCTACAGAAATGAAATTTAGACGCAAATCTGTGTCATCGAGCAAACATTACAACGAACACGCTATTTTCGATATTCTGTATACTTTCACGTACTGTGTTTGTACCTTTAAATTTCCCATAAACGCGTACAAATCCGCGGTCTAATAATAAACAGTTGAAAAATTCAATAATCAATTGCTCGTAGCCAAAGCTGCCTTCTAAATTGATCGTGAAACTAAATATACGTTTTTGTGCACCTTGTTCATCATACAAAAACCAATTCTTTACAACGTTTCGTAGATTTATCGCATCTCAGCTTACTGCTATAACGAATAATTTACTAATTTACTAATTTGCTAATTCAGCAATTTCTGCGAAACGTATGTCAGCTATAAACAGCAGCGATAACTTGTACCTAAATCCTCGGATTAATTTCATGCTTCATGGTATATTGTTACGATCATAACACGGAAATCTTGTCACAGTGTTAGCGAAATATCGAAATGTTTTGTGTAACGCGTGTAACGTATCGATGAAAAAGTTTCTAGCCGGTGTCTGTATAATTTCGCGAGCCGCTGTACACGTGAGTTTGTGATTGATGAAGATAACGACGATGATGAGGCATGATCGTTTGAATGGCGATGAAGAATAATAGTTGAAGGTGAAATATCAGGATACCAGACGATTGATAAACGCTCGCGTGGGCATCGATAAACACCTACACGTCAGCTTCATTTTATGCGAGCTGGTCTTCTAAGACGTGTGTGTAACGGGTGACTCGAGAGAAAGGTGTGTTCTCGTCGTTTTTTGATGTCATATATAATAATAATTATACAGGGTGGTTGGTAACTAGTGGCGCAAGCGGTAAGGGGGTGATTCTACGCGAATAAAAATTTTTCGTTTTTTTTTCCAGCAATTTTTGTAATAATAAACTATGATTACTTCGTATTATTTCATTATGTATTTCTAATTTTCCGCTACGGCAGAAACAAACTTAAACCGCGATAATATCCACTTTATAACGAGACGCGTTAAAGTGGACGCGCACCGAGCCAAAATTCAAAGTCGATTTTCTCGAAAACAAAGCCTCGAACGAAAAATTTGTATTTTATATTTTCGACTTCTTTTTTCGCCTAGAATCACTCCCTTTCCGCTTGTACCACCAGTTACCAACCACCCTGTATATATTTATTTATTTATTTTTGCCTTCTGGCTACAAAATGAGATTCACATAGATTTCTTATTCGCACGCTCTTTCAACCTCAATACACATTACATTATTGTTAATATAATATTAGGTTGTCCCAAAAATTTCCTTCGTTTTATAAGCAAATAATGGACGCACAACATTTTCTGTTTTTATCGAATTACGTGTGATCCATTTCGTCCTGCTGGAAAAAAAAACGAAAGAAACTTTTGGGACAATCCAATACTTAAACTTACTCTTAGTTACACTCTATTTACTCTCGGTTAATTACTTAAATTTAATCTCACATGTTTGTCGCACATTCTCTTTTTGCCGTTCCCACATCTGCTCTTCCTTTTTCCCTATCTTTCCTTATATACACTCGTTTCTTTCTAATTTCCACAACCATTCTATCATTCTATCTTTTTTCCATCTCGATCTCGTACAATTTTCTCTAACGCGTGCGTTACGCTTCTGTCCTCGATTCCTCCACAGTCGTCTATCAAGCGTTTCATCGTTTCCGATTTCTTTTCGCATACAAAAATACACCTACTCTGTTTCTCCGTCGTTCAAAATATATTTGCCTCTGCTATGTTCCAGCGCCTCATTCCAGAAATTAGCATCTGACTGCCTTGTTTCGCGTCCCTTTTATATTCGGTTGGCAACTAAGCGATTGCGGATTTTCTCATTACCATCTAATGACAAAATCCGCAATCACTTAGTTGCCATATTAGGGTGACGCTTTGGCTCGAAAACCGAGCAATTCCACCTTCTGCGCTTGGCGTATTTTCACTTTTTTTTTTTTTTTATTTGGTTTTTCTATTTACATTTAGGAGGGCAAAGCTGCAAGAAAACATATATTTTCGAAAAATTTGCAGCTTGTAATTTTCTGCCATACGATCGCCATACGGCGATCTCTTTGCGTCCGCTCGAACGAAGGCAGCGAAGCGTGAAAGACTCAAAGATATCGTAACTTTAATTTCGTGGAATTTCTCAGATTTAAGACGAGCGAGACGCAAATACGAGAATATCGCCTTACGTTTTTCTTCGCTTCTGAACGTGAACACCCTGTATGTAGGTAATTCAATTCACGTTAGCTTATGGTTTATAGATTATAGGTCGCGTGTATGCAAATTTCTGTAGAACGTACAGGATGCTTCGGCTAAATGGAATTAGTCGAGTATCTGCCTCGTTCATTGTCCAATGAAAATCTTCTCGGTACACAGTTCTATTGTTTCAAGAGTCACGTGTAACGTCGGAAAGAATCTTTTCTGAAGTTGGATTTTTTGACGAGAAACTCGAAGGTGTATCGATGTATAGCAACAAACGTCCGACAGAAATATTTTCTTCTTAGAAAGACATCGTAAAACGATGTTTCTCGTCGCAGACGCGCGTGAAAAATTTCTCCATTATTTTTATCGAACACTCGAATTATTCAAATACGATCCAAGGTAAAGATAATTTCATTATTTTTATCGAATACTCGCATAATCTCGGCGATCTAATATCAACTGTTTTCTGAAACGAATGGCCATTCGATTTTTCGTCTGCTGGGATATAACGTTATTCGAGATCGTTTCTTCCAATTTACCGTGAAATATCGACCGCGATATAAATGTTTTAGGACGTGTATAAAGCGACGGAGGCTAGCACTGGGTCGTGAAACGTCCGAGTAGCTTGGTGCACTTGAAACTGTGCCAATCCTCGAAACCGAGTTCCGCTGGCTGCATAATAAAACGATCAGATCTGGTGGAAAAGGGCCAATGTCAATATCTTGGACCGCGTACGACAGTCAGGGAATGCGCGTGGGCTCATTCAGCCGCGTTCCACGAGTTTTGCAACTCCCTCGACGCGAATAAAAACTCTGAGACAATCGAACTGTCTTTGTGCCTCGTTGCAGTTCACCTGTGGAAACAGTAAAAATAGAATGTCGTGGTTCTAGATGCTTGGAATTATTAAGGGAATGATTAAAATTAACAACAGACGCTTTATGTCGCTGACTTTTTCTAATAGTTTTATGTTATCGAAATGTGTAAATTTAAAACAGAAGAAAAAAGAAAGAAAGAAGAAAAAAAGAAACAGTTCTTCTTCCTGACGCACGTCAATTTAGGCTTTCGATCTTGTGACGATCATTGCGACAATGTGTGTATAACATTTTTGAGAGCGTAACTAAGAAGGTAAAACCTGGACGAAAAACTGTTTTACCTACCGAGCAGTGTAGAGAAAGCACTGTATACTTTATTGGATATCGCGTGTGCATTTCGTGGAACGTTACACCTTCAAATTTTCTATAAATA
This sequence comes from Bombus breviceps, assembly GCA_014825925.1. Lineage (NCBI taxonomy): Eukaryota > Metazoa > Arthropoda > Insecta > Hymenoptera > Apidae > Bombus > Bombus breviceps. Next base: position 3,352,675 of record CM026186.1, read on the forward strand.
CGTAATACACGTACGTGAAAATCCGCAGTTTAACGATAAAGCCATTTTCAATGTTATTTACGAGTCTTCTTGGTCGTTGAAAAAAGATGGAGATATCAAAATTGGAGAATCGTGCCAGAGCTGAAATAATAGAAGAATTATACGTTGGAGGTTTTCATTGGTATTCGAGTGTGAATTTATTTTACCTTTTAGTTGAAAGATTTATACGAAGTTTACACAGGGATTCTTAAGAAAATTACTAATAAAAGTGGTTCGCTAAGAAGCAAAACTTTGTTGGACCGTCCAAACGATACCATAAAAATAAACAAAAATCTCGATAAAACAATTGCACGCTACACGAAGAATACAAAATTGTTTTAATCAAAGAACAATTCGTTTGATTTATTACATTCACTTGTTTCTTATCCTTTACGTGATAATTCCTTTGTTCATACTTTTGCTTATTTTTACCATAGTGTTTGGACGATCTTCGTCGCAACATTTGTCACACATTTTCTTAAGAATCATCGTATCGACGTTTAAATCGGCAAAAAATAACGAATTCACGCTAAAACAGCAAATGAAACAATGGTAGCCAGACGACTAAAGTAAATGCAAGCGATCGCAGATTTAAAACAGTAAAAGATCTCAATGACGAGAATCTCTTTTATTTCGCTCTGAATTTATCGTTTCTTTCAATTTAAACGTTTATACAAACATCGCTAACGAAACCACCTGTTTCGCTAAAAATCGAATGTCTCCTGCAGCCAGACAAAAAATAACCAACAAAATCCCAACGATACTGTTACTACGCGAGAAATAAAAAATTATTTACATACTCGTCCGACTTATTACATCGTTTTATTTTTAACACGCTAATTCTCTTGTCCACACTTTCGATCGTTTTTAGGCTCTGGGTTTTCGACCGCCGGAAAAAAAGCTTCCTTTTTTATCGAAACATTTATCAGCCATTTTTCTTTTTTAAATCCTCGTATCGCCGTGCGAATCAACAAAAATAATAAATTCAGTCTAAACTGCGAAACGAAAGAATCGCAGTGGGGCGAGTTTTTGAGAAAATGCGAATGCGAAGGGATCACGGGTCGAATATAAACGTTCCATTTTCCGCATTTACCGGTTCGTATCGCATTCTAATTTCGTTCTGGCGTAACGATTGTTCGAAATGGAACTGAACCGCCGGGCTGTTTCGTCATCGGAACGGCAGGAAACGCGCGGACAAGTCGCAGGAATGGTACTATTGATTTTTGGCTGCTCCTTTTTCGACCCCATCCGTCTGCGATTCTGTCCCCTCGAATTATTCGCCATTGCTTCCACTGCACAACCCCTTGATACGTGCATTTTATTCAACGTCGTGCGTTCTTTCGTCGCGTTTGCCGACTGCCAGCGAAACAAGTGGCTTGGAAAGAAACAACCGCCCGCCTTCTAATTGCGCTCGCTGTAACGTCGCACGTTGACAAATTTCGTTAAAAAGACGAATTCGTTGCTGCCCAGTTTTCGTTCTGCCCGGCCATTATTTTCTCCTTAGGCTCCTGCCGCGTCGAAAATATTATTCGGTTGGCAACTAAGCGATTGCGGATTTTGTCAATACCACCCAATAACAAAATCCGCAATCACTTAGTTGCCAACCTAATATTGTCGAAGGTATTTCTCCTATAAATTTCGTCGATTGTTTTTCCCAATTTTGCTATATCGCGCGTTTCGTATTCTCGAAGCTTAGCTGTACGACGAGAAGAAAACAAGACATTTAGATAATACGCGTTTCGTGTGCTTCGCATTAGACGAATCTGCTAATGACGAATTGCTTGTACACGTGGCAAGGATCGATTTAACGCGATCGAATGTTGTAAACTCTGTCGAAAACAAAGAACAACGTGGAGATCTCAGTGGAAATACTATACAGCGATAAGAAACGAGAACCTACAGAGGCGCGGTAACTGAGAACGCTATTATGTTGCAGTCGATTTGACGAGCAATAGTCACAGGCACTTGGATCGTTGAAAGTAAAATTCTATCACCGTGGAACTCACCGTGGAACTGTTGGGAATTATTGATCTTAATCGCCGAAATAAATGTGTAAGAACAATTAGATTACACTTGGAATTGATATCAAAATAGTTTCAGATTTATTTAATACGTGATTTACAAGATATTCGTGGATATACATTTGCACGCGTCTCAGCACTCTCTTTGTCTCGCCATCTTCTTTACCACATTACCAACGGAACAGTTGCATTCGTCTGTTTTACGAGACGTTGTGAACGCACGTACTCCAACACACTCATACTCATATATATATATGTGTGTCACTACTACGCGGCTAATCTAGTCTAGCGCACAAAATTACACATATCTCAATAGTAACGATAACAAAATTTATAATAACGGCGATAAACGTGCGAGATGATATTTTCGGGGGAAAAAAGTTGTGGAGATTGAGAGAGTAGGAAGCATCGGTCGATACTGGCAAGGCTAGGAGTAGGTCACACAAACTTCAGCCATGTTCACCTAATCACGAAAGAGGAACCGAGGAAGCGCAACGTTCGCAAGGCAGAAAGTCACTGTGAAACGTCTAGTCGATTGAGTGGATAAAAAAGTTGAAAACGAAAGGCGAAAACGCAACGTTGCGAGCAATCTCGAAACGATTCTGAAGAAGAAGAAAGAAATAAAGCGGTTCTTAACTCTAACTTTACGGGTCAATTTTAGCCCGGTCAATTTTCATTGAATTTAAATAAAACTTCCAAATTTCATATCAATTTTTTGTTCGTGGTTATTGCTTTCGATCGTCTAATTCTCTGTAGATTCTTGTATCAACAAAAATTGAGAAATTGATTAATCGAATTGATTAATAGAATCTATTTGTATATGCCAGGAAATTTAAAGGATGATTCTTTCGACGCCGAAATAAAATAGAAACGAAGAACAAAAAAAGTTGCGTTTTAAAAACGTCAACGCCCAGCCCAAACTGCTGACTGCAGTCAGAAATTTGAAATGTGGACAATATGCTCGTTTTATGACGTAGAAAGGATGTTTGGATCCCACACGGGTAACGAGAAGAGGGTAACATGTTTTTAAAACAGTTTAATCGTATTTTTATATTCACTGAAGTTGGAGACTCGGTATACGAACTGCTCGGTAAAAACAAACAAACAGGTGTTCGAACGTTTCTCGAAATTCGACTCTTAGGGGGACGAGGAAGGATAGGTTTCTCTCTTTCAAAAGATAACCAATATCTTTGTACCGACTGAAGTTAGAGACGTGAAATTCGGCACGTGAACTCCTCGTTAGAAATAAACAAACACGTGTTTGACCACTTTTCGAAATCCTATCCTTATGGGAGTGAGAAAGAGCACGTTTTTTCTTCTTCCAAGAGATAATCGTATCCGTATGCTCGTTTAACTTAGACACACAAGATTTGACACATGAACTTCTCGTTGAAAACAAACGAACACGTGTTTGAGTGTTTTTCGATATTCAACTCCAACAGGGTGTCCAAGCAGAGAGTCGTAAACATAAATTGGAATACTTGTACGTGAAAGGCAGCGGACATTCAGCTAAATGGGATATAAATCCGCCTACTGATACAATGTAAATGTCGTAAATAATATCTATGACCAAACAATAACGTGTTAGAGTGATATAATATGTTTATATATAATATAATTATGTAACATAAATATTAAATTTGGAGATTTGGAAATCGGATTATCTACCCTCTAATCTTAGCCACGGTTCTCCTAAACTAAAGACTTTCTCATTTTTTGTTTTTGCTATTTCTCCTCTGAATCTCTCAACTTAAACATTCTATGCTAATATCATTACATGTAACTATACAAAATTATTAATTCTAAGTAAATTCTAGCCTCTCTTTTTTTTCTTTTTAAATACAATTTCTACGTTGCATCGGATATTCAAAACTAAAATCATCGACGATAATAATCGACCTATATTTCGATCACACACACACACACACACACACACGCACATACAAAATTAAGTATCTCGAATCTTTTCGAAATTTAATTACATAGGTAGGTTTTACGTGACGTATCGTACGATTGGAAGCTTTGATCGGTGAAATTCGTAGCGTAATATTAAGATAGACGTTACGTAAAGTTCCGCTAGGTCCAATTAACGCAGGATTCGATTGTTTCGGTGGAAAAAGGGAAACGAACGCGAAATGGACGCCAGGGTTGCCAACGAAATTTCAATTTCGGGCCCGGCTAACGCCGCCAGCTACGATGCTACCAAACGAAAATATCGGAAATTATTTTATAACTACGTCTGTCCCTCTTCGATATGCGTCGGAACAATTCTGATTTAATTGCAAACGCCAACACGAAAAAAATACAAATTTCGTTGTTGAAACTGGAGATACTAGTTGTATCGTTGGAGGTGAACTGGCGAGATAATTTTCTACGTTTCGCGAACGTATAAAATGACGAGAGAAAATACACGGTACGATACTACATATTTTTAAACGATTATAATGTGTGTGTGTGCGTGTGTGTAGATTATTCAAATAGATAGATCTTTTTGTATCATTGTAGGACAAGTTTTAATCTTATCTTTAAATATGGAACGCAAGAACAAGATTCAAACGAGATAGACGTTTTGTATTCTTGAGATATTTTCGTCATTATTCCTAAATTGACGAAGAAACCAGTTCTGCCGGTGGCGACCGAGTGGGTCCATTTTCTCATTGCCTGTTTCAAAAATTCTTGCCGTTTCTACAATTCACAATCTACGTACGATACGATCCAACGAAAGAATCGTTCTTATCACTGCAATAAATTTCGGTCGTTATTAACCTTGGCAATCTGAAAAGGTTAATAATATCCATTCTTTCCCTGGGTAAATATAATTCTGAAAGATACAGGGCGAGGCGCCTGAAACAGGCCACCCGAACGTCTCGGCTGTTATCGGCGGATAGGAAGGCGGAAATTTAGTTGGCCCGTTTTTAGCCTGTTGTTGGCCTCGTCCTTTATAATGCGACTATTTTTCATATATTTACGTAAAATTTTGAGATGCACAAGAAGACGCTAAAACGCACAAGACGCAGCTAACGCGCAGAGATAGATATAGAAAATACCTAAAATATGAACTTCCTTCTCCTTTTTTAAACTCATCTCGATGAAAGTATAAATTTGCATCTAATAACAACGTCCGGCTGGCGCTTATCAGCTGAAAAAACTCGATGGAGTCGTGTCTCCGAATTTCCCTAGGCAACTTGCCAATGTAACTAGGAACAATTCGCCGGCGATAGGTCCCGATGATTCCCCTAGAGGCTCTAAGAATAATTCCCCTAGGAAGAAGCGAAACATAGAAAAACTCTCCGAAAATGTATTCCAACGATTTCTCTAAATTCGCAGGAAAATAATCGCCCGCTAAACGAATCAAGAATACCCCATGAACGTCGCTTTACGATAATTCTGGCGCGTGTTACGACGAAATGCACGCGGCGATTTCACGATTTATACGGGTCGAGGGGCGAAAAAAAAAAAAAAGAAAGAAAAAGAAAAAAGAGAACTGGCAGCAGCCGTACGAGGCTCATGGGAAACAAATCGACGGACGGAGGAACGCACCATGGATGGCGTATATATTGATCGACGAGGGAGGGTGGACTTTATAACGCGCGTACCACCCTAGCGCCATTGGGGCGCAACATATAATTTTCATGAGACTGCCATATAACGCGTTTCCTGTCAAACGCACAAACTTATCTGAGGCCCGCGTCGTACATGCCTGCTCGGCAATTATTCACGGCCATTACGGTTTTGTTTCCATCCGCCAGCAGCCCTTCGTGTTCCGTCATCCTATAGCTGTAATTTCGACGACAGTCCTTTCGGGGAAGAAACTAGGAGGACGCGGTTTGGCGATTTTTATAGCTTTCGGATGATCGTTGTAACTCTTCATAGTGGTAATTGGCAAAAAAAAATTTTTTTCGGGCAGGGGTCGGGTAGGGTGATGAATAAGTTAGCAGAGCAATGTTTCTAGCGTTTTTAATTTCACACTCGAGCGCCTTTCTAAATTTATTATTCTAAATTTTTCAAGTATCGCAAAGTACGTGACGAACGATGCTGAGTTTTAATAAAATCGTCGTATGCATAGGTGAAATTTTCATGATAGTACTTTCGCGGACAAGCTAGGAGAAATATGAAGAACGATAGATAGTTTTGCGTTTTTCATGGGTTTCCGGTGATCACCGTGATCCTTGAGAATGGTAATTGGCAAATTTTTTGTAAGAAACGATAGACAAATTTTTCATCTGCCAATTTCATTTACACCAATCGTTCCATACCTTTAATTCTGAACTCAGGTAATCGATCGTTCGAAATTTTCCACCCTTTGTAGATTACGATCGCAAGTTTTAATAAAAGCGTTGCACGTATATGTCCAATCTCGATGATATACTTTTGGGGAGAAAGTAAGAGGAATGGTGAAACATGAAGAACGATAAAAATGGTTTGAGCTTTTTTATGGCTTTAGATGATCACTATGATTTTTCTTAGACGATAAGAGAGAGATTGAGAGAGAGTGGTAAATTGGAAAATTTGTTTTTAGGAAACGACAAATTTTTCAAGATCTCAGTGATAAACTAAGTCAATACATATACTTTTCTTTTTTCCAACCTAAAAATCGAGCTACTATAAAATATGAAATTCCGAGAATAAATAAAAAAAGAAAAAAAAAATAGTAAAAGCAGCTACGTATATCATAAGAAGAAGGTCAAGAATAAAAATCACTTTGTGATTAAAAAATCTCAATGAAAATACAACGAAATTTCCAGGAATTGTTATTTATTGATTAGAGGATTTATATCAGCTGTGGGAGGAGGATCAATTAGGGGCGTGATTCGGCGCCTATCGATAACGGCACAACGTGTTTTAAATGCAACAAATGTAATCCAATAAGACGACAAATCACTCACCACACGCTTTGGATTTATCGAAAAGACGATTTCGTGAGGAGAAGATGAAGAATTCTCAGAAGTCCTCACTGACCCTCGTTTTTCTTTCTTCGATCTAACCTCCATAATTCTATCGTACATTATATCTTTCCTCTCTTTCTGTCTCCTTTCGTTTCACCGTCACAAACAGACCAACGTGTCTCCTTGCATTTACAGCTGGCTCGAAATATCCGCATCGTTGTAGTAAATTTGTAATTTTGCCGTTGCCCGTTAATCGTGGATCATCGAGATCGCCGAAACCTTCGTACGTCCATAAATATTACAGTGCCGTACTTTAGACATCGTACGATACGAGCCGCGTAACGTAAACGCGGTGTAAATCAATTTTTCGCGCATTTGATTTAACACCACATCACGAGAGCGCGACCTTCATCCTGTTTCGTGCAGAAGTAAAAGTAAGCGTAGGTAAATCTTGGTTAGTTTCTCGCCGAGAATCGTCCGCTCCACGCTTTACAGAATTCTCATTTTATCTCTCGTTACTCGGTAATCAACTTCTCTTTGACTTACACCGCTCTTGAATATGCAGCGGCTCGTATATTTTCACGTTGCGCGTGTTCTACGCATCTCTGAATTTTTACATTCGCCAGAAAATCCGCGAAAAACCGTAGTCCACTGGCCGATAATGATCGATCCTCAAAATCACATTTAGTGCCACACTAAACACATACCGAACGCTATGTATCTACCGAATATTATAGCAAACACTATACTTCACGTACCTTCATACATTTTTGCACGTTAAGCGTATTCCACGTATTTTCAGGTTCTTAAACTTTCCATATATACGCAAAAGAAAAAACGAAATAAAAATCGGCGAGTTGTTCGCCAGCGATAACGATACTACTAACAATAGTGCTATTAATAGTAATCGATTCCCAGGATCATGGAAACCTTCGTCACATCAAACGCGGAACTGAACGCCAACGTCGGTTTTCTCGGCAAAGTTGCTCTCGCGAGGCCAACATATCGCAGTGTGTATGATAATGCAGATAAGATAATGTGACGGAGCATTTCTTATTTTCCCCACCGTGTTATTTTTTTCTTTTCCTTTCAACCACGCGACGCTCTCAACAGCTAAGAAAGATTCTCGCGATCAGAGTCGTGGTGCGCGCTTCGTCGTCTCCATTTCTCTCTCTCTCTCTCTCTCTCCCTCTTTCTCCTTCTCCTTTTCTCTTTCTCTCCCTCTCCCTCTCTCCGCCATCTTCGATATCGCCTCTCTCCTTTTTCTATTCGGTTGTTTGCATGTCGTGTTTCCGTTCGATCGACGGATTTCCGGGTGTCGGTCACTTATTCGCTACCATGTGCTTCGAATGGGACGTGTTCCAACGGAAATGCAACAGCTACAGGTAACGAGCACAGCGAGCCACAACAGTTGTTGCTTGTTCTTCCTTCTTCGATAACGTTAGTGAAAATCGCGTTATCTCGTTGCAGTTAGTCACAGCAGACTCGGATAGTGGCGCGGGGCTATGGCCGATTCGCCTACTGATCGGCACTAGCTTTTATGGGTTTATCTAACGCCATTGTAAATCGCGCGGAAGATAACGGCGAGAAAAATAGCGCCTTTGAGACTAATACTTCGCGGCGATTAGAATCGGCCGTTGCGTTACGCGTTCATAGTCGTAAGATCGAGCACACGATCGACCAAGCTCGGAGTCGAGATGCGGTCGCTTGGCATCGATAGTGGGAACACGACTCGACAGGTGTACGTTTCAAAGGACAGCGGGCTGCCTGAGTCAACGCCGTTGTAAAACTAAGACCTGGTTTTGATAGCGGCACGGCTGATAATTTCGTTCTGTGACGCGAAACTCATGGAAAATTGTAAATACGTCGTTTTGCGCGAGGGAGAGCGAACCTTCTGTTCGATAGGAGCAAATTTTCAGAAAATTCTTTCAGTTGCCCCGAGCAACGACATCGAAACGTACATTCGGAAGAATACTTTTGTATTATGTATACTATGGATTTCTATGTTTATATTATGTTATATACTTGTGTGCTGGGAGGTTCGCGCGATTCTTTGGTATTATAGCTTCGCTGCCAGTATAGTTAGGGAAAATGTCGAAGGAGAGGGACATGCGCGATCAACAATTGCGTGATTTACCTAAATGCAAAAACGCCTACTTTCTTTTTTATACAGATAGGTTCTTCTCGTTATTCTATGAAAAAAGAAACTGGTTGGTTTAAGAGATATTTTAACTTCGATCTCACTGGTACAATGTCACATGACGAACGGGGAAAGACGTAACGCGATACTCTCGTATTTACGTCTTCTGTGTCCTGCACGTGACAAATTCTAAAAGATTAAAGTCGAAATATCTCGGGTAACTAATCGTTCTTCCCGGCATTGTATCTCGATGCAAGAAAAGTGTGTACTTCCATTTAAGAAAAATAATGCCATCGTTGATTGCATATGCACCATTGCAATTTCAATAAAACGTGGCCCATCCCGTAGATATTTCATAGTCAGTTAGTTGACTTATTATTAGTTACGCAACGATTACGTTTTCCATGAATATTCAAGCAATTGTTTTTCTTTTTTTTGTTACAGGTAAGCCCGAGTTCGATAAAAGATTTAGTTCAAGGTTCAGTCACGGCTGTCCAAGATTTAGTATCGAGAGTGAGTATTCCCGTGAAAGATACTGGTCGTAGTGGTGGGGGGTCGTTCCCCACTAACCTCGAGGGAGACATTGATTTCGTACAGGCTATAGCGTTCAGTTTCTGTAATCAAATATCTTAGGTCTACAGAGTGGTACAAAAATGATGCAATTTTCAATTGCAAATAATTTATTAACGTATATATATAGAAGAACTTGATAGTATACAAGGATCGTAGTGATTTATAATATCTTCTCTATTCTTATTTATTTTTATTTTTTTTTTTTAACATTATTTTGATTTTTTCCATTGTTATCGTATCGTTTTCTTCTTCTTTTCGAATGATAATTTCCGAATCTAGAATTATCTTTAGTCGAAATACACTTTGGGAAACGTTTGATCAATACTAACGTAACTCTGAACAATAATTTTCGAGTTTAGAATTAATTTACAATTAATTCAGAACTTTACCGAAGTGTATTTTAATTAGAAGTAATTTTAAATTTGAAAAAATTGAAGACCATACAAGAGTAATACAAAATGAAAATAGTGCTTACAAAAAATAAAAGTTAGAATTTTAAATCAATTTAGAATTATCTTTCGATCGAATAGCATTATTTCAGTCGAAAAATGCAATCGAGTATCGTAACTAGGATAAGAATATGATAAGGAAAATATTGTTGGTGTCTTTTGTGGACCTTGCAGATTTTTGATAAATCTTCTAGATTTTTAATTCGCTATCAGCGTAGCAAAACTTCTCTGAACAAGGTTTTTAATTTAAAGCTTCTCTATGCGGCGTCTTAATTTAAAACTTCTCTAAATAGTGCAGGCTACACTATACAATGGGGGTAACTATGGTTACCCCTATAGTCACCCTATCAAGACCGAAGGATGGCAAAAGTCAGGCATTATGGGTGTCGAATTTTCTCCGTAGTTTCCAAGAGTATAATACTTCTCTTGCAATCGATATATCGCTTCTCTCTCTTTCTCTCTAACTTGAAACTAGCTACACGTTCGCCTGACTATATTTCCTACATATTGTACCGCGTACTAATCATTGTATTATTCTATCTTATCATAGCACAATGATTTCTGACGAATTTTTGAAAATCATTCTGTATATTAATTTTTGTCACGTTAGTCGCAAAAGCTTTACGTTCTAACTAGTTCGCGAGTTTTCACGCGTTTGCGAGTAACTTCAAGGTGTAGAAATGCACAGAACGTGCATACACATAACAATGTGTGAAATATCCAAAGCGTAGTATTTGCTATGGAATTTAAATATAGTGATCGTTATATAGTTTTTATCGTTATATTCTCTTAGACAATGAGATATTTATGATTCGAAGTTTATTACGTTTAAATATATCGCGAGACAAAGTTGGGATATTTCTACGCTGTTGCGGCCATTTGCAATTTTATGTTCCACGTCTTTGTGTCTTAGTTATGACTTACCCCAATTTCTAAGCTACCCCATTGAAACGAATAAATATCTACACCAAGCGATATAAATATAGTTTATAGCGTTAGGTAAACTTATTTCTATTTCTGTCTATGAGTTTCGAATTATATTCATAAAAATATAAATTTGCTTGCATAGATATTCACGCTCTACTCGCGAGAGAGAGAGAGAGAGAGAGAGAGAGAGAGAGAGAGAGAGAGAGAGGAAGAAAGAAAGAGAGACGGTTCATTAACCCCGCTAGTGTATACTACCCTTTTAATTCCCATAAAAGACATCAGAGCTATTTTAACCAATGAAATTAGACGGCGGAGCGTATTTAGCTCGAAATTGCGAATCGCCGGGGGAACGAGCAGAGGGAAAATTACAATTTAACTAGGTTCTCGTGTCCGCGTTACGATTCCACCATACGTGGATGGAACACAATGAACCACTGGCACGTCGCGTTACGTGTTATAATCCCGTGGGAAAAGACGTACTTAGTTTAGACTTTGAGGGTGGCGAGGTGAAGGAAAGAGAAATTTAATTACAAGAAGCTGGCCTCGTGTCCTCTGCCCGCGGCTTTTCACCTTCTTCCACCTTCTTACGTTCTCGTTCGGAAACTCGTTCGTACAAAATTTGGAACTCCTTTAGGTATTTCGATCATATGGTTTCTTTTCTTTTCTTCTTTTATTTTTTATTTTTTTTTTTTTTTTTTTTGGATTGTGGAAAAAATGTTTCTTCTATTATTGAGAATCCAGGCGACGTATATATACGTTCTGTATATTTTAATCGAATCGGAAGAAAGTTTACCGTCAGTTCCGTTGCGTACTTGTCTACCTTAGTTGTTCATCTACGAATCGCCTTGTTCTCGATATTGGAGCTGCGGACTCGAAATTACGCCGAATTAGTAAACATCGATTGCGAAAAAATTGTTCCTGAAAATTTCTGTTTTTGCCTGGTAAATTCTGCCGCTTCGAAGGCTTGTCGAACAACAGCATAAACGAAAACACAAGCATCTTCTATTCTAAAACAACATAAAGACGTTAAAGCAGAAGGAAATGAAAGCAAGTGGAAAAAGTATGCATTTTGCTCGCGAGTAACGCCCGCAAAGGCGCTGTCCTAGAAAGCGGTGGATTCCTTGGAAACGGCAGCGATAGTTTATTCGTGTCACAACGTGACCACGTTGCCACGATCGATCCGCCGACGTAACACGATTTCGTCGATGCAATCGAAACTCGATTCCTCGAACGTGCTCGAATTTCCACGAATCCTGGCCACTTCGAGAATTCGTGAGATCGGCTTTCTAGGGAATTTCGTCGGGCCTCCCTGTCCTCGGAGATAATAAAGAAGGGCCGAACGAGTGTCGAGTTGGACGAATTGAACGTCGATGGGAACAGTTGATTGGATTTGTTCAAGCAGTTCGCTCCTAATAAATGCGCAAATTGTCGTGCCACGTTTCGCTACTTTAGACCGAGCGAGTGACAATGTTCTTCCCCCTAACGTTCTAGTAAAATTAATATGGCGGAAACGTAGACGAGCATTTGTCCACTGACTGCCAGGCTTACCAACGTGGCTTCTTATACGCCGAATCCCGAAAATATGACTTTTTTCCAACTTAGTTTAAATATTTTTCTTCTTATAGTCTCGAACTGCAGCCAATGTTACTGCAAACTCGTTTCAATACAAAACAACAATGATGCAACGTATAAACTGACCACATTTGCCTTAAACTTGCCTAACAACCTCGGTGAGCGATGCTGTTGAGTCGAGAACATTTTTTTCTCTCGTATCCTTCGTTAAATCAAAAGCAAGAAACGAAATGCGATCGAAGCTTGTCGATGCTAGAAGACACGAAGTTGGCAACCGTGCAAAAGAATATGCGGATGGCTTCGCGGCGCATTTTTCACGCGTTTGGTGATTTTAAACGACGAGTTTCGCTCGTCGTTTCGTGTTAAATGACCGTTTCGGTCGTCGTCAAGGTATATTTTTATCAAAATGACGGTTTGTTCGCTCGATGTAAACGCACCATTACGAAGCTTTTTAGGACGATTCTGTGAAAGAAGAGCGAGGAGATAGGGAATTTTCGTTTCGATTACAAGAAGATCGGAATTAGAAGGAATTCAACAAAGATTTATTTTAACTCTGCTGCATTCTTTGGGCAATCTGAAATTCAACCATATGTTTTTATCGTTAGCTTGCAACTATTAGGATGAAATAGAAGTGGGTTAATTCCTGGATGAAGTGGCAGGACGTTTGGAGAAGAAACTTTACTCTGAGATTGTATTTAACTTCTCGATTCGTCTTATAATGGTCAGTTTCGTTTTTTCTTATTTCTTTTTCCTCTTTTTTTTACGTAGAACATAGCGTTGCAAAGCGTATTATCGCTAACCAGATGTTGATCCGGCTTGGAGATCGAACTTTGCTTCTCACGAGTGGGTCGGAACTAAGAAAACATCTTGGTGGAAGAAAAAAATGACCCAAACCACGTACTTGATATATCACGTTGAAAAAATTGAAAAGGTTGCGTGGATAGATTTTAGAACGATCCGGACAAATCCGTTTCGTGATGTCGATCCGTTTTATTTCGAAAGCAACAGCGGCCTGCACCGAATAAATCAGAGTCCGGATTATCAAGAAACGTTTCAAGTAAGAAATATAACGATGCAATGTAACAAACTTTAAAATCCATGTAATAAAAAATAAAAAAAAAGAAAAGAAAGATGTACAAGGAAGAATTGTAAAGAAAAAGAAACGTTATTATCGGACAACGTGGTAAATCTGAAATTTCAAAAGTCCGAAAATTCAAAAAGGCAGCGAAACAAAATCCATCATCTGGAAACTAATCTTTCTTCGAGTTCCTCCGTTTTGTTCCTTTTTGCCAAGTAGTTCGAAAAACCACGAGCAGCCCAGTCATACCACGCAAGAATCCTTCCACGCGAGTATCTAAATGAGAGCAACGCTACGCAACTCTAACGACTAACTAACTTACTAATAAAGACTTGAAAGAGAAACGCCTGGTAAGAAGAACGATAAGACAAGAATGGGAGAGCTCGTGGCAAAATGGCAAAACACCATCTTACGTGAATGCAGAAGGAACGTACGCGGATTAAACTCGGCTGTGGCTTTCACGAGAATAGAACAGATATACCTAGTTGCGTTGTAAATATTATAATTATATAATCAGAATTAATCATACCATATGCACACACACGCGCGCGTGCATATTTAATTAACGTTTGCGAACCGCAGACGCGAATCCGCGTTTCGTAATACTTCATACGCTATCCTATAAAAATGTTAACTACAATTAATTAAAACAATGAAAGAAATCCTCTGCAACTCGAAGATTCTACGTCTTGCCTTGATGTTCAAATCATCGACGTCCGCCATTGTATTTGTGATAAATTGTAGTCACCGATACCGCAGCTGGCAATGGGACGAAAACGACAAATAAACGAAGATTTAAAAACAAGAAAGATAGAAAGAATAACAAAGAAAGTAACAGTAAACTCAAAGACAAAAACGCAGATTAAACTGATGGACTCTGGGAGAATGGAAGTTAAACGAGATATTGTGTGTGCGAATCGCAAGATATTACGCAAAGTACGAGGAAATGCTTCGTATGGAAATAGTGAAATTCCTCGCTAATGCGCACATTAATTTCTCGTAAATGTAACATGTGCGATCTGATCATGTTGCGTATAAAGCGACATATAGTTAGGACGATGAGACGAGAGGACGGTGAATTCCAGTAGCGTGTAAACGTTTGTGAGAATCGTTGTTTTACACGCGGTTCGTCGTTGTATCAACAAGCCGCCTAGGAAGCGAATAATAAAGAAGAAAGCGAGACAATTCTCTTGCTTAAACGGCAGCAACACGCCTGTAATCTTCGTGAAACGATCGCTCGTAGCGTATGGTCCGGTTGAAACGTATCGTTCGTTCGTCCGCGATTCGATCGGTGGCCGGTATTTATGCGATATTTTACGAGATTGTTGGACAAGATGTGGCAAATAGATAAAAAAGCGATGTTTGTAATAGTTCGTAACTAGTGTGACAGAGATGGAGTGACGCATTACGCTCGTGTTAGATGGCTTTAGGAGAGGCGTGAAAGTTTTATGGGATGGCAGGTTCCCATGTCCAAAGATGGACGTTGAACGATCCGTCGACTGTTCGCTATCGTATCGTTGTAGGTTCTTTAGCCAAATGGCGATCTGTCGGTATCAGCGTCGTTGAAGATATTTATTAACTTGGTTATGCCGCGAATGTTCGTGCAGATTCACGTTTTTATAAAGCGAACAGAGGAAATACGATGGAAGTGGGAAATTCGATCGTTGCGATTTTCAGTTCCTCCGACTATCCCGATATCGAAACATTTTCGTTAAAGGAGAGATCAGATCGTATTTTGTTTTATTCAATTTCGCATTCCTAGAATAGAAAATTCCTTCGATTCTCGTAGAACGTTAGAATCGTTCGAATTCTTCGGTCAGTAACGATCGACGAAACCTTGAAATCTTATCTGATCGCCGAAATTTGACATTTTTTTAATTTTCGTGATACCGCGGCGTTCGAATCACGCTCGGTTCTTGTAATTGGCATCTTTCAGTTCTTATCGTTCGGTCCGCAAAATATCGATTTTCTCCGATTTCTGCGATCTATTTAGATTTAAGATTTCAGATTCTTTCTAAGAACAAAGCAAAATACTAATCTAGAATACTAATAAAATAATACGTACGAATATAATAACGATAAATAATTATTTAGATCACGAAACAATTTCCTATCTGCTGCTCTCCACGCATTTTTAATTACATCTCCATAAACGTATAATAAATTAGCACGAATATCCGCCACGATCTAGTTGTAAATTTATTCAAGGCGTGTGTCAGCTCGGATCGAGGATACACAATTATCGATGTCCGTGTTTCGCTAGAAAGTAGCTATCCAAGCTTCTTCCGGTAGGACAGCCTAGCGGAAGATCGACAGGGAATCGAGTTTGAAACGATATTGCTGTTACGTTGCTTGGCGAAGTTTGCCATCTGCGATCGAGTTACCGCGAAAATCGTCAGTAGGGCCGTTTTATTGGATCCCGGAAACCCGTGGCACGAATTGCGATTGTCTGCAACTTGTGCCAAGCTAGGCCAAAGTGAATCGCGAGGCTCGTTAGCGTCTCATTATACTCGTGGGACTATAGTCGATCGCGCACTTATCGAGTTATGGCTTCGATGAGAGCGTTTTATTAAACACAGTTGCTGCATCCTGAAATTAGTAAAATTAGTGTCGTTTGTTCGCTTAGGTTGATTGGCTTAAGCGCGTCTAAATTCGTTCTAGAAGTACAAAATTTCATATAATCTTCGCGCGCTTTTACGTAATTTTGGCTACACTGGTATTGACTACATTGCAAATTTTTACGCACTTGCTAGAAAACGCGAATGTGAAAGATTGCACAGGAGGCGCGTGATACGGAAGGATATAGGAAAACGTGCACGAGTTATAGCGCTTTCTATAATCTTTGATAGGCAAAACTCTATAACGTTGATAGTTTTCTATCGACGTTTCGTTCTCTGAATTATATTCTCGGAAATATGAACTTGCATTAAAATACTAGCAACTGATTTTTATGTTGCTGTCAACTATTTTTCAAACTAATTTCGAGCGTGACAAATTCTATACAGTTCTCGCGTATAATATCTTTTTATCTTTGAAATTTTAACGTTAACACCGTTGTACCGTAATTTTATGTTTCTTTTAATTGTTTCGAGCGCACGAAAATTTCTCTACAAATTTTCGCCTATCTTTTTTATTTTCAAAATTCTACTCGACTCTATTGGTTTGACAACTAACCGATTGCGGATTTCGTCGTTAGGTGGTATCGACAAAATCCGCAACCACTTGGTTGCCACCCGTTTCTATATTTCTTTTTACCGTTCGTTGGTTTAAATAACAAAACGTGTTTCGAATACATAAAATTCTATACATAGTCGTCTTCGGCGTTATTTCTCAAGTTTTACTCAACGTCGATAAACCTCGACTTTATTTTTCTTTTTAACAATCCTTTTATTTTATTCCTTCCGCCTTTTCCCTTCTATTCGTATCGTCTACCTGAATTTTCCTGTCGTTCTTAGAGGCACACGCAATATCGATTTATGAGATTTAATCTAAATTTTTAGAAAAGTTTTATCACCGATACTCGCGCAGATAGCGTCGTTGAAAGCTTTTGCCGCTTTCGTATAATGACGTCATCGTTGCGTAATAGTTAGCCGTAAAAAGACTGTACAATTATAGAGCTCTCAGTTATGAAGCTAAAAGCCTTCGACTATAGAATTATGGAGAAGATGTGCAACTGGCAGGTGTAAATTTTCATTGCATTTCGACGCTATAAAGCGTAGAGGATTTCGTTATTCTGTTTAAATGAAACTTATTTCTGATCTTTCTTTTTTTTTACTTTTTTATTTATACAAATTTTTAATGAAAATATTTATACGTCTAATTTTTTAGTAAAATATTCAATTGTTACTATTTAATATTATTTCTATAACGTTCTTTACTTTTCTTACTGGAATATTTAAGAATTTTATCTTCATTAGAATGTTCGCCAATTGATTACTCTTTTTGTTTACGTTAAAGAGAAAAGAAAATTGGAACACCTAAAAATGATTATGTTTTCGCTGACGTTCTTCACGCTGACGCATTAACATAAAAGATAAGAAGAAAGATACACCATTTTTATTATAACACTTGGAAACTGATATCTTTCTCTCGGAAGATTTATTAACATAACAAATTACAATTATCATTGGCCTCGATCAACGTCGCGGCGATTATTATAGATAAAAAAATTAAATTAACGCCATACGAAGATTGACGTAGTTAATAGCACTTCCGGATTGGCTCAAGGCCGTGTAATCAATTACGCTTTCATTACGCTTCTTCGTTACCTTCGTCGATTTACGTCACGCATTTACACGTAATATCAACTTCGCAAACTCAAACTCGTAATATCATCTTCGCGAAACTAAAACTCGTGTTCCTAAATATTCGCGCGATACCATAAGAGCCAATGACAAAAAAAGAAAAAAAAAAGAAGAAAGAAAGGAAAAAAAGAATAGTTGCCAATGGCAGCTTTTATCATTATGTGGAACAGGAAGTGAAAGTGCTTTTACACTGTTACGTTTCACTATATCCACTAGGCACCTGAGCCTGTACGTTTAATTCGCGTTACGAAACAATTGATTGGCCTTTGAACGTTTACTCGAATGATTAATACAGGTATTTTGCAATACTTTTTACACAGTACTTTAATACACAGTGGCACGAAAAAGTTTCTGCCCATATACATTTGTCATTTTACGTTGGTAGGTTGATGTATAAGAGAATCTTAAATAATATCGAGCAGGAGATAAGTAAAAGAAAATAATATGAGACGTAGATATCGTTTTAAAGTTGTATAATGTGTTATTTAACATTTTTTTGAAATATCGCTTTTGGGTTGTAAGGCGAAAAATGTATCTGACTGGAAACTTTTACGCGTCATTGTGCATTGGATACAAAAATATTTGTTAAATATTTGCATACCAATATGATAAAAAAATACCAGTGCAAATATTATTAAAATTCATAGTGCGTGAATTTCGAACTTCCTTTTGTACAGTGGCTGTAAAAAATATTTGCGAAATACTTCTACTAAAATGGAAAAGAATTATTAAAATTCACAATGCACCAATTCCGAATTTCCCCTTGTACAGTGGGTGCAAAAATATTTGCAAAAATCCCCCCACCAACATGGCAAAGCTATTACCAATATAAAAATTACTAAAATTCATAGTGTACCAAATCCGAACTTCCCCTTGTACAGTGGCTGCAAAAAATAATTGCAAAATACTTCTACCAAAGTGGTAAAAAGTTACCAATACAAAAATTACTAAAATTCCTAATCTATCAATTTTATTGATCCGTCCCTGTGTATCTTTAATTTCACCAAAGAGAAGAATAAAATGAAAACACGCTCGCCTGATTTGAACAATCTCGATCGCTTCTCACAAACAATGTTAATAGTAACAAAAGCATTACGCTTCGTTCTAAAAAGTTAATGTAACATGAATTTCGTTTTCCAATAGCCGCTGGATAGAAAGAGCGGCCTACAAAGGGTCCAGTAAACAAATGTATTATGCATAACACGAAGCTCTACTTCGTTGCGATTCCTTCTTTCAACGTTAACCGTGTTTTCTATGTGTTTTTTCCCCTTCATATTTTCCCCGTTTCTCTCTTTTTTTTTGTTCTCCTTCTTCTTCTTCCTCTTTTTCTTTCGCTTTTTCACGGATTACACACACGAGAGTCGATCATATTATCGACCGAAGAGATTGTCGGATAAAGAAAGTCGAGAATTCCCAGACGGCGATTAGTATCGTTCGCACGATGCGAATCGGATTCACGAACGATCATTGTTGACCAGCAGCGTGGCTGCCTCTCTATTTTCATATGAAAAGAGAATAAGGGAAGAGAACCGTGGCTGGAGCGACGGCTAAAATTGTCGAAAGTTGACTTTGCGCCAACTTTACGGAATATCTCGACGTTGCTCGGAAAACCTGTTCGCGGAACGATGCTCCAGCTATTGGAAAATTTGAATAAAATTCGGGAATATTTAGTAGCCTTCTTTCGTATATATATATACACATATACATCCGTATCTATGGTTTCAGACTATTTCGTTAGTCTTTTTCTTTCGTTTGATAACTTTTAATTAAACTTTTGTTCGTGAAAAAATTAGTAGGATGCCTGAGATAGCGAGAAGTTTTAATCAAAAGGTGAAGTTGTACTTTTAGGACCTTCTTCGGGATAATCGATGCTTTCATGTGCGTTATTCTAAAGTTATTCTGCTATTAATTTTGATAAAATTAATTTCAGCGTTCACGGTTCGTTCTACGGCAAATAGTTTAGTTTTAGTTGATAATTGCAGACGAAAGATAAGATTGAACGTAATCTTAAACTAATCTTCTGCTAAATACATTTCTAAATTTATTAATATGTAATTATTAATATTATTAAGATAGCAACGAATACCTTGTGGTTTCCATGTATCTACATTCTCGTTTACTGATCCGGTTCTAATCCAGTAATTTAAGGAATCTAAGAACGAAAAGCGTGCCAAGCAACGAAATGATCCCAAGAAGCGTGACAATAGCGAACACCAGTCTCATTATATTAAAAAATGGCTTGGCAACCAAGTGATTGCGGATTTTGCCATTACCACCTAATGACAAAATCCGCAATCACTCAGTTGCCGACCCAATATCATCGCGTACTGCTCTTTAAAAACGACACACTGTCAGACGCAATAAAATCATCGAATTTCCCACTTATTCTATAATCGCGACACATTCTGCCGAAAATAAGTAGCTAGATAAAAGTAGCCGAGATACTTTCGCGCGTTAGTACATCGTGGACGAATGGTGAATCGGTGAAAGGCAGAGTCGATGGCGCTGTATCGCTGAGAAACCGAGGATTTATTAATCGCGATGGGCGTTTCGCCGGCGAGAGTTTCATTGGGAAAACGCGGGCGACCGTAGGAAGCCCGGAAATTGCGTACCATTATTGTCATTAAAGTTTTCTACGTTTGTGTAACTTTCACCGTGGGCACGTGACGTCGCAACAAACACGAGGCTTGAAACTGAGACGCGAGCGTGCCACTTGCTCGTTAGCGATAGATTCTTCTTTAAACACGCACGCGTACGCCAAAAAAAGAGAAGAATATCGGCGTTCTAAACTTCATTGTCCCCGTTGAACGCACCAGTCGAATCTTCTTCGTGTGTTTGTGCAACCTAAAAAATTAGCCAACGCGTCTCCACTGTTTACAACTACCGTTCTACGATAGCTGCGAAACGTTTCATTTGTACGCTGCAGATCGCGGCTCTTTCGTCCTCGTTGCTTGGTCGCCTTAGTTTACGCCTCGGTTTAGATCATGTTACACAAATGTTTTTCTAAGAAAAATAAGCACGCAGGCTCAGAATTAATTTGAGCCGATTCTCAGCACCTTGTTTGGCCTTCTTGCAATTGAGAAGCTTCTCGAATGATTCCTCAAATTTCAAACGCTTTGTTGATCGCTCTGAGAAAACGTTTGAAATCTCAGATATTTTGCGTCCAGACTATTTTGAGCCATACGCGTATTTGAGCTTAGCGATTCTACGCACCATTCTACCGATCCATTTGTTGCCAAAATTAATTTGAGTCTGCTTTAATTCTCGTACGATTGAATAAACATCTGCGACTGCAAATATATCGCTTTAAAGCAATTTCAAACGACATATTGAAAAAATCCAATCGCTCAAACAAATTGCAATCGATCTCGCGTGATTCGATCGGCTTGTTGAAACGAGACTGGCGTCTGTCGTTCAGTGGGGCGTTAATTGCGGAAAGAAGTTGGCGTGAATGTCTCCGTGGGGGATTTCATTCATCGATTCATTCGTTTCTTTTTCCTTTTTTCTTTTTCTTTCTTTCTTTTTTTTTTTTTTTTTTTTTAACGAGACCGACGTTCTCAGAAGCGCGTCGGGAGGAATCGTCTGAAACCGTGTTCGATTTATCCCCTCGATACCCTCAGCCTCTTCTCGCGTGTCTGCGATATTGCATTCATTCGACGAGTGGCTACACCCTCGTACACCCCGCCATACCACCAGTTTCTCAATTATCACGGCCGAACAGACGACGACACGGTCGTTGCGAATGCGCCTTGAAGCTCGTTTCACAGCTCGTGTATCACGACCTCGATTTCATTACACCCGAACGAACCAACTTCCTCGTTTCTGTCTTCTCCGTGTGGAAAAGAACCTTTTTCTGGAAACGAAAGTGACATTTTTTAAGATACGTATCATTTCGAAAAATAATAATTTTTGACGTAAGAAATTGTTGATTTCTGAAGTAGTGTTGGAAATATAATAACACTGAAGATGGAAAGTATTGATGAATTTTGCAATAATTTAAATTATTTCATTACATTGGAATAGGAGGATTTTTTTAAATAGCAATCGTTTCCAGTATACAGCAATTTTTGAAAAATAATAATTTTTGATGTAAGAAATTGTTGATTTCTAAAGTAGTGTTTGAAATATAATAACACTGAAGATGGAAAGTATTGATGAATTTTGCAATAATTTAAATTATTTCATTACTTTGGAATAGGAGGATTTTTTTAGATAGCAATCGTTTCCAGTATACAGCAATTTTTGAAAAATATTAATTTTTGATGTAAGAAATTGTTGATTTCTGAAGTAGGGTTGGAAATATAATAACACTGAAGATGGAAAGTATTGATGAATTTTGCAATAATTTAAATTATTTCATTACTTTGGAATAGGAAGATTTTTTTAGATAGCAATCGTTTCCAGTATACAGCAATTTTTGAAAAATATTAATTTTTGATGTAAGAAATTGTTGATTTCTAAAGTAGTGTTTGAAATATAATAACACTGAAGATGGAAAATATTAATGAATTTTGCAATAATTTAAATTATTTCATTACTTTGGAATAGGAGGATTTTTTTAGATAGCAATCGTTTCCAGTATACAGCAATTTTTGAAAAATATTAATTTTTGATGTAAGAAATTGTTGATTTCTGAAGTAGTGTTTGAAATATAATAACACTGAAGATGGAAAATATTAATGAATTTTGCAATAATTTAAATTATTTCATTACATTGGGATACGAGGATTTTTTTAGATAGCAATCGTTTCCAGTATACAGCAATTTTTGAAAAATAATCATTTCTACCACAAAAGAGTGTCGAAGGAGTAATCATTTTCACTATACGAACGGTTTCGAAGAATAATAATTTTTAAGATACAGAAATTTATGAACGATCATTTTTAACATACAACGCTCTTCGAAGATTAATGATTTTTCAGGATAACAAACATTTCTGGCAATTATTATAATATATACGTGAAATTAGAATAGTCTATAGACCATAGACTGTAGAGTATATAGTGTGTGAATGAAAGCGTAGATAAAGGAAGACGAAGAAAGACCGCGAGAGGTAAACGTAGGAGATAAGAGAAAGATGTATGGAAAGTCAGAATAACGAACGATGACGAAAAATAAAAAGATAATATTATAATCCATATATACTTTATTACGTATACAAAATTAAACATTATACATAGAAAATAAAGTTGATTCAAATACCTTAACAATCTCGTTATTTTAAATTATAATTTTTAACGCGTGTTACCTACATTGGGCAGAATTTTCCGCGTTCATTTTTGCAAAACTTAACGCAATTGAAAAATTCCAACAACTTGAACAATTATGTGACAGCGTCAGTCGCGTATCTATCTGACGCGTATACTTCGCCAAATCGTGAAAAATGGCAACGAGCGACACGTACGTTAAAACGTTACGTTAAACGTGCGAAGTACTCGGCGTGTAAAATGTTTGAGATAAAAAAATTTTTTTTTTTGGGAATTTTTGTCATAAATATTCAGTTATTTACAACGTCGATGCGAATTACTTTCTTAAAAGCTTGAAGTCTGCTACAGCGGCATATTAATTTCTCCCTTGCTCGGTTGAAATTTTGAGATTTCGTGGAAAGATTGCCTAAGTGGATTTATTAAGGGAATATTCAACCGCGAGATTTTTCCAACGTCGAAATACAACGAAGTATCGCGGGCCTAGCACCGTCGAGAAATTAAATTAACTCGGTTTCTTGAACACGCTCAATGAGATCAATTAAGGGGAGGCTGTTTTATTCGCTGAAATTGCTACAGAGACACTGTGTTTGATTTTGAGGCGGCGCCACCAGTTGGATCGAGATTACTCCACTTTCAACTATGAGTTACACTAATCATCGTCATTGATCGTACATAACGTAGACGTAACAAAATCCATTAACTCGAATCATTATATAGTCGTATGATCGATTAGAAAAATGTTATTTGTAAATTAGAACGTACCCAACGTTGATCATAGCAAATTGTTTCAACATCTAATTGAAAATTCAACGTTCGTCGTTGTTTCTTTCGTTCGTCTAACTTTATATAGTTTTACGTTAATTCTCGTGCAATTGTTATTATATTAACAAAAATTGAGAAATCCATCGATCGGATAACATTGGGTTGGCAACTAAGTGACTGCGGATTTTGCCATTAGGTAGTATCGGCAAAGACCGCAATCACTTAGTTGCCAACCCAATAGAAGAATTTACGTAAAGTTAGAAGAACGAGAAAGAAATAGGAACGAACGATTGTGAAATTAAATTTGTGTCTGGCAGTAACGAAACTGATAGAAATACAAGGGAAGATAATTATAAAAAGGAAATAGCATAAATTTCGTAGTAGATTGTTATCGTTTTTAAACAAACGTATATTTTTTTTTAACACAGTAAGCTGCGTTTGACGAGTATACTCGTCATCGTTTACTCTTTGCCACGCGTCTTAGGCACAGCAGCTTCTTCATCTTCTCAAAGATGAACAGCTGCAGCTAAGCAACAGCTAAGTGGTTAAACGAATAAAATATTTTCGAAATATATCGTGATAGAAAAATGATATAAAAAAGAAAGTTGTCAGAGGATCGATCAAAACGTAGAAATTTGGTGTTTTATTTAAAAAAAGGGAAAAGGAAGAAAGTAAAATGTGGCGTTAAGCATCGAATGATAAATAGAGAGTGTCTTGTGCCGATGTTTTATAGCCGTTCTCGTGTATAGATCGAAAGGATAGAATCGAGTTCCTTTTTCTGCCGCGATCCATTAACCTCCACGAATGCAAATGTTCGGTGAGCAAAGGCCAAGCTCTCTCGCTATTCCAGACATTCTAATCCGAGGCGAAAGTCGAGTCTGTTGAGGTCTGCGACACGGATTGATTTTATCATGTGTGACTTTGTTCTTTTTTTCTTTTTCTTTTTTAAATTGTCACTGCCTTCAATTTGTATAATTACCTATAACGATGCAAGAAAAAGATAATTTCCAACAATTAGAATGAGCAGTCGCTCTTGTTCTATTTATCGATAATGATCGATAAGGCATAAAGTTCATAAGGAAAGGAAGAAATTCGTGAAATTGTAGTTTGACTCGCAAGTAAAAATTTGAGCAAGAGGAAATTCCGATCAAGATATTCGTATTACAAAATTCATCAAGAATAATCAACGAATTATATATTCATATATGTAATTTCGTGAAATTATTATGTACTTAGATGTTGCGTAGCAAAGTGAATGAAAATAAGTTCCTACTAAAATATTTGCTTGCGCTGCTTGCAAGCTTCATAACTCGAGCTTAATAAAGACTCTGTAAATTCAAACGAAAGTCCTTGGGAACGTTTTGCTTCGAAACTTTCGTGCTTCTGAAGTAACTCAAAATTAGGATCCATGGAAAATAAGTAGGTACTCGTATACTCGAAACTTTAGACCTTGGCATTATGACGTGTCCTTGTTATTCTACAATTGCTCAGAAAACTCTTTGCACACGTTCTAGGAACGACATCATACATATTAATTTGAATAAAACACATTGTACATTGCGCAGTCTTAAAACAACGCATATTTCTTTTCTTTCGAATTCTTTTTCTTTTATCTTCTACACTGTAATAAATCACAATGTTTACTCGTGGACTCGACTACGTATAAGTATAATAATTACAAATTGTTCTGGACTATTTTAATTATTTTAATTGTGCTCCGAACGTAGATGTAATTTATTTTCAACGGAAACGGAGAAACGCATTGTAACATAGGAAATTCATAGATAAGGACGACGTTATATTTGTAACAGTTAACAGGTTAAATCTATGTCACAGAAGGAAATATAGAAAGGACACTCACTGTAAGATAACGAATCGCATTTACGACTTACCGTTTACGTATTTATAGCTCGTTACAGCATAAAGAAGTAATAAAACGAGTCTCTTGATCATCCTACAGAAATTAACATAATACAACACGTCGATTCTTTAACGCTAGAAATTTTTTATCATTTTATTTGAACAAAAATAGCCCGCAGCAAAGTGTATAACACTGTAATATTGGGTTGTTAACTAAGTGATCGCGGATTTTGTCATTAGGTGGCAATCACTTAGTTGCCAACCTAATAAGATCCAAAACAGAGCGCACGAGGCTTTCGTACAAAAAAGAAGCGTCAATGTGCAACATGTGTGGCACATATTCTAGAAGAACGCGAAGATGGTCTGCCAAGATCCACAAAGAACTTTGATCGTAACAGAAATAATAGAAAACAGATAATAATAGCCTGCGCACTTTTTTACGTTTATGGGGAATGGAAAATGGCAAAAAACATTCAAAGTACAGTACAAAATACAGTAGATAGAAGAAACAAACCTCTACTTAAATTTGTTTAATTATAAGAATCATAAAAATACCAATTTCCATGAAAATCCTCGGTCTCATAAAAAGAAAAAAGAAAACAACGATATAGAAAAAGTCGTCAACACATGAAAATTAGGAAAAACGTATAACGGAAATAAAGAAACGAATGCAGCTGCGAGACGTATTTAATAAAAGAAATAAAAATAAATAAAAAACGTTTTTCTCGCAAAAGCAAGGAAATTTAGCTGCGAAATGTACGAAATAAAAATGAAGCTAGAAATAGTAGTTTCGAGTGGGAAAGCGGTCATACCAAATCAAGAAAATAAAAATCAACGAAAGACTGCCTTTTTCCGAAAGAAAGAAAATTTACCTGCGAAATGTACGAGACGAAGCAAAGCAAAGAATAATCGTCTTGCAAACGAGAACAACTCCGAACAATTCTGAAATACACAAAATTAAGAAGAAAAAAAGAAAAAAGAAACGAAAAAAGAAACGAAAAATTAGCGTTTGCATGGAATGTGCGAAAAATTTCGCGATCGACGGTATTATGCGAGTTACGATAATGCATCCTCGTGGTAATCCACCACACGCGTGACCCTCGATCTTGCCAGCCTCTCGTGCAGTTCGCAAAACGCTCGTTGGCATTTCTTTTGCCACGGCGGACCGTCTCCGCCTGGTACGAGCTAATCAGAACTAGTTACGTAAAGACACGCGGAGACGGCCGCCGACATGCTTGATTTTCCACTCGCGATCCGACACGAGTAAACTTTGTAACGAATCGGCCTTTGGGCACATTCTGCAACACTGATGGAAACTCGCCTTAACAGTACGTGGTCTACATATGTTTAGCGAAAACTTGTCAACCTCGAGGAACCTTCTAAGCGCTACAAACTATCGTTCCTTATGTATTCTACGTACATTGAAAACATTTCTCACTTGCATTAAATGTATTTCAATCGTTGCTGACATTAGACCTGCGAGAAATATTCTACAGAATTTTCGTAGAATTACAGCGATTCGTTTTCACGAAGCTTTTAGTGATCTACTTGTGTTCAGCTAAGACTCGTTAAGCTTGAAAACCCGCAAATTAAGGTTCTTCGTGTATCGTACATGGAACTGTCGGAAATATCTTGTGGAAGTTTTATAAAATTACAGTGGGTTTTTTTTTTTTTTTTTTTTTTTTTTTTTTTTTTTTTTTTTTTTTTTTTTTTTTTTTTTTTTTTTTTTTTTTTTTTTTTTTGATGAATTTTTTACCATCTACATGCGTTTACCTGAAGCTTGTCAACCTTGGACACCTGCAAGTTATTGTTCCTTATGTACTGTACATGAAGCTATGAGAAATGTTTTATGGATATAATTTTGATTTTGTAAAAAAGATTTTGTAAAGTTGTAGCGGTTCATTTTGATGAATGTTTCATGATCTGTATATGTTCACCTAAAGCTTGCCATCCTAGGAAACGTCCAAACTATCCGCTACTCACAGATCGTACGTGTGTACCTTGAAAACATTTCCTATTTCTATTGAACGCATCTCGGTCGTTGTTCGTATCGGTACTCGTATCAGAGGTGCGTTCTAAAATTACAACGCTGTTCAATTTGATGAATTTTCTACGAACTTTCCAAAATATAAATAGCAATTTCCTGCAGTCGATTTTCATCAATTTCCTAGCAAGCTTCCCAAATCGTAGTGTATCTCATCGCCACTAAAATATCGAATAATTCCTTCTATATCCACCGACGTTATCGTGATCGCACGTATAAAACGCTTCGGTTGCTACAAAACAAATAGACAAATGGTAAGAAAAAAAATACAAAGAGACTTGGTATTTCGTGGCTGGAGAATGACGGCTGTCACAGAGGCGCTAAACGGAAGTTGGCGCGTGATACGGGGAAAATGCGATCGCGGATAAGAGCAAAACGTTTGGCATTTCCATGCGCGGACAGGTATACGGCGACACGTCGCTTGTTTCCCATTTGCTTTCGCCGGTCGGAACTTTCACTCATTGTTAAAGCTGCTTCACGCTCGAATTCACCGCGTGGACATCTCGTTCGATCTCGATTCAACGGCTGTTACCGACAATCGTGCGTGGAAAAGAGCGTTTCGCAAGAGGGGCCGACGGTACATCGATCATTTCCACGCCGGTAAGCACCGGCTACGAATTTACCGGAATCTCGTCTCGTTGTACAAGGCGGTACCGTTATTATAATGAAATGAGTTATTCGATTAGTTGGCCGCTTTGATGAACTTGGCGCACGCACCGAGCAACTGCGACCGAGCGCAATTCGATTACGATGCAATCGGGACGCATAGGTCTTTCGATGGTTTTACGAGAGCTGCGTCACAGAGAAACTACGCGATACTGTGAATTCAACTACGTGCTACATGGGAATTGAGAATTTCGCGAAACGGTTGCGATTACCATGATTTATTACGATATGTTATTTGTTTCTGTCTATCTAGCTCGCGTTATTCGTCGCGCAACTTCTATCTGTACGTTTGTAAGGCAGAGATAAGATCCCGTTTGATTGTGATAAACAAAGGAATAAATAAATTTGTATCGATCAGCGATAAAATCCGAGAAACTGAGACACGCTGAATTTTCGAACGATGGAATTGCGGAATCGTCGGACGCCGAACGTAAAAGTATTAGAATTGCGAGTCGGAAAATTTTGGAATCGCAACGCCTTGGAATAGCATCCGTGATGGAGAAGATCGTTGGGTTCGGCGATATTGGAATTGCCGCGCGTTGAATAAGAAACGCCGGTAATTGCAACGCGTGGAATTTGAGATAGAGGAATCGCGGTATGCCGAATTTGTATGCATGAAATTACAACGCGGCGAATTATAAAACGCTGGAATTGCAACGCGCCGAGATAGAGTATATCCGAATTACGATATGCCCGATTTGGATGTGCTGGAATTGCGACGCATCGAAACGGAGAACAATGAGGTCGATTATAGCGGATTAACATTATAATATTTATTGAAATTGCAACGATGAAAGTAGGATTCCTTGGAATCGCTAGATGCGACAGCATCGGAAGGTACTACGATGGGGAATGTGGTCTTGAAATTGCAGCATACCGAGATTAAGAACCGTTTTGAAATTATTTCGATGCAGGCTGAGGAAATTCCGACGTACAGAATTCTCAGATACGGAAATCACGATGTTTAGAATCCAACTATAAATACGTCCGAAGCGATCGCGTTGCCCGGGACTCGAACGTAGTGGACTGGGCTCGCGAGAAGATCGACGCTTCTTCCGCAACTTCGATTCTCGTCTCGCGTGGACATCGAACGCTCCCAATAGCGGCGATTAGTCATAGATTCGTGCATTCCACGCATGTGTGCCCAGTTAAAGGAAGAAGAAAAAATGACAGAGGTGCTGGACTAGAGCCGGATAGAGCAGCGGGGCACGGTGAGACTCGCGTCACGTCGCGGCGTCGTGTCCATCGAGGTGGGGTGCAGCCGTTCGACGGTTTCGCGGCGAACATCCGAGCGAGTCGCGGCGAGTGAGCGAGCGAACCAACCAGTCAACCTGAAACCGCGAACAGCCGCGACAGCGTGTGCCTCGTCGTTGCTCCGTGCGCTCTCGATGGCGCCAGGCCCCGCAACTTTGAAATAAACATCGCGATTCCGCCGCGGGCGTCGGCGAGTATACGGCGCGCGGATCTTGAATCGAGTTTTGCCGCGCGAATATCTGTCACACGGTTGAAATACGGCCACGCGTGCGTGCAACTAGTTCACGATATCTTTTAATTATACGGCTCTAGATATAGGATAAGTGGTTTAACCGGGTGGATTGATAAGGAGGATTTTTACTCTGAACAACGGTGCTTCGAGTTGTGAAAACAGGAATATTGATTAGTGAGAGTCGAAACGTTCGAGAAGTTAGTGTAACGGGGATTGCCGCGCATGGAATCTGTCGACTTTGCGATTGCCTTGGAAAGGTGCTGCAATTGTATCGGAATGCTCGTTGCAATTGCATCGCGGTGAAATCGAGTGACACGGCAATTGCTCTCGTTGGAATCACGGCGCCGCAATTCCATCTAGAAGGAGTTGCCTGACGTTGGAGTCAATTGCAAGGGAATTGACGGACGTTGAATTACAAAGCAACTGTCATCGTTCCGACCGACCCATCCTTCAAACAATTCCATTTCGTTGATCTTTCCGTGCCACGAAATTACGGTACCAAGCGTGTTCCAACGTATGAATCTCGACAACGCAGCAAAATCCAGAGAATTGCCAGCAACCTTGCGCTCGACCTCAAACTGAAGCAGCCTCTCGAATGCGCGACTCGAGCTCGGCTTAAGGCTCGAGTCAAGGAAATCGCATCGTGACCGAAATGCCGGGCTAAAATTCGAGCCAAAAGAACCGACAACCTCAAGGCAAAACGGCCGGTTCTCGCAAGTTGGCGCGGAGGTGCCGAGCGTTGAATCGGATGGAAAGCGAGTGGAGTGGAGTTGCGATAAAACGTTGTAAGTTCGGGAAAGGGGCAACTATGGCGGCCAGTCGGTGAAATCGAAGATGAAGCGAAAGCACGATCGGTCGAAGTTCAAAGTATAGCGGCGTCTATTGAACGTTTTGCTCTCGCGTTACGTCCGTGGAAAGTCAAACGGACGGAGAGAAAAGGAACGAGCGAGGGAAGGAGAAGGTGAGAAGGGAAGGACGTGGTGTGTACGCCGACAGACTTTCACGTCGACTCTGTTTCTTCTGGATCGCGTTACGAAAATCGCGATCCGTTGCCCGAGTATCGCTGGAAAAGCTCGATCACAGTTTTATCGGAGATCGATGTGTCGCGAACCTTGTGTCACGATGCGAGTTGAAAGGAAAATAAATCGCGAGAAGTAGAGACGATTTGATTCTCGGATACGACATTTGGATCGGTTGCATCGTCCGTTCGTTCGCCTTTACATAATCACGTAATGTATCTCGCGAAGAATTTGCTCGGTTCGTGCGAGCAAATACGGCCGATCGGGTGTAGAACATTTTTTCAGTGAAATCGTCGCGTGGTTTTTGGCGATCGTCCGTTGCGCGCTCCCGATCTCGAGAAAGCGATCGTTGACGCAGGTTGTGAACTCTGCAGTGGACACTCGATGGAATATAAACGTTGACAGCTGAGATATACAAGCGATAACGATAAATAACAAGGATGTAAGTAACAACCGATGTACGAGATGAAATATGGAAGAAAGTACGAGCCAAAGTTGAAGTTGGTCGAAAAGAACGTGAAACGGAAGAGTGTGTTTTTTATTCGACAAGATTCTTCAAAGATAAAAGCTTAGGCCAAAGTTGGGTGATATTCTGCTTCTACCAAAGCTGGTCTTCTCAATAAGAGAGAGAAAGATAGGGTGGAAAGATTAAGTAGCAAGTTTTAAACAGTTCGAAGTTGGTCGAATTATCGGTCCTCGAACCGACGTCGCTTCCTCGTGAACTTCGCCAGTCTCCCGCCTCTAATCGAATCTTCCGCAGCAACGACGGATAAATCGATTACCAATTAATACCCGGAGCTCTCTTGGGAAAGAGAAGAAAAAGATAAAAGAAGCAAAGTCAATTTTGTGATAGGGCAAAATTCGCAGACCCAAAAACCAGTTTAGTTTGCCACTAAATAATAACCAGATTTCTTAAAGTTGCGAGAATTTGGTTAATTGCCCAGAACCATCAAATAAGACGACAAAAAATCAATTATAAGAGCTGGATTTCTTGGAATTGCGACACATGACGGATTGGAATTCGCTGGAAACGCGGTGAATAAAATTGTGCCGCGTTAGAATCGCTGCACGTAGGACCGAGGTGCGCTGGAATTGTCGCGCGTAGAATCGAATCGCGTTGCAATTGTGAATACAAGAAGTTCGACTACGGTGGAATCGCAACGCGCTGAAATTACCGCACGCGGAATCGGTCGGAATTGCCACGAACAATTGTCGGAATATAGAAACGATCGTTGCATCGAAGTTGCCACGCGCAGTAATTGTTCACGCGGGAATTGCGGCTCGCCGAGCTCGGAATTGCCGGAATTGCTACACCCCCGAGATCGCAATTGAGCGCGTGCAGAATTCAATTGTTTGGAAATTCCGACGTGCGAAATTCAGCTTCGCGAGAATGTTGGAATTGTCGAACGTATCAATTGCATTCGAATAAAAAAAAAAAATACCTCGAACGACGACAAAATATCGAAGACTATGGAGGAAGGTGGAAACAGAAAATAAACGGCTATACGATAAGAAGTCGATAATACGATGATCGATGGAGGAAAATTGGGCGCAGCACGCGTTTATTGGTTCTGACGGCCATAACTACGCGATAATGATGCGCATTATATTCGCGATTCGTGCGTCATAAGGTTTCGACTGTCGGCGACGACGGTGACATCAATTTAGAGACTGTCCGACGCGGCTAAATCTAATTATTTAACAAGCTGCTGGCCGTAATGCGCTTCGTGCGCGTACGCGAAATTGTGTGGAAGAAGGCGACCGCTGCGACGAACGTCGTTTCTCTTCTGTGCCTTCGTTCTTCTCACGACTATCGACAGTTTAGTGCAGTGTATCGTTAGTACGCCGTGGTGTTTCACAGTTTTATGCTGCCTTTGTGTTTGCAAACGCATCGTTTGAAGATACCAGGTATATCCAGAGTTTCTTGGAAGGAAAGCGTGGAAATGTCTGGCGACTTTTCCAAATTTTTGACGATCTTTGGACTAATTTGGACTAATTTTTTTTTTTTTTTTTTATTAATTTTCTCGAAAAGGTTGCGAGGTGCAAAGTAAAAATACCTCGCGTTGACTAGCAGGACGAGTGAAATTGAAATATCGCGTGATTTATTGAATTTCGAAGAAAATCACGACGCTACTGATCGATTTAAATGTTTCGGCAAATTTAAAAAGCCCCGTGTCCCGTAAGTTTCCACGTGCGAGATTGCGATTTTTGGTGACGCTTTTAATCGATTTTAATCGCGATAACACTTTTAATCAATTTCGATTGCAATTTCACATAATTTTCCACGAGTTTCGTACGATGTACAGAACTCGTTTAAACCTTACGATTTGGCTATTTTTCTCCTCCATTTGTTCTTGAAACCATAGAACTGTCGTAGCCTTGATGTGTCTCGGCTAATCCGCTTCACCTCGCTGCCCGATAATTGATCGAGCAAATTAAAAACTTGGGCAAATATCGTTAGAAATTCAGATTGCAGTCGGTTGCTAAATACAGCGATGAATACAGCGTGCTCGAATTAGAAATACAATCACATCGACTCACCACCAAATATATCCAAATTCTTTTGCGATCGTTTTCAAAATTCTTCTCGCTGTTCCGAAATCTTTGGTTCGACCAGATTGATTTTTAAAGCCATAAATCGAACGGATTGCTCAAATTTCCATATTATCTTATTACTATTAATTTATCGATATTAAGTTGTATCTTTCGCTTGAATGTTAATTTATTCTCGTCTTTTAACACAAAAGAATAAAGTACGCAACGTAAATAAAGCTATCGAAAGTTTCAAAATCAAATAATCTTGCGATTACTTTTCTAGAGGAATGATAAGCATATCTGGATTGAGAATATAGTCAGAAATATCTTGCGTATTAGAACAAAGAGTCAGAGGGTAGACTCGATTGGAAATATCGGATACTACATTGAAATATTAATAAAGCTTACGCAAATGAACGCGATCGATCAACAAGATTCAATTGCATATCAGAATCGACGCTCGAAGGTCTCACAGCTGGATGATTCTTTTGTCTTCCACCTCTCTTACCTCTTCTTGCTCACCTGTGTCGTTTCACGAGGATTTTACAGACAGGCACGAATGGAACACACCGCCTTTTTCGTTATTACGCAAACGTCAGTTTGACATTTCGCTTGGTCATCGTTTAATTGCATCGCGACACGACAGAAAATGAACTATTTTCGTATTGAATTCGTTTCACTGGAAAATACAAATATTCGATTCAGATTCAGTAAGATACAAATTCTCGAATTTGTCTGGTTCATAAAAAGAAAAAAGAAGAAAAATATTAGGCTCTTCCAAGTTTGAATTTAATATCGTATTTATTTATTTTTCATTATTGATACGATATCGTACAATTTATTGGAAATTTAAAGGTGAAAAAATGCATAAAACGAACGTTACATGGAAAAAGCTAGCCAGGTTTCGTGTCTTTAACATGAACCTCATGAGGCCTGGTGAAACGACCAGTTTCAAAATTTAATTTAACATCGTTCGTTCGTTTAATTTCACGTGGATTCTTCAATTATCTGACCAATCAATTTCTCAATTTTTGTTAATGTGAGAATTTACTAGAATTTAAAGTTAGACGAACGAAATAACAAAGAGCGTAGAATTTGAAATTAAATTCCTAAATCGGTCGTTTGACCATGTCTGCTAATTACTTTCATGAAAACACCAACTTGCATAAATATCCGCGATCGCATGATCACACGTTCTTGCGATTTTCTTACTGCGACTTTAAATTCCGAAAAATTATACCCTAGAAGTTACTAGAAATATGAATGTAATATCTGAAAGAGGTTAAGGGATTCTTCATCCTCTCTTTATAAGATCATTTTTGAATATATTATAAGTCATTTTATTACTTTTTCTTTCTTTTTTTTTTTTTTTTTTTTTATTTTTACAATATAAATCGCTCGAAGAGAAACTATAACATCATACATGTTTCAAGGATCTTTGAATTCTAGAACTAATAATAAATCTTACCAATCTGGGAAAAATGAAAGTATATAGTTAATAAGTAGGAATATAGTTAATCGATAAGAAAGTGGCGTGAATCATGTGAAAATTGCCTCGTTTAACTTATACGATGCTTCAGAGAAATTGCGCGAGGTTAGAATTTTATTTTACGAAAAAAGAGTATCACATGTACCTAACCTAATATGTATACGTTATGATCCTACAAGAAGCAACCTAACCTCGTAAGAGAATCTCGTACTTAAATGAAAATTCGTGGACGAGAACGTATCCTCGCGTGATATGAAAATCACGCTTTCTAATTAACTTTAATGCAGTTATAAAAATGCTGGCTGCGCGATCAATGGAAATGGCGGTCCGTTAGGTTAGGAAATCTCGTTCCAATAGTCGTATCACGTACGAAATTTATTTTTGTTTCTTTCTTTCTTCCTTTTGCTTCTCTTTTCTTTTTTTTTTTCTTCTGAAGAGATAGCAATAGCAGAAACGTATTTTTCTTTTCACGGTGGTCTCGAGTTATGTATAACGTTTATGTGGAATTAGTCACGCGAAAACTGACTGTGAAACGTAGAAACGCAAGAAAGAGTGTCGAACTTGTTCTTCCCAGTCGGGTTAATAGAAGTTCCGTGCGTTTCACACTTGATAATCCATTCCTCGTTCCTGTTTTTCAACCGGCCGTTGTATTTTAGGATTAGAAAGCGGCCAGACATTTTTTTCCATTAACCTTAATCAATCGTCGCGAATGAATTCCTGTTCTCCTGCTTCTTCGTTGCTCGCTTTTTGATCGAAAATAAATCTCTCGACGATAATTGGCTGATTTACTACATAACTACTACGAATCTGGTAGTCTACAAATACTTAAAGATTGGACATTTGAAAGCGCAAAAGCCCACATATATGACGCGCGAGAACGTATAAAATATTCAAAGTGCTGCAGCATTCTTTGATATGACATCATCTGTGTAATATTTGTATAGTAATGATGTAATATTATATTAGATTTAAAGCTCGACAGTTGTAGAATTCTCCAATTTTATGATTCTCCGTTTCGGAGTTCCGCATTGCCTACGGAACTCTCGACTTAGCAGTATTCGTTTCCAAAGATCCCAACTACAGAGTTCCCTGTTTCGCAGTTGTTGAATTCAGAATTCCCAACTTCAGGATCCTCGATCATGAAGTTGCGAGTTCTTGATTTTCAAATTCTCAGTATTAAAACCTTGCCGTTTTAGAGTGCCAAACTGCAATCCCAATATCAGAGTGCCGAGGTTAAACAATCTTCTACTTCGAAGTTCTCAATTTCAGAGTTCTCTCGATATTTTCAGTTCCGAGTTCTAGAGTTCTCAGTTTTTAGAGTTCTAGAGTTCTATGTTTTTTGGAGTTCCGAGTTCTAGAGTTCTCGATAGTAGAGTTCTCCGGGCTTTCGAGTTCTCAACATCGAAGGTACCAATTTTAGAATTCTCCGTTTCAAAGTTCTCAATTGTAGAATTACCGATTCGAGAATTCCTGTTTCAGAGTTCTCGGTTCCGTCATTTTAAAATATTCATTATCGCTTACATATTATTAATATTTAATGAATGAAATAAATCTTCAGTGAAACTCTGTTTCATTAATTGCAGTCACGAATTTATGTTTATGGAGGTGTGAGAAACGTATGGTTGAAACGAAAAATATGTCTGTTTATTAAATTCAAGAAACGAAGCTTTTGATTAATTGTCACGTAAAACATGAATGGCGTACGTGGCCAAGACTCGTTGAAATCTTGAGGCTACCATCTGTTCTACATTCATTGACCTGTTTCCTTTGCGATACAAAGCTGACCGTACTGTTGTCAAATTGCATCGAGTCGAATCGCAAAACAGTTTCCCTGGATGATGTAATTCGTTCAATGTCATATGAATCAGGTCAAAAAATCGTAAACTCGCGATTATAATCTTGCGAAGGTAGCAGCTGTCCGACTTCGAAGCTTCGGCAATCCTGGAATTCTGAACATGATTTAATTTCAGAGTTCCAAATTGTAACGCCGCTAATAGTGGAAAGACCTTGGTTCTAAAATTCTCGGTTTTCAAATTCCAAATTGAAGGACACTTATATAATTATTTGGATCTCGGTTTTCGAGTTCCAGATCTGGAGTTTACAACTTGCAGGATTCTCGAGTTTTTAGAATTCTTAGTCCTCAAACATCCTCACTTTACAGTCCTTAGTTTCAGAATGTTTAAACTCAAAGTTCCAAATTTTCGAGTTTTCGTTTAGAATGTTCCTAGTTGCAGAGTTACTTATACTTCTTATACTTCTCGATGTTAAAACTTTCCAATTTTTAAGTATCGGATTATAAATATGCTAATTTCAGAGTTCAGAGTTGCAAATCGCAGAACTCTCAACATCGAAGTTGATCAATTAAAAAATTCTCTATTTCACAGTTTCCAGTTGTAGAACTCGCAATCTCGCAATTACCATTTTCAAATTTCTCAGTGCCGAGATAGTTCTGTTCTGAACTTTCAGTGCCTCTTTCCTCGATTTTTACAATTTCAAAATGTTCCACCTCGATCACCAACTTTTCTACGTTCTCGTGTTCAAATTCCCTGCAATACATCGAACGCGTGTATTTTTGTCAATATCGTTGACCAATCGCCTGTCTATCATCTATATAGAATAAACAACAGGCTACAGTATGAACAATAACAACGACGGCAACGAGGAAGCGTTATCGGTAACCGAATGCGATAACTATGTTAACAGGCGGTCTACACACGCATTGAACACGTGGCGAGTAAACGAAGCGAGCGTAGCAGTGTAGATAGCATTTCTGGTACCGTTAACGCGCACTCTGGGTACAGTTCCGTTCATGAGATAGGTGTCGATGCGTCCAGATTCGTGTCAACCATGTCTTTCCACGATGAAATTCGCTCGACAGGCTAGCTACTAGTGGCTAGCCAACGCAACGATCGATGACGTAGTGAAAGTTGACAATCCTTCGTCGATTCTGTCCATTCTGTCGATTCCATTTCTGTTCGCTTGACAATTCGTTTACACAAACCTAGCGTCAGTCTGATCATTTCTATGTATTCATTTGCGATTATATGGACACTCTCTTTTTTCCTTTTGCATATTTCCGTGTCGAAATTTATGCGAAAAATTCAGATATCGCAATTCTGAATTTACGTATTACGTATATTATGTCCATTTGCGTGGAATCGCAGTAGGAAATATTTCGTATAGGATTATGGTCGTTGATTGGAATTGAGTGACATAGAATGGAGTTGCGTTAAAATTATCGTACACAGAGTCGTACTGCACTGTAATTGCGATACGTAGGATCGGTTTGCACTGGAATTGCGGAGCATGGAATTGCTCTGCGTTGGAATTGTCGAGTGCAAAATTTGACTGCGTTGGAAATGCGAGAAGCGCGATACGAATTGAGGTTGCAATTGCTGCATAAAGAATTGGATTTTTTTTGGAATTGCCGGGCACATAATTCAACAACGTAAGGATTTCGGTGCCTAGAACTTAATGTAGCTGGAATTGCGCTATAATTTACTGCGTATAGAATTGAACTGTGTCGGAATTGCGGTACGTACAATTTAATCGCGAAAGTAGAATTACGAAGCTTTTCCTATCTTCGTTGCCTACACTCGGATCAAACGAAACAAAACGAATAATTATTTATCTTACCGAATTAATATCGGGATGCTCGTTATGATCTCGCGAAAATGGAATATTTTATCGCAGCTTGCCGTTTTCAATCGCCGTATTATTAGCGATAAGATTAAGTAATATTTTAATTAATCAATGAAAGGAGATTCGCTACGATCTTGATTAATTTTCTGGAAGGTTCCACCGAGGAGGATTTTAAGCGGCAGCAATTTCAACCGGATTAACCGTGGTAGATTTATTGCCGATAAGGATTAAAGTACGGTCGAGATAGCTTATTTATTGGTACGTCGAACAATTGCTTTAGATAATTAGCTAGCTTTGTCACAGCAAAATATTCGACCGAAAACGATATAACGGTGATTAAAATACCAAGTGGTAAATGTCTCGTTTATTAACTGATACGTACAATTAAGCTCCTAATAAATTCGCTTAAAAATTTTATCAAGTCGATACTCGTCCAATCGAATGTTGCAAAGAGCAGATTAAACTCGATTTAAGTTTCGGTTAGGGCTTTGGGAAACTTTACCGAATTCAAGTTAAACTTGCATTAGATGCAAACCTTCGATTCAGACGTTAAAAGATCAAGCTCAGACTTTGCTCTGCCGCTAGCTAACTCTCGGATTGTTCTCTTAAATTAAACGTCACAAAGTTATTGAGTCAAATATTACGAATATCAGGCTTACACGAGTTTCAAGTTACCTAGGTCAATGTTTAAATAAATTGTACAGAAGAAAGTTGCAGTTTGGTTTGAATTAGATGTACGTATATTGCAATTTAAACGTTACGAAGCTTGCAATTCTGTAAATGGAAATTTTATGTAAATTATTGTAACATTGGAAGGATGAAGGTGAATCTCAGTGAAAGATGACGCACTATTTGTGAAAAAGCCGATACAATGGCCAAGAAATTACGCATACGACTGTGCAGCGAGCATCGATGACGCGATCTGCTCGGTTTTCCTTGAGAACAGCCTCGGACACAATGCAACAATCGGGACCGTTGCATTCGTTTTAAACGTTGTTGCTCACGATCGTTTATCCCCTATGCTTCCTGCTGCTCTGATTTTCTCGCAAGAATCTTAACGAAACCCAAACTTTAATCGCTTTTTTTTTTCTTTTCTTTTTTTTAGTGAAAAGTCAATCTTTTTAGAAATTAATTTTCGAACTATGCACCTTCGTTTTAATGAAAAATGTAATTATTCGAGATACATGATATGAAGAAATAATTAACACTTTACCGAGCGGTAGCCTGTTAATCGGCTTTTTATTACCGGCAATCTTTCCCATTATTTGAGCAGTAATTTGTTATTTAGTACCAAGGTACCTTGCTCAGTTGCGTCAGTTGCGTCGCTTTGTAAGCTCGCACAGTTTTATATCAATTTGAAAAACTTGCCGTTCGCGATGAACGAAAAGAATGGCATTGGAGAGTCTAAATCGAAACAGAGAATTTGCGCCTGAGCTGTCGGTCGGACGTGCGTCTGCCGTTGAACCGCCAGCGGTCGGTAAAGTTTCAAGAGAACCTGCGCGATATTAAAATATTTCATTTCAACAAGAGAAGTTGCGTTACTGCATCCTATCAAATGACTTGATAAACGTAGAGGGGAAAATTGAAAGAACCCACGTTATTATCATAAAAACGAGGCTGGATTTTAAAAAGACTTAAAAGACAGAAAAGAATGATATCAGGTAGGAAAGGCTAACCGCAAGGTAAATAACGAGCGGTGGGATTTCAAAGCGTGCAGTCATTTCAGAGCCGAGTTGCAGAAGCGTTTAAACAAACGAGTCGATGACTCACTCAGACTTTCGCAAGGCATCGTTGTTGGAAAACTGATGGAAAAGACAAGTTTAGCCTGACGGCGACGTGAAAACTGTACGGAGAAATGGCATTCGGTGATTAAACCGTGCGAATACGAAAGCCTTCCATTGAATCTCTGTTACGCGTCGCTTCTGTTCCTCAAATTCTATAGTTTCGTCCCGAATTCCCTTCTATTCCATCGTACGGCTAAAATCATACAGATCGTCGAAATTTTTCGATGTAGAAAATAGGGAAAAATTTTTGTCAAATTATTGGGTTGGTAACTATGTGATTGCGGATTTTGCCATTAGGTGGTATTGACGAGATCCGCAATTATTTAGTTGCCATCACGTACTGGGCCACTGTAGTTTGTTAGGTTAACGCTAATCTAACCAGGCCAAACGACCGGTTTCAAAATTTTATTTCAAATTGTACATTCGTTGTTGTTTCTTTCGTTCCTCTAACTCTATGTAAATTCTTATGTTAACAAAAATTGAGAAATTAATTAATCTGATGATAGAATTTTATATGTTTCGAAAGAAATTCTCTGGCCGATGCGAAACTCTGTTTAACACTTTACCGACCGATAGCCGGTTAATCAGTTTTTTGTCGCCGACGCTTACCGACCTATAACCTATTAATCAACTTTTTATCGCCGACAATCTTTCTCATTATTTGAGTAGTAATTTGTTATTTAGTACCTTGCTCAGTTGCGTCAGTTGCGTTGCTTTGTAAGCTCGCACAGTTTTATACCAATTTGAAAAATTTACCGTTCGCGATGAACGAAAAGAGTGGTATTGGAGAGTCTAAACCGACAGAACGTTGTCTATGATCTCTGTACTTTGTTTAGTACAAACAATTTGCTATCCAACGTAACTGGTAGAGACGCGAGAGTGGAAAGGGAAGGAACGAAGCTTACGAGGGTTAATGACTTAGGATCATGGCCGAAGATCAGGTTACTCCGACCCAAATTC
Source organism: Bombus breviceps (assembly GCA_014825925.1). Classification (NCBI taxonomy): domain Eukaryota; kingdom Metazoa; phylum Arthropoda; class Insecta; order Hymenoptera; family Apidae; genus Bombus; species Bombus breviceps. Next base: position 3,394,097 of record CM026186.1, read on the forward strand.
ATCTTTATCCCACTAAGACGCTAAGACAATGAAAAACGATGTTCGCGTCTCCGTATTTATCGTTCGGAAGTTCGCGTCTTCAAACGTATCGAATGCAATTAAATACGGTTAGAGCCTGGTTTATCCGAAACGATACGAAAACAAAACTGTTGGGATAATGGGATTTTTGGGGTTAGGTAACAGAAGGATCAGTTTTCTGAATTTGGATTTCATTCGTTCGAATACAGATTACGAGTAATCGACAGATTCTTTAAATATTTATGGATGCCGTATCTTTTCGCCGGCTGAAAGACTATTCTTTCGATATAGGTAACCGCGTACGGTTACAAATCTTTTCGAACGTATGCAGAAGACCCAATTTCCGCAAAACAAACTTCTTTCTTCTTGCAACGCGTGAGAATCGGTCTCGACGAAGAATATTCCGACTCTGCCGCTCCAGATGACGTTTCAATTAGAATATTTTAATATTCAGAGGATCGCGACAAAGTTAGATAGTTTGAATTAAGGATTCTAGTAGAAGGACGTTGTTGGAAGTTGTAGAAGCGAATATGGAAATTAAGTTTGGATATATCGCGTTACGAAAATAAAGAGACGATTTATAATTATTGTTCCCCGTATTTCTTCTTCGGTTAATAAAGATATTTCTTGTTGTTACAAAGTCACAGACAACTTATAGCCGAACTTACTATTTCATTTTCTATTTATATCTAATTTTGAACATTTCGAGGTTTTACGGAGGCAAAGTTTCTTTATGGTTGTTGCTTTTTCGTATTTCTTATTCGATCAACGATGTTTTCGTTCCTGGGAAAATACGAATAACTTGTGTCTCGTAGATTTTCCTTCGGGACAAAAAAGCTTTGCCTTACAAGTACCGTTCTTCGTAGTTTCTTCTCGTCGTTTTCTTACAATTTTTCAGAGAGATAAAATCTTGAGAATTTTAACGGGCGAGATACCAGTGACCCAATTGTTACAAAAAAAAAAAAAAAAAAAAAAAAAAAAAAAAAAAGAAAAACATAAAGACTTTACCTTAAAAACCTAAATGTATTTTATCACACTACATTTCTTTCTAGAAACACGCGTATTACCACGCAAGTGTTCAATTGGTCATTTTATCTTCGCAAAGATGTAAAAATTTTGCATTAAAGAGTCCTAAGCGTGAGTCATCGGTGATTGACATTTCCTAAAAAGTTTCGTTAGGGAAATATAAAAATTGTTTGTTGAAAGATTTCAGTGCGTAGGATATCAGAAACCCACGTATTACGGAGAATAAAGATCTTGATCTTCGCGATTTCCATTTTCCTTCCAAAGATATAAAAATAACATCTTAGAAAACGTTAATCACGACTCATCGATCATTCGCGTTTCCAACATTCTTTTTTCCTCGGAAATTTTCCATTTGAATGCCTAAGCTCGTAACATACGACTAATCTAGGTAACATAAAAATGATAAATTTCAAACTTTGTGATCTCTTGTACACAGTACATGTTAATTGAAAAAATCTCAATAATGAATTCTAAAGTTCTAACTTTTACAAGTACTACATTTTAGAGTTCTCAGTTGTAGTACCTTCGCTATTGGAGTATTGATTTCCAAGAACCCTGACTTTGAAGCTCCCAGCTTTACAGTTCTCGAATTCACAGTTACCAATCTTAGGACTCTCGATTATGAAGTTCTTAATTGAAGAGTTCTTGATTTTAGAGTTCTCGGTATCGAAACCTTCCAGTTTTAGAATGTCAAACTACAATCCCAACGTTAGAGCGCTGAGTTCTCTCGGCGTTTTCTCGATTTTCGAGTCTCGAGTTCTAGAATTCTCTCGGCGTTCTCTCGGTTTTCGAGTCCCAAGTTCTAGAGTTCTCTCGGCGTTCTCTCGATTTTCGAGTCCCGAGTTCTGGAGTTCTCTCGGTTCTAGAGTCCCGAGTTCTGGAGTTCTCTCGGTTCTAGAGTCCCGAGTTCTGGAGTTCTCTCGGTTCTCGAGTTCCGAGTTCTAAAGTTCTCTCGGTTCTCGAGTTCCGAGTTCTAGAGTTCTCTCGGTTCTCGAGTTCCGAGTTCTGGAGTTCTCTAGGTTCTAGAGCTTCGAGTTCTGGAGTTCTCTCGGTTTTGAAGTTTCAAGTTTTAAAATTCTCAGCATCGGAGCTTCGAATTTTAGAGTTTCCAATCGTAGAATTCTCAACTTTACAAAACCCATTTCTAAAATACACTATCTATTCTGACATTCAACAATTGAATTCAACAAACATAAAATTCCCTAGAACAGATCGAACACGCGTGTACGTTGTAGAAATTCGAGCGACACATCAACGATAATCGATACTCGATTTGAAGGTGTTAAAATTCCCTTAAACAAGCACTCTGGCCAATACCATTAATTTCCACGCCGATGAAACGTCAACGCGATTATAATCGAAATTCTCTGGCAACCGGATCGCATTACCATGACTCGTTAGGTTGGTAGTGTGGTTTCCGAAGCTAAAGCCAGTTTCACACTAGCGATAACGGTACGATCAGATCCACGATCCACGATCTACGAACATGAAAGGTCAACAAAATCCGCGTTCTTGCGAGAGAGGCAGATATGAGTAGAATGTTGCCGCCTCTGTCTAAAGCATTCCAAACGTGTCATGCGTGCGAAGAACGAGAACCTTCTCGTCTTCCATGTTGATTTTTCACGACCAATCACGGCCCAACTTTCAGTCGATTTTCCCTGGTCTTCGGTATACGAGCGTCGAGATCTCCAGTTTATACGATCGCGATCAGATCGAGTCAGACATCGGTCGAAATCGCTTAAGCCTGATTCACACTAGCGATGAAAGGTACGGTTAGATTACGATCGATGAAAATTTAGGATTTTACCGAGGCATTCGCGCCAGACGATCAGAGGCAATCGAACCCTAGCCCAGCCAGTCGTTCTTCAGCTATACTGTAATAAAAATCGCGTTAATTTTGCATCAGCATACATAAGACGACGAATGAGATATGTTGCGGTGTACGCGACCAGTGTAAGCGCTAAATGGAAGTAACTGCGTGATAATTGCGCGGCTGGAGAAGTTGGCGTATCGTTTTTCTCCGTTTCGACCCACAATCTCGTTTCGCCAGACGCGTCACGCTATATTATCCGACCGAGATCGACCAGTTCGCTGCAATTTCGTGCAAATTTAATCAAACGCTAGTCCTCCGTGTTCCTTCTCCACCGTCGACCGTGTTCTTCATCGCTAGCAAACCAACTCCACGGCCATCAGATTTTCGTTTCGCTTAACCTTATCGCTTAACGTGAATGCTCTCGTCGGATTACGTGTAAACGATTTTCATGGAAACGGTGCTTCGCTCGACGCGATCTGACCGCACCGTGATCGCCAGTTTGAAACAGGCTTAACGCCAGCATATTCCGGTTGGAAAGGCTTGTCCGGTGGGTGGTGTCGTTGCTCATTACGATCGAGCCGATGGTTAAAAGGAGCAAAAGCCCCGGTAGAGGAGGGCGTTGTGCCTCTGGGCTTTCTTGGATCGCGTGCTGCTCTCTTATTAGCCTACATCGAAGCAACCGGCGCGGCTTCGACTTCTTATTAGAGTGTGACGTATCGTCCAAGTGAACTTGAACGACGACGATTCATCCTGGTGAACGAAGAAAACAAGTCGTTCGCTTTAAATCCGATTTCACGGATCTAATTTGATATCGATGGATTGGAAAGTCTTTCGATGGATTTCCTTTTTTGAATTGCTTCTCTTTGGTATTTCTATTTTGTGGAGGGGGTTCTTTTTTTTGCAATGCTTGATCAGCGTCGTTAAATTGCTGGATAGACTGCGGATTTGTATGCTAGTTGATATTTTTATGGAAATAATTAAAAAGGTAGAACCGAAGTTCGATGTAAGCGAAAAATCGATTTGATGAAAAGTCCTTTGATAGATTTTCTTCGGATATTAGAGACCTCTTCGATGTTGTTATTTTCTACTATTTTTTTAATGTAGGTTTTGCCAATTTAATCCTCGATTAGTATTGCCAAAATTATATTCTTCGTCCAAGTCCAGTTTAGATTAGCTGTAAGTCGAGTTCAATTTTAACGAAGTGGCAGGCATTTCGAAAGATTTTCTTCGTTGAAGACTCCTTCGATGTCTTTAACAATGTCAATGTTGCCAATGAAGAGCTTACAATTAATGTTACTCGTAGACTACCCACGATAATTTAGGCACGATATGGAATCTAATTGAATATTATTAGACTAAGTCCTTTGGAAGATCTTCTGATTGTTATATTTTAAAGTCAACATCGTGCAATTAACAATTAATATTGCTACATTTGAAATCATTTTTATTTTCTATTTGTACGTTTGTTTTTTATATATTGATTTTTACATTCGGTTCTTACCTTGTACCCTCTCAGCATCAATCGTAGTAATATACGCGAGATCGAACATATTAACCAGTTAATTATTTTTGACGAGTATACTCGTCATGAAGAAATGGCAATATTTTGCGTTACGACGAGCCCCGCCGGTAATAAAATGAAAAAATGAAACAGTCATTTCGTTACGACTTAATTCTATGTTATAACACTCTATGTTTGACGAGTATACTCGTCAACGCTTACTTTTCGCCGCGCATTTTAGGTACACGCTTTTCAAAGTTTTTAAAGAGCTCGCTAACTGGTTAAAAGCTCTGCAAGCTTGCCTTTCGTTAAAACTATTCGTAGTAGCCGTCGGAGTAATGCGATTGCCAATGTACAACGCGCCTAGGGAATTCTAGGGAAAACGATATTATTACAGTGGCGCGCGCATCAAGGGACTGGAATTGCGCCGCGAAATGCTTGTTAGCGGTTACAAGATTACATTTGCGTTAATATATGCCTGCTACTAATGAGGAAATAGCAATACCAATCAAATTAATGTGGATTCCACTAGCATAGTATATGAATTATCCGCGGTGCGAATCGGTGAACGCGATCGAACCACGTCGAGAAGGTTAATTGGGATGACCGTCGAAATATCTCGATGGGAATCGGCGCTCTACTTGCCTCCGTGACGATCGACAACATTATACCAGATCAGAACGCGTTGTTAAATACCTAGAACGCTCTCGATCTCTTTTAGGTTAGGTTTATCGTATCTCCGGACTTCGTTCCTCTGCGATGCCTTTCAATCCAGGATAAAAGAAAGTTTCAAATCGATAGAGTAGGAACTTTAGTCATTCTTGTACGTACTAAGCATTCTTTGACTTTAGAAATTTTTGGGAGGTGGAGGCAGCGTAGGTTGACCCGATGACGAAGTTCAGAAACCAGTTGATGACGAGGCTGAAACCAGCCGATGACGAGGAGAATCTCGGTTGTTGGTAGAGGTCCCTATTTCACGCGTGTCTTTGTCATTTCCGACTAATAATTTTAAAAGTAACTCTTCGCCTTTCCCATATCTCTGTTTAAATATCACTGCTCGAACAGAGCTACGTGACGCGTAACAGCAATCAGAACTATCGGACGATACTCTAGAAACTTGGAAGAACGATAAAATGTGTTTGGAGATTTTTTTAAAGCGCAAAGATCTGGGGGGAAAGACTACGCGGTTTTAAATGTCCTAACGTGCAGGCGACGCGAATGAAAATAAGCTTGCGGATGGAGCTCACGTGTACGCGTGTATTTAACGTATTCATACGTCGACCCGTGTATCTTTCAGTACACGGCTACTCGTGCACTAACCGTGATATCTGTATTTTAATTCGTATGAACTTTAACCAGTTAGCTGTTCTCGACGAGTATACTCGTCACGAACAGCTGGCGATAATTTGCATTACGACGAGCTCCATCGGTAAAGAAATTAAGAAATGAAACAGGTTCGTTACAACTTAATTCTATATTACAACAGCCACGAATACTCCGTGTTTGACGAGTATACTCGTCACGAAGAACTGGCGATATTTTGCGTTACGACGAGCTCCGTCGATAAAGGAATTAAAAAATGAGACAGGTCGTTTCGTTGCAACCTAATTCTATGTTGTTGCAACAGCCATGCATACTCCATGTTTGACGAGTATACTCGTCGTCGCTTACTTTTTGCCACCCATTTTAGCTACACGCTTTTCGAAGTTTTCAAAAAGGCCGCGATAGCTAACAACTGGTCAATATACGAACATCCGAGAAATCTGAAAAATTACGAAATTAATGAACGATCTAGTGTATTTCACTATATTTACTAGAATAACAGAGAAAAAATAAAACGAATCAAAATACGAGTACGTTAATACATTCGACTAATCTTTTCTGTCTCTATTTTCCTATTATATTATATTATTATTTTATTGTTATATTATAGTTTTGTTTTATGCTACATTTAGTAACGAAGTAACTTTATCCCATCGATATTATCAAATAAATAACTAAAATAATTAATTACAAAAGTTAGATGCCCACGCATTTAAGTGAACGTGGAACAATGCACTCGCCTACTGAAAGGTACACAGATTGGACTACGGACATGTGTACACGTGTTTCTTTAATACACGTGTACCATACCCTAAACTCTAGCTGTTAGTTTGTTAGCTTGTTTGTGTTCGGTGTTTGGTCTGTGCAATTGCTTTGGATGCTGTTCTGTTCCACCGAACAGAGAATGTTTAATTACTTACGAATAATTACATATGAATTTCTGATTAAGCTTTGGAATCGCCAGCGCGGTGATTTCCCTAGAAATACGACGAATAAGACTAACAAATAAAAATAACACCATGTACCATATAATTTCTTCCCAAATATTAGGTTGTCCGAAAAGTCTCTTTCCTTTCATAAGGTGATAATAGATGAACAACAATTTCTGTTTCATATTATTTTATTGAATTAGGTATGATCCATTTCGTTATATTTCTATTATTATGTTCCTGCATAATTCAATAAACCAATATAAAAGAAAAAAACATTGTGCGTCTATTATTTCCTTATAAAACGAAAGATGCTTCTCGGACAACCTAATAATTACACAAATTAACTCTCGCTTCTGAGTCTGCGAATGCGAAAAATCGGCCACAACTGCCGAGAGGTAAGTTCCACTGTGGCATCATCGAACGATAAAATCAAAAATTCTTCCAGGCTTCTCGGCATCTGGTAAATTCGTTTCGAGTTAGCTAGACATTTGCACGGCCTAATTGCGTTTCGAGGAAGCGCCAGAACGCCGCAGGTGTAACTCGAAATGGGTTAACCTTTGGCGAACCGGTGGCAGCTTCTCTCGACTAGGCTGTCTAGGCCTCGGAGACAACCGAGGCTTTCTCCGTGATGGCTGACTTTTACTTTTGCCACAGGCGTATCGAAGATCCTCGCGTGAATCCGCAACCAACGTAAACGTGACCTGTGCGTTAGCGTTTCTGTAACGTATAGTTATCGTCAACGAGCTATATCATCGTCATTGTTGTTAGACAGGGAAAAGCGGGAAATCAAGGTGAAGTTAGAATCGAAGGAAACGATCTCCGTGAGAAGAAAACTGAAGGAAATTAGTACGTAGCGTGGAAACTATTTTAAAATAGTGGAAAATTTCTAAAGACACGAAAGCTTCTTAAAACGAAGACAAATTTTAATGTACATGGCCAGATATTTTCAGACTGAGACAAAGTTAACGTCCGAAAATGAATAGAAACACGAAAGGTGTGAATATTTTTCAAAGTGAAGATTCGGACACTTTCCTTTGGATTGGAGATTTTCCAAAATTAGGAGAAAATAAGGAACCTTGACAATCTGGAAATTTTATTCTGCAAGATTATCATATGATTTTTTTCTCGTTTATTTCTTCGTCTTCTCTTTTGTCATCGCTATATATATCATATATTGAGCTGGCAACTAAGTGATTGCGGATTTCGTCATTAGGCGGTACTGACAAATTCCGCAATCACTTAGTTGCCAACACGATATATAGATTTGATATTTTGGAAAGACATATTCGTTGAATTAATCAGAAGCCAATTAAATTCTGCAGAACAGTGCACAAAGGCTCGTGGGGAGAATAAAAAAAGCAATTAACGTATTAAAAACACGACGAACCATCTTGAGGATGAAGGAAACCGGCACGTAATAACGAAGCTGTTGCGAGAAAGCAATAAAAATCATCGCTTCTTTGGTCGATAGGATCTCGAGTTGCGGATTAGCCGGTCTTTCTTAGCTGCGAAATCGCGTCGTGGCGATGACGAAACGGAAATTCGTGGCGAAATCTTCGATCGTCTTCGTTCGATAACGGAAAGCGTGCTGGAAACCGAGAAAACGAGCAGCAGCTGGTCTCTTTTCTCGTCGAAATCTGAACAGTAACGGGAGACGAAACGGGCAATTGTGAAACTCCTAACAAAAATATTTAACAACGGGTCGTAGAAGTATTCCAATACGAAACACGTACAAAACACTTTGAAATCTGATTAACAGTGACGAGGCACGATCATCTTGATCGCATCGGTAAAATTTGGAACGCATCTGAAAACGTATATAGAAGTTACGAGACATTTATTGCAAACGTACACTTGGCAAGAAATTAGTACAAAGTATGAATTTGGTGTTAAACATTTTACTCGCATATTATGCAAGACATTTTGCAATTTCGTTAGCGCTGTAACGAGGCTTGAAACGTATATGGATGTTGCATATTTATCGCAGACACGCGCTTAGAAAAAAAATTGCCATCGAGTATGAATAATAATCTTGGACGTAGAATTGGAATTAGAACATTCTTGCAAACTTTTTATGTACATATTATGCAGCAACACATTTTGCAATTTCGTTAGCATCGTAACGTAACACCTCTGTCGTTATTATTACGTTGGAAAAATTTAGAACGAATCTAAAAATATTAGGTTGTCCAAAAAGTTTCTTTCGTTTCGTAAGGCGATAGTAGATGAACAACAATTTCTGTGTTATATTATTTTATTGAATTACGTGTGATTCATTTCGTTCTATTTCTATTATTATATTATATTAATTGAATAAACTAATACAAAATAAAAAACATTGTGCGTCTATTATTTCCTTACAAAACGAAAGAAACGTTTTGGACAACCTAATATACAGGGTGTTTGGTAACTGGTGGTACAAGCGGAAAGGGGGTGATTCTAGGCGAAAAAAGAAGTCGAAAATATAAAATACAAATTTTTCGTTCGAGGCTTCGTTTTCGAGAAAATCGACTTTGAATTTTGGCTCGGTACGCGTCCACTTTATCGCGTCTCGTTATAAAGTGGATATTATCGCGGTGTAAGTTTGTTTTTGCCGTAACGGAAAATTAGGAATACATAATGAAATAATAGGAAGTAATCATAAAGTTTATTATTACAAAAATTGCTGAAAAAAAAACGAAAAATTTTTATTCCATATTTATACCCTGTATACAAAAGTTGCAAGATTTTTGTTAGGAATATACACTTTGCAAAATGTTAGTATACAACGTTGTAGATGCTGTTATATAGTAGATGCTAATATATAGTTGTCGTAGATGAACGATAATGTTAAAAGTATAATTAGTATTAGGACATTCGTGGAAAGCTTTTACGTTCGTATTATACGAAACATTTTGAAACCTCGTTAACTGTAACGGGACAAGACTATCGTGATTATGTTGGTCAAATTTGAAACGGATCTGAAAATGTATATAGGATATTTATTCGAAGAATACACTTCGTAATTTATCACTAAAATATTTCAATTACTTAATTAATTATTCAATCGTATGAATAAGTCAGAATAGTTAGCGAGAACATGTTTAACACCAATTCTATGTTGAAGACTATTATTCATATTCTATAGGAATTTTGTACTAAGCCTATGCATACGATAAATATCTTTTATCTTCTATGTACATTTTCTAATTACTTTCGAAGCAATTTAATACGAAAATTTATTTCGAAGAATGGAAAACTCGGACAAAATAGGAAAAGGTGTATTAGTGTTCATAAGTCGTATGAAAAAACCACAGAAATCTAATAATTTTAATATAACGTAATGTTGTACATGTATATTTAGGTATAATTAACTATTTGACCTATTAAAAGCTTGATTAACTGCTTTCGCAATATTATCTATACTTCCGTACTATTCTCGTTAAAATTTCGAAAAAGAAACGTGGCTATGGTAAAATTCGAAACTTCTCGGATAATACGAAACTTCACGGTTAAACGAGAGTTGGATATCCGAGACTCCGCGATATCGTAATCGCGATAGCCGTGTCGTATTGCAACGCGAACAAAATTGGAAAAAGTTTCGCCTAATGCACGCGATAGTTTCATCAAAATTCTCCACGAGGAGCGATATTTTATTTGAAAATATTCGCTTGGTGAATATTTTCGCGAGCCAACCGTACGCGTTGATAACAATCGATCGCGCGAATCCTCCTCGTCATATTGATTTATTATTTGAAGAAATAACATTTATCTCTCGCGAATTGCAAAAATATTCTTATCTGGGCGCATTAAATATGCGTGAAAGTGCAACGCCGGTTACTGGAACACGATAATTTTTCTAGCCGCAGTTGAGTCGCGACCGACCAGGCGACACGACGACTGCTGTCTCCCGGGAGTATGCACTCGCTTTGATAAACTTGGTGTATAATACATAAATTCACTAGGGGACATAGCTAGTGATTTATGGTGACGACAAGGCCACATGCGACATCCAGTTGAGATATATAAGCGGCGATTTGTTGTCCCGCGGTGGTCATGTTGCGAGTTAAATTGTTACAGTGTAACGAAAGATCGAGATTCGCAGTTTATTCGAGTGAGAGTGCATAAAATTGAAATCCTCAGAAATCCGGAGAAATTACTCTAACTTTTACGAGTTCCTAGTGATTTTGACTTTCATCAGTTTTTACAACCATTCTGATTTTTATCAGTCGCTAGTGATTTCAAGGGTTTGTACCGATAGTTTGTAGCGATTTGCGTATGTTCATGCTTATCTTTTGGATAACCGTTCGAATTGTTCGATACTCGTTCGTTTGTAGAATTATTGGCTTGGCAACTAAGTGGCTGCGGATTTTGTCATTACCACCTAATGACGAAACCCGCAGTCACTTAGTTGCCAACCCAATAGAATTAGACAGAACTTCTGAATTTCCAGAAATATCCATTGCGCAGAGATAACTGCAGAGATTAAGAGAAACGATGAAAATACGAAAGTATTGTTTGATAAATCTTGGGATCGTACGGGGGAACGTTTTTACCATTTTCACCACGGTGAAAAATATTCACGTTCGTAGTTTGCAGCGTAGCTGTACAAAAATTCAGAAAAAGAAAGAAGATATAGAAATACCTGTTCTTTGATAAATTTCCGAATTACAGACACAGCAGATCGTCTTCAAATTTTTGTCCACCATGAAGAATATAAATTTCGACGAATATCCTCGATTTAACGATTGTATTATACGAACGAGAAAAAGTAAGAAAAATACGAAAATATCCATTGATAATATTTCTTGGAGATTTTTCTCTTTTTTTTTTTTCTTTCCCACAGCGAACGCAAGAATTCGTCGGCGTAAATCGACCTCCATATTCCGGAACGACGTTGCTCGCCGTGACGGCATACACGCGTTGAAATCACCGGTGGGAGGCGCACCGCGCTCCACCTTTCATTTGACTTTGACAGTTCCATTATGGTATCGAAGCTAACGGCAAACAGTACCGTACTTGACGTTAGTGAATCAACGTGCGCGCCGATATGTCGAGGTATTTCCATCGTCGTTGCCTTGTCACCGCGATCAGGATCGGCCTCGATAAACGTTATCGAACTAACGAGTAGTGTAGTACTCGCGATATACGACGCTTCACCTGCCGTCTCGTTAATATTCTTTCTAAACAGTGTTAAGCTTCGGCTAACGAGTTAAACGACGTTGTTAATTCGCTGTTGTATCTCTCGTTAGAAATTTTCGTTAGGATTGTTTTTTGTAGGGCTGACGAGTGTCACGACAGTTCATCGTTAGTTTGACGGTTTTATCAGTTCGTTGGTACTGGCCGTGAACTTGTATACAAATTCGTATTCTTCTGAATAGAATGAAAAGAAAATTGTTGTTCCACTAGGATACCAAGTACCGTAGGAAGCGCTGTTCTTTGGATATTTCGTAACAATTTATGTCTTTCTCGTGTTTCGCTTAGTCTCAATTTTCCACCTTCCGCTTTCCTGTAAATTAATAAAATAATAAAAGCTGTAATTGTTGGACGAGGGCCAATGCCAATATCGGATGGAGGGGACTTTCGAGGATTCTAAAGATAGTTTCCAGAGAAATTGGAGCTTTTTTTTAAACAGGTCGTTGGAATTTGTAACAGACGAACGGAGTGTAAAATTACTCGTGGTTTTGGTGATTTTAACGAAGAATACCGTGATCGTTCTTGTAATTTGAAAAGAAAACACAGGATTCGTATATTTCGTTCGAAACTTCAAATTACCACGCGGTTATTTTTATATTAATTTTCCTATCGAGGCAAGGAAATCAAACCAAGAAATTGCTCCTTCTCAATCCTCCAAAATGTAACATTTTTAAGAAGAACGTGTTCTTAAAAATATATTTTTTTTTTTATCAAATATATATCATCGCTTAAAGTATATGAATATATATGGGAAAAAGACAAAAAGAAAAAGAATTTAATAACGTAAATGAAATATTATTTAACACTAATGGCGATCTCGTTAACATTAGAATTACCAGAGTCAAAGTGCAATTTTACGATCCGAATTTTCGTGAAGCGTGGCTTTTACGGACGATTCTTTCAACGTTAAATCAGCTGATACGGTAAATCTGTTAGACGCGTGCCAACGATTGATCTAACGACGATTTCATAGTATTTGCTCGCATAGTATCTAATTTTCTTCCTCGTAAAGTCTAATCCTCGACTCGTTGAAACTCGAAGAAACAATTTAAAGAACAAGGAATACGTAAAGGATAAAGAAGATGCTGGCAATTTCCAACTGTATTTAGCTTGGAGGCCGATTAATTCTTGCGCGACCGGGAAACGAGAACGCGCCATGATATTCAGCTCGCCTTTTACGGAATTCAGAAACGAGCCACTCGCGCACCGTTAAAGGGTTTTAATTATTCAACTGATCCTCTAAATTTAGACGCAGCCTGATTCTCTTCTTAGACATCGGTAGCTAAGAAAAATCGTTTGATCGTTCTATTAATCTGTTAATGATGTCTACATGGAAGAAGAAATAGCGACGAAAAAGAAATATTACACAGATATACTGCAAATTTTTATCGTAATTTAACATTTATATTTCGAAGAATCTCTTAAGAAGAAAAAAAAAAAGAAAAAAGTAGAAATTTGATAGAAAATCGTTTCACCTACCATGTATTATAGAAAACAATTGAAAGCGCTATAATTATTTAGATATTTTATATTACATGGAATTTTACACTTTCAAATTTTCTTTCAAATGTATATAAATAACTAGTTTTCTCTCTATGGATAAATCTTGGAAATTCTCTTCTCTTCTCAGTCTGAAAAGAAGACAAAAAGAAAAAGGATTTAATAACGTAAATAAATTCGGATAGGAAAATTGCAAATAAATTGTTATTTAATGGTAATGGCGATCGTCAATATCAGAATTATCAGAGTCAAAGTAAACGATTCGTAATTTTTCACAGGAATTTGATAGATGTTCCCCCGTTAAAAAAATATTTAAATCCAAACTTACGTGCCTCGTGTTATGTAAAGCTCATTCTAATTGAGGGCTCTGCGCCGAGATGCTTAGCATGATATTTCATTTAAGAATGAAATTATGGTAATATTTTTAATATCCAGGATACCAGAACTACACAATAGCAATTAAGACCTAAACTATGGAAATTTCTTTCGCATCTCTGATTTTTTATAATGGGTTTTGCCATTATTTTAATGAATTCTCTATACCACGAGGAAACGTTAAAATTACAGCAAGTTAATACGCGTCTATTTGCGTTTCCCATTAATTTTCCATCATTTTCACTACCCTGTCCTTAATGGTTTAATAAAATTTAGAGTTTGACTAATTAAAACGATCCATCTCGAAACTTGCTCGACAATGAACAGAGGTCTCTGTTAATTAACTCGTAACATAAACGTAATAGTCTCTGGTACAGTTTCTATGAATTTTAATTCCCTGATCATCGTCTGTGTCGTTCTACTCGGAAAGCTCGTTGACTGGTTTCACCGAAAAGATTTAATTGAGGGAAAAATACGCGCGATTCCACGATAAGATTCGAATTGTCTTTCTCTGTTGCCTTTAAGCAATGTATCAATGGCGACGACAGATTTTTCGAAAGCACGTCTTCCATCCTCTAAATTGCAGCTTCTCGTTCAATTTTATTTCCTTGCTTTTCGTGAAACTAAGTCTGATATTAAGTTGTGCGACTTCTCTTCGTTTCCCGAAGTTCAACAAATTAGCAAACTTCTAAGTTCCAAAGTTTAATTTCTTCGAATTACGAATTCCCTAGATTTCTCGTTTTCCCCTAGCTCCTAATTTTTATAGGTTATACAGGTTAATTTCGTTCCTCTAGATACGTAAGTTCCTTAAGTTTCGTAACTTTCTTCCCTTCTTCAACCCTAATTTTCAAAATTAAACAATCGAATGTAAAATTTCACGTGTATTCCCTGCAATATTGATTTAATATAGGTGGGAATTTTATTTGATTATTTTCTGCAACGTGGAGCTCTATGGTATTCGGGATATTTATTTTCTGATAGAAATCGAAAGATTCTACGTTTTCTTTTTTCTTTTAAGCGGACAACGTATCAATAGCGACGATGGATCTGTCGGAAGTATCGTTTTTCAGTCTAGGTCGTCAGATTTAAATGAAAAAATGTCGGCTGTCGCCGCTAATGGACTTCCGGTGGGACGTATTGCTGAACGCCCAGCGAATTTAGATAACATTTAAATGACAGATAATAGGAGAAATTGGAGACGTTTCGTTCCATGATCGTTGCGCTAAAAATTATTCGCGTTTTTTCATCTGGAAATTAAAATGAGTGAAAGTAAGGGACATGGGTAATAAATTTCAAAAAAAAAAATCATGCGACAGAATAGTCGAGAGTTACCTAATCGTATTCTAATAATAAATTAGCTGCTGCCTGACTTGCTATGAAACATTTTATAAATTGGAAATATTAATTCGATCGTACTGAAAATAAAATAAAATATAAATAAATATAGAAATGAATAAATAAATTCTCGTGAATTAAAAATTTCCATTGAAAAGAGAAAGAATCGATTTAATTTATCGAATATAAATAGTACGGTGTAATATAGCGTATTATGGTTGTTTAGACCTATTTCAGGCTCACAGTCTATTACAAAAGAGGTTGCGATAGATATCCACTATATATACAGGGTGTCTTCGAAATGATGGTACATCCAAAAATAAGTCGAAGAAGAGGAATAACATTTTTTCGTTTAGCAGTTGGTTTTCGAGAAAAATGAGTTTAAAGAACCGTCAGCTAAGCGCGTGCTAATCGTAAGTTTCGAAGTATTCGATTTCTCTTTCTGCTCGTGTTGATATCACGATCTGCTTCCTGTTATTACTGTTATCTTATTTCCATAGTGTCCGCGTTTGGAATGATTTCATAAATGAGGATAAAACTGTTATTTCTTCAAAATAATTCTGTTAACTTAACGGCGATTTAAAATGTAAACCACGTGGATGCATAACACTTACCTCTGCTCGTCCAATTAGATTATTATCAAGACGAGGAAAAAGAGAAGTCGGATACCTGGAAATTTACAATTAGTACGCGCGCACCAGACGCATCTTCAAAATTATTTTTCTCGAAAACGAAGCCTGTAATATCGCAGAATTTTCGCTGAAACGTTCAATTCCAAACACTCGACAATTTGAGGCCCGTCAATGAATGGATCATTGAATATTCCCTAGGCAAAGAAAATGTCATGAACTTTTATGATATTTTACAGGGTTGACGATATTTCGTACGCTCACACTTCGATACAAATACAGTATCTTTAATGTATAAATAGTTTTGTTACAATTCTCGATTTGCGCTTTTCGTAATATTTATTTACACGTAGTCGGAGTCAGCGTATTTTGCTCCGACTGCACGACTCTGCAGATAACTTCCATAGGGCTTATTCCACGTACTTTCGAGCACCCTGTATATTCCTCTTACCCGTATTACCCGACATTTGTAGCGCAATACTTTGTAGCTAACTCTGAAGCCACGTCGACGAAATCCTTATTTACTCAGGGTCTTGTACGAGTTCAGCTGCTCTTTTCCAAGATTAGGTGTCGAAAATTGCTGCTCCGTTGCCCTTTTTTTATTTCTCCAATCACATTCTGTGACGACTGTGCACCGTCCAAACATCGTGAAAAAGTTTATCGTGGCACGATCGAAAGCTGTTCAAAAAGAATAATTAATTTCAAAATCTATGGAAATTGTCGAATAATACAATTTGTTTTACGATCATGAAAATTATATCTTTATTCGAATTTCTAATAAAAAAAAAAAAATAGTCGATCATTGTTATTAAAATGCTGTGATACAAGCGCACAGATAAGAGAAGGAAGCTGTTAAAGGAACAACTACTTATATCGGAACAATTAAAAGTGAGTTCAGATTGGAATGCAAATTGCGTTCAAATTTTCTAGGGGAACAGCACCGTGAAACCAGGAAATGATTTTGGAATAATTGGACATTAGTTTCGAAACAATTGGAAACGATTGAAATTGGAATTCCAATTCCATTCGAATTCGTACAAAAATCTTGCCTAAATGTTGGAATGGATATTTAATAGAATTTTCAATAATATCGTATTCAAGATAAGACGATAAAATTGTGGATATTTAAAAATGCTTAAAAATACTTAAAAATACTTGATCATGTTGTCTCTATCAGTTTTCTTATCATCACGAACGACGACGATACGAACGAAAACGAAATTATTCGACAGAAGATTAGAAATAATTACAATGAAAATATTGGGTCGGAAATTAAGTGACTGCGGATTTTGTCATTACCGCCAAATGACAAAATCCGCAATCACTTAGTTGCCAACCCAGTAGTAGGAATTCGAGCGTTATTCGACTTTCAGGGGACGAACAGCAGTTCTTTCTAAGAATTAAAAATATACCGGGCCTCTGTTTCACGTCGTCGTTGACACGGTTATAAAAAATCATTCGCATGCAATTAGTTTATGCTCGTGTAACTAGAACGTGTCAGTGGATACCGTTTGTTCCTCTTTAACGCGACTAGATCGAGGCCTCACGTACGAAAAATGCGTCGGAATAGCAATGAACCACCGTGTATTAACATTGGTAAAAGAAGCTTCCTCTGTCTTTTAACTCTCAGCTATGTATATGAAAAAAAAAAGAAAAAAAAACGTACACAGGGTGGTTGATAACTGGTGGTACAAGCGGAAAGGGGCTGATTCTATGCGAAAAAAGAAGTCGAAAATATAGAATAAAAATTTTTCGTTTTTTTTCAGCAATTTTTGTAATAATAAACTTTATGATTACTTCGTATTATTTCATTATGTATTCCTAATTTTCCGCTACGGCAAAAACAAACTTAAACCGCGATAATATCCACTTTATAACGAGACGCGTTAAAGTGCACGCGTACCGAGCCAAAATTCAAAGTCGATTTTTTCGAAAACAAAGCCTCAAAGGAAAAATTTTTATTCTATATTTTCGACTTCTTTTTTCGCGTAGAATCGCCCCCTTTACGCTTGTACCACCAGTTACCAACCACTCTGTATATTATTTCTCTTAATTAACATCATTATGTTGTATCGCAAGCGTTGTTTGTTATATCGACATTCATGGCTGTTACAACCTATGTGTGTGCTTATGTGCTCGCTTGATACGTTTTGTTTTTAAGCTAAAAAGCTTGAAGCTAAATCTTCATTCTCTATCTACCTAAATACAAATAGAGAAATGGAACGCATTCAGATACCTATATTTCCTATTTCCGCTGTATAGTTGACGTGACAAGTTCTCTTCTATTTTATATTTCAGTCCTTGTCCTGTCATCGTTGTCCACAGCCTAGTTAGCCGGCTAATTTTACCTGTGCAATAATTATTTTTATCGACAGCGGTATATTTAAGGTCAGATAGTTCTTGTTGCTTCTATCGTTGTCACGTCCTTATATTCTGCCAGTTCTTTCGTACGTCTCAAGGTATGAGCAGGTTGTTGCTACGTTCTTATCGTCTTCCTATAGTTTCTTCTACATATCTTCTATTATTATGATTCGCTGTACGTTGCTGTCTTCTGCTTCCTCCTGTAACGAGTTAGTATTTCCATATCCGATTTGCTGTAGTTTGCACCGTAGCTGGTTGTGCGACCCAATTTCTCTTCTTTTCTGCTGCCCCTTTTGGTTCGTTATCTTCGGTCTTGCCCGCTAATTAAAACACAATTTCCCCACTTACAAGAACACTGGTGGTGATTGTATGAAATGTTAGAAAATTCGGAGATAATTGATTCATTTTTTAAGTCATTTTAGAAACTAGAGAAGGCAGCAAGATACTCTATGATACGCAAGTTGCAGTTGCAAGTTGCAGAGAGGAAACTTTGAGAGCCTTAATTTCGTTTCATCTTCTTGCTTTCCACTCCGTGTAATAATGACTTTACGAAAGAACACCGAATCATGTCAAAACCTTAATTCCTTGCTTCACTTCGTCACTCTGCGAAAAGAATTTAGGTAGTTGCTTGTTACTCGACGAAGCCTTGTTTCGGTTTCTTCGTTCCTTAAATCGCAAGATATTTAACATTAGAAATATTAGAGTTTCTACTTTCCTTCTAGTTCTCCTAAGTGTGTTCTCTGGTTATACTTTAGAAATAGCAACGAATATCAATTTATTATTCTAAATGAAAGATAAAAAGACATCCAAGTTCCTTTAAAGGAACAAAATTACAAAGAATTACACTTAATTATATTATTATAAAATAATAACTTTTATCAAATTTCCATTAGGTTTTTAGAACGTTAAATTGCCTTCCCGTCTTTTTTGTCCTCCTTCTCCGTAAATCTGATCAAAGAGGAAGACGTTTGCCTTTGAAAGGAAAAAATTTCAAATAATTATACTGGTTAGTAATAATTATATTTAATTATAGTTATTACGAAACAATAACTTTCACCAATTTTTTGCTAACCTTATGCTTCTAGAATATTAAAATTGTTCCTTCTTTTCTCACCGTTTGTTTTTTCTTTAAATCTGATCAGAGGGGGAAATATCTTCCTCGGAAATTAAAAGTTGGCAGATAATTATACTTGTTAGTAATAACTATGCTGAAATATATTAACGTGGAATAATAACTTTCATCAATTTTTCGCTAACGTCTCTAGATTATTAATTAAATTCTCCTTTCTTCTCTCGCCGATTTTTTTTTTTCATTTCTTCTTCAAACCTGATCATAGAAGAATATTATATTTTTAAAGAAAGAAAATTCGTAAACAATTATATTTAATTATAATAATTGCAAAATGATAATTTTCATCAGTTTTTCCTCAACGTTACGTCTCTAGAATATTAATTAAATTCTCTTTTCTTCTCTCGCCGATTTTTTTTTCATTTCTTCTTCAAACCTGATCATAGAAGAACATTATATTTTTAAAGAAAGAAAATTCGTAAACAATTATACTTAATTACAATAGTTATGAAATAATAACTTTCGCCAATTTTTCGTTAACGATGATGATTTCTAGGATGTTGAACTGTCTTAACGTTTCCTTTTTCTTCTTTTTATCGTGTTTTTCTTCGAACCTGATCAAAGAGCGAAATATAATAGAGGAGTGTGTAACTGTTCAACGATTAAATAAAATATAAAAGGGTAATTACAGCGTCAGAAAACAACGAATACAATAAAGAGATCGTAATTATCGAATACAATTAAGTATTATAACAGGTACACTAATTACAAGAGTTGATGTTTTCACAGTGTGCTGCTGCCACGTGTATGCGTGTTCGCCAGATATTACAGAGATTTAATTCGTGCGTTGTGTCGGCTCACAAAATGCGATTAATTACAGAGAATGGCGCAGTGACGGAAAATTGTTTTCGTATAAATTAATAGCCGGTCGTTGAATCGAGCACAATGGCAAAATAATGAAATCGAAATTTCAATTATTACTGTTATTACATTACACGATAAAATTCGTCGTGTAACGATAAATATTTGCATTGTTTCGCGTGCAATTATTTGTTTTTTACGTTTTCATCTCTCCGGCATTTTGATTGTAAAAATCGGAACGTTCGTTCGACATTCTTTTTAATTATAGTATAATTATTACGAAGAAGCTTCGAGCTATTTCTTTCGAAATAACATTTAACACATCGCGCGGATATCTCTTCATCGTCAAAGATATATCACAAATATTTGTAACATTTGAAATCATTGCCAATGATATTCGATTGTAACAATTAGAAAGAACCCTGGCATTTATCGGAAGGTTAATGATTTTTAAAAAAGATATACTACAAATATTAATAGCGTTTTTTAAGAAAGATCGTGACAGTAAAATTTACTTGGGACAAAAGTCGTTGACAATAATATTCAGCTATAATAATTTAAAAGAACCGGTAACGTAGGACGTTGCATAACAAAATCGTAATAGTAAATTCTATGCAGAATAGGAGATTTACTTATGAAAGTAATTCAGGGTTATTAACAATAATGCTCAACCGTAAGATTCAAAAGGAAGCGTGATATTTCATAAATAAATCTTCGTATACGAGAATCGCATTAAAGCGGCGTCTCTTGATAAAACGAAGAAAAACGCTCGATATTCATAAAAAGATATCAGCCACTCTCTGGAAGCCATTAAATAATCGTTAAAGCCCGTGCTCGCTCGAAAGTCGTCAACCATATTCGAAACAGGATCACGAAAATCGATTGCGAAACAAAAGAAAAAAAGAATTTCATTTTCTCCGCCATCCGGCCCGTGTTTCGTGTCTGTACATATTAATCGCGATCGCCGTTAGAAAGTCGCTATTGGTTATCAATTAACCGGAAAGAGAGGCCAGTGAAAACGATCGAGCATCGCTTATTCATATTAACCAGTTCTCTTGAGAAAAAGAGAGAGAAAGAGAAAAACAAAGTTAAAAGGAAGGAAATAGCCAGTCGTATGGAACAGTTGGAGAATCGTGAGAAATACATATGTAACACATCGTACGTTTTAGTGTATCTTCTATCTTTTCTTCTTTTCTGTTTAACGATAATACTTCCCTGTTCGGGATACATAATTCAATATAACTCTGACTAAGACGAGTGTATAAAACAGTATATAAAATGATAAGAAATAAGAAAAGAACGTTTCCCTAACGTGGAGGATCTTAAAGCTTTTATATATTTTCTAAATTCACTTTCGCTTTCAAAATTTGTGACTTCTGTATCTCTTCTCGGTTCGTTTGTTATTCTGTTACTTCCCTCTTTCTCCCCATTTCAAGCATTCGATCGTACAATTTAGTAATAGATATAACATTACTAGACCGCGTATTTTGGGGGATTTATAGGGAATTTGAGAATACAAAATTGCACACAGTGCACGCAATACGAAAATATTGTATGTACACAGCGCCTTTTGCAATACTTGGTAGGTAAACCAGTTTTCTGTCGAGTTCGTATCTTTTTCTTATTATATTCCTGAAAATATGAATCTGCATAAAATTCGCGGTCTAATTGTATTTGTTCATCGCTCTTATCCAATGTAAATGTAATTGATGTCTTTTTATATCTCTGATTCCATTAACTTTCTTTCGCCCGACACTCTCATATGGAGTTTTCTCGATTAAGCCATAAACAAACGGATAAATCCAAGATGGTTATCATTCTATGGTTCCCGTGTTTTATTATGAATCGCATCGGTGTTGTAGTTCCATTAAAATAATAAAACATGTTCCCCTCAATAGAGAAACAACACTATGCCTTTATAAATCTAATGTGTTGCTTCTATGACGGTACTCATCAATCATGGTAATAGGGAATTTTGTTATTCTAGTAATTTTTCGTTGTTCACGCTTTGATTAGGAATCGTTATGATTAATGTGAATCAAGCGGTGTGGAAAAAGTGTGGCGTCTTTTGCCTATAAATATTATATAGAGGTATAATTACTTGTATTTATAAAAATGGAAGATTTTTATTCTTAGAAATGGGAAGTTTCATCTTTCCATGAATATTATAAAGAAATATAATTATTTATATTTGTATTAATGGAAGCTTTGGTCTATGAATATTGTATAAAAATATAGTCATATTTATATTAGAAAGAATAAGTGATCTCTTGTTATGCAAACTGTTTGTCCCTAGACTAGCCCAGAAAAATACAATTCTACTATATAGGAAAAATTAGGCGCATAAAATTACTCCAGATCTTGGTGATATATTAATATCACCACCATAATTTTGTCATAACAAATATCTTTCTTTATAATTATAATTCTCTTTAAAAATACTTCTCGTAATTTTCTTTCTCGATTATTCTGAAGGATTTCTTCGCGAATATCTTCTCGATTGGGGCAAATTGTAATCAGGTTTTTCTGATTTCACTATCATTGGCAAACAGTTAGTAAAAATAGGTTAACGAGCAAAAGATTCGAGCCTTACTAGCCATGATATATCCAGGATACTAACAAGCAGGACAATTTTCGTGCTAGCCAGTTTCAGATTCATATGGTTTAAGGCTTTCGTCAATCCATCTTGCTCCGATTTAACGAACTTCTACACCTAGGAAATCCCTAGGCGCGCAATTAATCAAATCACCTCGTAGCTGCGAACCAACTACTAAGATACTTACCACGATTAAAATTTCAAGCTAGTCACTGCTGCTCAAGATATTCCGAGTCAAACTTCAGACTTCCCTAGGTCGGGCTGGAAGTCCTGCCAACTTTAATCGCGACGGATTCATCGTTCCTTCTTGAGCATTTATTTCAAAGTTGCCAGACATTTCGTTGCTTTTATACTCCCTTTCCTTGGAAAATGATTTTTCTTAATTCTTTGAAACGATAAACTTGAGAAATTGCCATTTAAAGAATTTCCTCGGAATTCAAGACGAAATACACATTCTTTTTTTAATTCAGTAAATTTAGAGAATTTTTGTTCAAAAGATTCCACGAATTTCTTATTTACAAAATCTCAAGAATATTCTGCTTAAAAAGTTTCGAAATTTTCTGCTCAGAAAAGCTTCAAAATTTTCTATTTGCAAAGTACCAAAATTTTTTGTTTAAGAAACTCAACAATTTTTGATATAAAAGATTCCAACACCCATTTATCGCAGAAATTTCGAAATTTTTTATATGAAAGTTCGAAAATTTCGAAGAATTGTTTGCCTAGACAGTTTCAAAGTATTTCTTTATGTTTTTCCAACGGGTGCAGGTCTATTGGATACCGAAATGTATCTCGGATAAGTAAGACGCTTCCGACATTCGCGAGACAAACCAAAGAGCTTTGTGATAGTCAGTAATTAAAAAAACTGTGGAATATTTGAAAAGGATAGAGGAGAAAGATGAGACCGGGAGTGAAAATAGCGAGACCGCGTGGTCCTGTGATTCAAGTGATTGGTGATCAGTGAAAGCAATCATGTTTACGATGATCGAACCGAGGGGCGACAGGGTGGCCAACGCCCAGACAAAACATCACTGTTACCAAGTGATCAGGACCACAAGGGTGCACCAGAGTTCCAGAAGCTCGAGAATGGTCACTGTTCAGGAGAAGGTGATCAGATCGCGGCTACAGTTGGGCTATTCCACGCCTACCAACTTCATCAACCGGTACTTATCATATATCTTGATATAAATATATTATACAAGGTATTGATGGTCGCTATTATTATTTTTGTCGCTATCTATTATTATAATTTCAGGCTATTATTATCACTATTGTAATTATAATGGTAACGTTATTACTATTTTTATTCTTATTATTATTATTGTTGGTTTTTGAGTTAAATTTTTTGGATGATAAAAATGAAATACGACGGGCGAAAGATTGGCAAATTTTCTCAAGTCTGAACATAACTTTATGACAACGGGACGCGTAAATTATCTATCATTTCTCGCGTTTGATCTTGCCCCTAAAAAAAATCACTAGACCGCCCAGCAGAAAGTAACTAAGAAGTAATTATAACACAACGATCGAACTAAGGAATCCCGTGTAATTCTCGTCTCGGTGAAATTATATCAAAAAAGACGTAGTAATCGAGCAATATGTTGGACAACCATAAATAGATTTTATAATTTGTGATTACCGTTCCTGGGTGGTAGAAGCGTATTTTAATTCATGGTTCACTTCCGGACGATGGCTCGTTCCGAGCCCGCCGTACACCGCTCGCGTTACGCAAACAGTTTCCGGCTATTTTATGGAAATTTTTCATCTGGAGAACCCTTACTAGACTGAGCTCCGCGTTGCGACTTATTCGCGTTAATTATATGCATAAAAGGGAACAGAATATCTGTCTAGCGTGGATCGTGTTCCCACGCGGTGTTCTACCAGCGTAAATCTTCTCTCGAAACACGATGAAATATTCCGAGAAATTTTATCTCCTACGAGCTACCTACGATGTAGCAGGGTCTCTGGTGAGAGAGGAAGATCGTTGTCGGCCGACTATTGCGGTTAGCAGAATGTGTGTTCGAGCGACAGGCACCGGTATCGCGAATAAATTCAATTGCGTTAAGTTTCATCTTGATCCTTTCAAGTATAGACTTGTTAAGAGATTCGCTATTCCTTATTTATAAATTTTATATTTTGGTATTCTGTAATTTAAAGTAAAATATAAAGATTGAAAAAGATCTTTAAACAATGGTCTTTATTTTAAAGTGTACCGAAGAGAAAAAGATCATTATCTCAGTCAGGAATCATTATTGAGCAATCGAATGTAATAACAATGCACAGGGAATGTGCTACTCGATCGTTGAACTTGTATTACCAAAAATAGAAATCTGACTGGATCGTATTAGATTACTTGCGATGTTTTCAAAACGTGTACACTTTCAAAGAGTCTCTATTTGATCAGATAAATCTCGCATTCATAATCCGAGTCAAGTATTCTTCCATTTCTACCTCGTAATCGTTAGAAAATTGCCTTCGTTAGAAATTTCTCCGTCCAAACAGTTCATCGAAGAGGACAGAAGAGAGATATTGGCCGAATGGAGGATTCATCTCAAGGTTAACGCAACGAGGCCGCCAAGTTTCTATTTTTAGTAATATGAGATCAACAATCGAGTTATACCCTATTATATGATTATCGCGTGTGCTTAACATATACAGGGAAACCTGTATATTATTGTTACATTCAGTTACTTAGTGATACCTAATTAAGAAAATGAATTTCTTCCTTTTACTACATTTTTAAATAAAAATCAAATTTCGTTCATTTATCTTTTTATTTTTCACTTTTCAGCTTCCTAATTTCGCCAGATATTCTAATTCCATCCAGACAAGCAGAAAAATAAACTAAATAAAATATAGTTCTATATGTATTTTATATATTTTTCAAATTCGACATTCCAAGTTAATATCTCGAAGATTTTGTTTCCTTGGATAAATCGAATTTCTTAAATTCCCTAGGATATTTCTCTCTTTTCCCCTATGTCTTAAGTTTCGCGTTATGAGTTAAGTTCGTTTCCCCAAACATATATCTAAATTCCCTAGAATTCCCTATTTATAGAATAGATCTCTGAATTTCCTTTTGCTCATTCACAAGTTCACAATTATTTCAAACAAATCACGAGATCGGCTTATCAAAATCAACGGATTAAAAATCTGACGAAGCAAGAAAGAGACTCATTTGTCTATGAATTTGAGAAAGCTTAGATATCGGAGGATGCAACGGTGGTTCGTTGGCTTCTATCACGCGGAAGAAGCCACGCACGGTGTCTCGAATTCATTAAAGGAATTATTAAGGCGTGCTCTCCATTACTGCAAGCCCGCTTCTCCATCTCGACTAATTATCATCGAGCAATTAACAACCGTTGATTGCCATTAACGGTGCAAGCGCGTGTTAGATTCGAACGATCCCCCGTATGCATGAAATAATTTCCTCCCGTAGCACGCGAGCTACTGGTGCTGCTGCTCTCTCGAGCAAAACTGAGGGAAAAACAGGGGAAATCCTGGAAAACTTTCGTTCAATATTTCGTAGAAAAATATTTTTAAATACCATTCTTTATATCGTTGAAAAGCTTGTATCGCGTAAATATTTCGAATTTCATCAGAGTCGAGCTAACGAAACTTTGTGGGACTATAGGGAATTTTTTAATTTACCACACTGGAGATGTGCACTACTAAATTTCTCAGTTTTTACCGTATAAATTTCATGCGAATTCTTTTGAACATATTTTTCGTTATGAGTTGATTTTGAATCTTATCGCATCGAAGTTTATGAAAATTCCATGAAATTCCAGCGATTTTAATTCATCGCTCTGAAAATGTGGATTTTACGATAGAACAAATAAAAGTTTCATTGAGATATTATTTCATATTTTCCCCATCTCCATAGAGGCTTCGCGTCACGAAATCGTTTTGGATCTTATCGCATTCATAAAACTTGTTAAAACTAGGGAGTTTCTCGATCTAATTCCGGAGACATCCAGAGATTCCTAATTTATCCTGGCTAAAAACATGAACGAAACATCGATTACTTCCGCAAATAGAAAAATCAGTCGAGGATATGTATTCATATGAAAACAAATCGTCCTTCGTCTATGATTAGCGTACATCTGATTATTGATTGTGCGTCTGCAACGTCTATGAAACTATAAATACGGAGCATCCAAAGTTCCATTGGCAAGCAACTATGAAATAACACTTTGGACGAAAATCCAAAGGTAATTTCTTTACTCTTACCATTTCAAAACATTCCATAAGAAAGGATACAACTTTACTTTTCAACAGTTTGCTTCTCTTAACTTAAACGCTTGTTTTCTCTTCGAAACTCTCACGGGCGCTTCTTCCTCTCTTTTTTTCCTCTTTTTATTTTTTAAATTTGCGTTAGATTTTCCCAGAGAAACACGCAAAGGGAATGGAACGAAAGAGAGGAGAATTCTCGTGAGCACGACGAGCGCACACGCGAATGCACTCTGCACGACCTGCACGGCGCCGTTTAATTACTTGACATTAATCTCGCGATGCGCGTAACGAGCCGCACGATTTCGCGAAAAATTGCTGGCTTCTCTAGCGGCTTTTCCACCAGCTTTCAATGAACGCCGGTTCTTCAAACCCGACTAAATATCTTTTAAGTCGTTCCTCGGCATATTGAACTCGGCCAAATACTATACACAAATTTGAGATTGTGAAAGAGAGAGATTGGAAGATAATGGATTGAAAGTATTAGAGAATTGGAAAATAGAAAGTTCGAAAGATACGGAAATTAGACAACGAGAAAATAGAAATATTGGAGTGATAGGAAAATCGATTTGTTCGTTTTATGTCGTGCATTGTGCTTTAGAAATTGTGATAAAAGTTGCTCGTAAAAGTTACTCGATTGAAAACGTTTGAAATAATTTGTTTAAACGATTCGCAGCAATTTCTACTCAACATAACATTCGATAATTAATTATTGGTCATCAAGTAGGATTTCCATCACGTGTGACTTAAATTTGGAAATCAAAAAATCATGCGAACATAGGCACTGTAGCGTGTAATGCGTTTCCCTGATCAAATAAACGTCGAATAATAAGAGAAATAAAGCTTGGAGAACAGAGTGGAATCAAATTTTCTTCGTAACTCGTATTAAGATCAGGATCTTTCAAGAATCCGACAAGTCCCTAAAACAAAGGAAAGAAGGGAAAGGGTTGAGATTGAGATTTCTGAAACTTTGAAACTTCAAAACTAGCCACTACACCTTGCTCCTAAATTGAACTAGACGAAGTGTCTGTTCCAAGCAAGGGACGTCGACTAGAACGAAAAAAGGAAGGAAGAAAGCGAACGAAGGGGAAAAAATGCAGGAGGAAACATAGTAGAGGCTTCTATGGCGCGTGTCCAAGTGGCAGCTGATGCACTCCACCTGAAGCCTACGCGTCTGAGGGTTTTGTCTTCGTATAAACGCACGAGTGGCCCCGTGCTAGACTATCTTTTTCAACCATCCTCTTTGTCTACATTGTCCATCTCTCACCTCCCCCAGTCCCCAGATCCGCCATCTAGACGCTAGACTAGCGTCGAAGTCAACCGACGCTCTAAAACAATAGAGAAGTCGCCTCCGAGGATTTATCGAGGGAGCAAACTGCGAGCAACCTCGGTGAAAGAGCGTTTGTTTTCCCCGACGTATTCATTTTCCATCGAGACTATTTTCACGCTCGTGAATGCAACATTTGCCATTGTGTCGTGGCTATTCTCACCTTTCACACGACGATAGAACGTGGAGAAATGATTTTTGGGAAATTACTGAATTGATCATACGTATACCGTTGCTAGGGAATTAATCTGCTGCAGTTTGTCACTAGAGATTGTTTGGAGCTGTTTGCGTATGTTCAAAGAGACTCAGATTTTGAAGATGTATTATTCGAGGTCTTATTACCGTTGAAAATAGAGTACAAGCCTATTTATAAGAGATTATTGGAAGATATCCTCTTATAGGATGAAGGATATGAAAATACCAGACATACGTGCATAAGACAACTATCGAGATATGGGCTAGGGATATACTGGATATGAAATATAGGGGAAGATATAGAGAATATGAAATGTTAGATGCGGGACGAATGTGTGCTGCAAAAGTAAGGATAAAAAATATTTCTTAGAGATAGAGGATCTACATATGGGATAGAGATATGGGATTTAGAATATGAGAACTTTAAAATATGGGATATGCAATGGAGACACAAAATCTAGAAAGTAAGGCGAAAGATATAGGTTAGGAATACTAGTTATGGCATATAGGATATATTTTATATAAGATAGATATATGAAATATGAAATGTAGACTATGGAAATATGTACTATAGAGCTTGGGATCATGTGCAAAGTAGAACAGAGGGTTTAATCGATAACTTTTCAGATATTAGACATGGAACATTGAAAAAAAATTGCAGAAAATAGAGTATTGGCTGTATTGTACGTTATGTACAAGACATGGGATGTAAGATATACTCGTAGAACATAGAAGATGGAATAGAATTCGCCGAACAACAACTTGTCTACGACATCAAGAACGATATTTTCCGCCTATACCAGGTTGAGAACCATTGCTATAGACCAAACATCCACGCGATTTTATTACGTGCAAACTTAACCTGTGATCTTCTAGCGCCTGCAAGCTCAAAAAACACTCGAATTTCACGCTTAGTCCCCATAGTATCGGATTTAAAAAATGCAAAACAGTGGTAACTGAAGTAGAAATTCAACGAGACCCGGTACGAAACAAACGAATTCTCTTTGGAAACGATCGTACCTCAGAGGGCGGTCTATCGTTCGCTGGTAGAGAAATAAATTGAAGGCAGGATGGTATTAAAGCCTCGCAAGAGTCGAAACATCTGCCTGTCGGCTGTTGCACACGTTGCAGCTCGTGCCACACGGTGCACGCGTGTAACGTGTGTGCACGTACACAACAAAGTGGCACGAAACGTGCACCTGGCTTCGTGTTTTTTAAGCAAAGTAGCTGCGCCAGTCAAATACGTATCCTCTCCCCGGTTTTTCAGCCGCTCTTGTTCCTCCTCTTCAATGGAGCACTTTATGGGAATACGTACGCGAAGCGTTTACGTGGCCCGTTGCTCGTCCTTTTATCATCGATGAATACGCCACGAAACGCGTTAAGTAACTCCGGTTAATTCCCGGTGAAACGCACCGAGTGGCCCTTCCGGTTACGACGATCCATCTCAGAACTTTGATTGTTTGGCGACGTTGAGGGATGCGATTATGTCTAATTGCGTCTGCTTCGTTCATTTGTAGGATTAGATTAGAGTAATGGAAGATTGAGAAATTACAGATAATTCGCGAGGAGATCCACCGGCTGATCCTACCAGTTTTAAATGCTTTGATGAGCCACTGCAGATTTTTCATTGTCTAATTGTATGATTTCTATATGTCTAATTGTACCTAATTCATTCATTCGTAGAACTAGGTAAAAGAGTTAGCTTTTATGTACTTACTGTACTTACTTTATGTAATTATGGTAAGGGAAGATCGATAAATTATAATTATACAAAAATTATAATTGGCGGAAAAATGCACCGGCTGACCGTTCCCGTTACGATAAGCCATTTGAGGTTCTTGATATTTGGGCATGTTAAGACGTGACCATGTCTAATTGGATCTAATTCGTTCATAGGTTCATTCCATTAGCATAGACTTAAAGTTGTCTAAGGACATTGGAATTTTCCTATCCGCACTGTTAGATTGACGTAACAAAAAGTTGAAAAATTATATTAAGGATTTTTAGGAATTTTCAATCTTTCACTGGGATAAATCACAGTTGCCAGTGGACGTTGAAACTTCTCTACGTGTAATTGATTAGTTTGTAATTAATTAAATTCCATAGCTAAGATCTAAAAAACTGTATAGAGTTTCTCAAAATTCGTTTTCTCCAAACGTCTCCGTGTCAAATCTGATAGTTCGTGTAAGTTTAGATTAAAAAGACTGAAGGCTGTAAAATTGTATTGAATATTTTTGCAAGCTCGATCAAATATGTATTCTTAGAGAGTCTGTTTTTTTAATTTCATCAACTAGAAAATTTTCTTTATTCTTCGCTACGCTCTACCGTATTAAAACTGTGCATTTTAGACAATTTCTTCTTGAACTTCGAAATACGTCAGCGATCGGACAATAAATTAAGCGTTGAATTTGAAAGACGTTGCATTCTCAGGATGTGCGTGCCGCTCCAAGTACACGTGATCGTGAGTGTGCACGTTTTAAATACAATTCCTTGGGCAGCTTTTCCTGCAATTACGTTTCATATAAGACAACCACAAGTGGAACGGCTGGGGAGGAGAGAAAAATGCAGTTCCCTTTGGCGGGAAAGAATAGTGTGAAAGTGACGCGGTGACGTCTCTTTGTTCGCGGGGAAGTGAATTCTCGTCCCTTGGAATTTAACGAGAAATAGTGTAGACAGTTGTGTTTGGAAAAATCGAAAGATAAGAAATAAGAGGGAAACCGAAGAACGTGGATAGCGAGGGAAAATAAGAAAGGAGTGGAAACTCAAGGAACTGAGTAATGGGAAAAAATGCGAAATAAGAAATTGACGAACGATAGGAAGAAGTTTAGAGAAAAGGAAGGTAAAACTAAACAATGAAGGAAACTTGGAAATTAGCCAGATAGAAGAGATAGAAGATACGAGGTTTACGAATTTGAAAAGTTCAAGGTCAAAGCGTTGAGAAATTGGAGACGCTAGGGAAATTAGAAAATTGGGGGTTCCAGAAATAAGAAAAGTGGAAGATCAGAGATTTAATACACAAAGAGATTAGAAAATTGAGTTCTCTGAGAAAAATACAGGATCGGAGGGTTGTAAAGACCAAAGGTAGAAATTTTGGAAAATTTGAGATTCGAAAATCGAAGGATTGGGAAATAAGGGATTCTAGAGACATAGAAGTAGGAATATAGAGATAGAAGAAATTGGGATATGCAGAGATTTTAGAATAATGAAATAAGAAAATCGGGAAGCAGACAGATTGAAAAGTAAGAAGAAAATAAGAGAATTGTGAATGACAGAATCGACAAATAAAGGAGCAGGAAATTAAAAAAAAAACAGGAAAAATTGAGAAGAAGAGGCATCGCAAAAATAGCAAAAGAAATGTCATCTTTCCGCTTCTAAACGCATTCTCAATCTAAATTTTCTTCCTCTTGAAAAATATTCTTACACGTTAAAATTAATTAAAATAAACACGTCCTGTTAAAGAATATTCAGATTCAAAACTCCGCTTTCTCCGCTTCTTTTCCAATAAAACGAAAGCAAGAAAACGTAGGTCGTCCGATTATCGATGACTCAGCCAGTCCCTCGCAAAATCCAATCAAGAAGGAAACTTCTCAGACTTCGCGTAGCCTAACGTACAAACCATAATCACATATGCTTATCCTTCCACATCTTGGACCCTTACGTAAGTCGCTTAATTGAACGCTCATTGCATAAGGTGTGGAAGGTTGAGTGTCACGGTCATCATCGTCATCGTCATTATCGATTCCCTTTCTCTCGTGTACCTGCTGACACACATGTGAAAGCCGATACGCGTTTTCGAGGGCTGCTTCGAAAGATATATCCCTTTACTCCTCTCTGCACTTCTGACGGAATAACGAAGCTTCACCAGAGTATACACGCCATTTATCTCAGAGTGTCTCTTAACCCATTTCACGATCCAACTAATTTCGATTCCTCCATGTTACGTGCCTCTCTATTCCTTTGCTCGAGTAATTAATTTGCAAAACGAGAATTTCTTTTCTCCTTTTAGACTTTAGAACGAACAAGATCGAATCAATTTTTTACTTTACAAAGCTCGTACCTCTGATAAATAATGTCGATAAAAATTAATATACGATGGAATAGATCGATCTATTTTATTTATTGTAATTGTCAATGGTTGTAATATTCTTTGCTCATCGTTGTGCGTGTATTCGTCTATCCTGGAAAATATACTGATAACTATATAATGAAACAAGTCCTGGTATCTTAATAATACACGAAAAATAAATAAATAAAAATAAATAAAAAATAAATCTGATATATCTGTATCGAATGTATAATACATAATATTAATCTAAGTAATTGTTGTCAATATAATACACACATTAGTACGTACTTAGAATATTCAAAGAAAAATTCTGGCAGGAAGAAGCGAAGGTAATATGAATATCGCTGAGCCAGGTATTATCATGTTATTATCATACAGATTTATTGATTATACAGATATTTAAGAAAGAGGAAGAGTACAAGAAAATTTACCTAATCACGGAGAATCTTCTTCCTCTTATAGGCAATTGTGTTTCTCTAAATAATATTTTGGAGAAATAAAATTCCTTCGAACAATCTCTGCACTGTGTTCGAAGAATAATTGAATAAAAAGAAGGGGAAGATCGATTAAGGAACAGAAGGTTGCACACCACTGTAGAGGCCGGTGTGCACGTGTTCTTTTACCCTCTTGTCCCTCCAGTGTCACTGATTTCCGATCCTCGAGGACGAAGAATGCCCCTGGCTGCCAGCTGCTCGCGATCCTCCATCACCTCAGTTCACCTTACGATCGTCAGACTATCACGATCCTTGCTGCAGTTCGCATCGAACCGTGTTCCTTCTTTTGCATCCAACCACCTCAGACAATTGGTGAAGTCATCGTGTAGCCCAGTGGAAATTGCGCGTTAAAAAGTTCGGAGAAAATCGTCTGTTTCGTGGAGTGAACATTGAACCTGAAAAAGAAACCTGAGGCTAATACGAAAAATAAATGTTTTAAAAAGCTTAAAGTGTTTTTCAATGGATTTATGGATTCTAAATTTATATCAGATTTGACGTGAACATAATTTAATGGAAAGGAACATAATCTAATCTAGATTGGAACGAAATTTCACGCTGAAAAATCACGCTCTTCTCGGTTGGAAGATATGCAAGAAATGTAAAATTGCGTCGAGATGTAGAACCGTTAGGAGTTCTGAAAAATTTCACAGACCCAGTCCAAGCTATAACTCAGCAACCGCTAAAACTCTATCGTCGACACATTTCAAGAAACTGGATACATCTAATCCAAACGAAAACCTTCCAGATCGTCGCGCTTCTACCTTCGAACGATTGCGAAATTTCTATAAACCGAAAACCTGGAAAATCCTAGCGGGCTCGTTCTTCCATCCAGTAAGAACAGATCAAACGTACAGTCCCATCAATTTCATCCCTCGAAGATATACCAATTTTCCAAAAGATTAAACCGAAGCTTAAATTTTCCATCTTCTTCCTGTAACGAAGTGTTTAACGATTAAACAAATAAATAAAAAAATACAAAAGAATCAAAGATGGGAAGATACAGTAATTAATAGAGTAATTAATTGTTGAAGTTACAAATGTGCTGGTGTACAAGAAACACGTTGTTCTGACTGGGTAAATTTAAGGGAAATCGTGGAACCAGTGCAGCGTGGTAAAAGGAAGGATCAAGATGGTGGTCTGCGTGGCAGGATTTCTCACGGGGTAGGTGGTTATCCAACAATCGTACGGGGGTGAATTTCGAGGGATGATTCACCGCGTGTGATTCACGAGCGTGAAACGGTCCCTTGAATGGTAATTGCCGACAGCTGTCGGCACAGAAGTGGCGTTTTTCGTCGTGAGTTTCCGAGCACTCGCCGAGCGATGTTTCGTCAGAGTTGCGGTTGGCAGGCTTATTTCTGGTAAATTCTCCACTCGCAGAGATCCCATTTGCAGTTGGAAAATTCTAGTTATCTTCGGTGGATTCGCATCTATTTTGTCAAGTTGTTCGAACGGTGGAGAAAAAGAAAAAGAATAAAAAAAAAAAAAGAAGGAAACGACAAATTTCAATTTGTATTTAGAGTCTACGGTGAAGCCTTTGAATTTCGGATATTTGTCGAGTGAAATGTAATTTAGTTTGTTGGGATCGTTCGCAGGAAAAGAGAAATTGGAAAACTCCGGTAAAAGGGGAAAGAATTTCTGTGCGACTGTCGAGAAAGCGATTTGAAAATGTGATTCTTGTGGTTCTTCGTTGCTGGGAAAATAGCAAATATTCCTGTTAACTGGTTGTAGATGGAATTGAACGTAAAAAGTGAAAGGAAAATTGAGTATCTGTGGAAACGACGACGAACGATAATTTTTAACGATCGAAGATTAATAAAAATTAACATTTCCCTCGATCTGTACGCTACTTCCAACCATAATCGAACATTTAACGATTCCAAATTATAAAATCACTCGTTATTTAGCTCATATTCTTCCTTTAACACTTTGACTGTCACCTTGGTCATATATGACCCGTCACTGTGACACTACGATGGTCATTGATGACCAGAGCGCTTGAACTTCTTACAATTGCAAAAATTGTATGAAAATTGACAGTTAGGGCATTTTGAATATAATTGATAAATAGAAGATACTTTGAAATAAAAAGTGCCCCATTGAACGATTAAACATTTTTATTAGAACATCAATAAAAAAAAAAAAAAGAGAACAAATCTTGCATCTAACGGTGCACTGTGTTTCTATCCATATCTTTGAGGAACAATCTACGAATATTATTATAAACACAGCTTAGAAAATAATCGTAAATGCTGCTTTATAATCATATAATTGAAGTTAGAAGTGTGCACGTAGCTTACTGTTATATACAGGGTGGTTGGTAACTGGCGGTACAAGCGGAAAGGGGGTGATTCTACGCGAAAAAAGAAGTCGAAAATAAAGGATAAAAATTTTTCGTTCGAGGCTTTGTTTTCGAGAAAATCGACTTTGAATTTTGGCTCGGTACGCGTCCACTTTATCGCGTCTCGTTATAAAGTGGATATTATCGCGGTTTAAGTTTGTTTTTGCCGTAACGGAAAATTACGGATACATAATGAAATAATATGAAGTAATCATAAAGTTTATTACTACAAAAATTGCTGGAAAAAAAAACAAAAAATATTTATTCTATATTTTCGACTTCTTTTTTCGCGTAGAATCCTTTCCGCTTGTACCATCAGTTACCAACCACCCTGTATATACAATGAGCAAATACCGTTTGCTAATATCTTCTACACGTTTCAACAATATATTGTGCACGTTTTGCTTATCACGAAACAACGAATGCGAATGGTTTGTTGAAATAAACGAAGCCTTGTTATAATATGTCGCTGTCAACAGTTAATCAATCACAATAATCAGCTTACATCGTCAATTTATTATTATTTTGCCATTATATGCTTTGAATAATAACAATACTCCGGTGGCATCCTGAGTGAAACGTGTGATTTCGGTGTGGCAATCAAAGTGTCAATCGTCAAATGCAACTCAACAGTTATCGTTCTTAGAAATTAAATGATAAATTAGGAAAAATGTTCTAGCGAAAAGTAGAAGTTTCGTTTATTAAAAAAGATTATACGAAAATTGCAATAAACGATTGCTGCATGAAAATTAGAAACGTATTTCAGTGGAAATCGTAAGTCTGTCTGTCCGGCGACAGGGAACTCCGGAAATCACGTTTGGCAATCATATGGCGAGCGGATATTGAATAAACCAATGCTCGCACATTGACATATACGCGATCAAGAACAAGATGAGTCTGCTAGATTAACTTGCAAATTGCTGGCGATAACCTCGTTACGACTTGGTGTTCCATCGTCATCGACCACGTGCTTCCCTTTCGTGATTTCTACTTATTGTTAAGATATTTCTGAAACTCAAAGTTTAACACGCTTATCAATTTGCGTAATATCAAAATATGTCGAATTATAAATTCTTATCGGTATTATCGTTAACCCAGAGAGAATTCGCCGTAAGTCTCAAATATTTATACGTGCTCTTTACGCTGAAAAGCGTTAAGATTCACGTTTATCTAGAGAATTTTATTATAAATTTTCATTACGTATATCTTTACGTAAATTTTTCTATTACAACTAAATCATACTCTTCTCGAATAAAATTACATGTCGTTCGTGCTCTGAGACTATCGATTAGTATCATATGTCAATAATAATTTTCATTATGAACGAAACAATATAATCCTGTTTAACGCAAGATTGTCATACTCTTTGCGAACGTGATCCATCAATACGAAAATTAAAAGTTGTCTTAATTAATTGTGTATTACTAAAATGAAAATTTTCACCGAGAAAAATATACCTTCGATGGAAGAATTTGACGCTATGTACATTTTTACAATTTACACGATGTGACGTTAAATTCGAAATACACTTTTGTACGATTAAATTTTGTTAATGTATATTCCGCGAGATAGTAATACGTTTGGCATTATAATAACATTATAGAAACATCTGACGCGAAGAAATACGGACATACACAACCATAAACGTCTTATTGGCACGATAAATCACTCGAATCCTCGTAACGACTGGTTGCACCTAATCGTACACTGTTCTACCTGCATCCAATTTCCCCATAACACCTGCGAATCGAGGCAAAATCCACCAAACACGACTCGTATCAATTTCCCTCGATTATATGTTACACGATGACAGCTATACATCCACGTTCTACGGATTCATCTGTTCGAGGGATGCGAGCTTCGCACTAACGAGATACGATAATTACGAAAATGAGAAAATGAGTGGAAAAGAAAGTCAAAGCTTAACGTTGTCGCTTCTGGATGACCACCTTTCCATTCGACATTTCACAGTTACGCCGGTTTCCTTCTTTTTCGTGGGACACTGAATCCGGCGATGAAAGCGTTCCGCTTTCGCGAATACGCCACTTTTATTTCTCTGATTGAAAATTTTACGCATTCATTTCAATCGAAAGATTCACATTTAAACGAAACAGCTAGAGCTGTTATACATTTATTACGATTCTCTCGTCCCATCTGAATGGTCCACCAATCATCCGGAATCAAAATATTGCCTAAAGTTTATTTACATTGCGTAATTGTAAAATTCTAAAATTGTCAACTTGTGAAGTTCTGAAGTTCCTAAAATACGCAACCTCCAAGCTTCTAGAGATTCAGAGCCCTAAAGTTCTAGAACTCCAGAGTTCTAAGAGTCTAAACTTTTAGATTCCCAGAATCACTTTCAAAATTACTCGACCTTTAGGTCCTGAAGTTTTACAGTTCCCGGTGTTCCGGTGTTTCAGGGTTCAGGAGTCCTAAAGTTCTAAAGTCTCTAAGTTCTCTAAAGTTCTAGAATTCCAGAATTCTGGAGCCTTAAATTTCTGGAATCTTACAGTTCCACGATTCTGAAGTTCCAGGGTTCCGAAGTTTCTGGCTTCTGAAGTCCTAAAGTTCTGAAGAAGTTATAGAATTTTGGACTTCTGTAATTGTAGAATTCTAGAGTTTCAAAGTTGCAGATTTCTACAGCTCACCAATTTGCATCCAACTATATCCGCCATACACGACTTACCAAAATCAAAAGATACCGCAATACTGGCTTATCTGTAACTAGACCATCGAACTTCTGTTACAGTTTCCCGCAGAAGATGGAGAGGCCATCGCAGCATGCGGCGAACGTGAACCAGGTGCACGGGAGCAGCATGCACGGCGTATACTCGTCAGGCAGTCAAACCTCCCTGACGACGTCCTACATCACGGGCCAGTCGTACGTTCAGAACCAGAACTACGCACACGGCCCATACAATTCTACATCGAACGTGAGAGTATACACTCACGCCGGCTACAATCAGCCCCAAAGTTATGGTACCATGGTGCAGGGCTATGGTGGTCAGCCACAGGCCGCAGGGTATCAACAAAACCATCTTAAAAAAGGACCTGTACGTAACGGAGACGTGCTGAAGAGATGCCGGCTGCAGACTGCGTAAGATCAACATTGATTTACTCGCTCTTTCAATCTCTTTTTTTTATTGTTTTTTTTTCGCTTTGTTCGGCGTCAAATTGCTGGTCCTCGAATTCGTTCGGCCTTCAAAATTCAAAATTTCCTCTGAAACGCGTGGAATTCACGTGAGAATTTGGGATTTCCCTGAAATTTGGAATTTTTAAATTGGCTCCTTTCTGTAATTTGAGGCTCGAAATTGTCTTGAGATACGCGAAATTTGGAATTTCCCTGGAGTTTCTTTGGAAGTCGGGATTTCTGCGGAGTTTCTTAGAGATTTATAATTTCGGGTTTCCGACGGAACTTGAAAGTTCTTTGAAATTTCCAAATTTCCGGCCATCAATTGCGGAAGCTTCTTATGGGACAGTCTGCAAGCTTTCACGGCTTAAATTTTTGTTTTCCGTTTTCGAAAGAATCGATGCACAAGTGATCTCTACGTTGTTCGCGGCTGACAAAAAGTCCGAGCTTTCCCAGAGCGCACGTCTTCGTTGCCAGTTCAGATCCAGTCGAGCTTCACCTTTTTATTCTTCGCGTTAACCCATTTTTCACTCTTGTAAGCTCTGTTTAAAAACTCAGATATTTCCGAAGATAACAGTGAAAAAATAGTAATTTTGTATTCTTCGAAAGATTCATTAAGTCTTCTTGAAGTCTCTCGTATCACGTTCTTACATATTTCTCTATCATTATAATAGTATCAACCTATAGACCTATAAAAGTTGAATAAAGATCAAGTTCTTCATGGGTTAACGACATACTTTTCCTAAAAACCAAAAATTCAAAGCCTCCCACCACATACTCATCAAATTTTGCCTTCAAAACAGGTACGAGTTATCCCAAGACCTATTGGATAAACAGATAGAGATGTTAGAAAGAAAATACGGCGGTGTGAAGGCGAGAAACGCCGCACTGACTATTCAACGAGCATTCAGAAGATACACTCTGCTGAAGAAATTCGCAGCCATCACCGCCATGGCCAAGGCTGAAAAACGTCTCAGCAGAAAGCTTCAAGAAACTACAGAGAGAGCCACGGGCGTGAATGAACATGAGAGAATGGTATACCACAGTCAAATTTACATACAACAGCCACAGACGGCGAATAGACCAATGCCCATCAGGAGCATGTCTCTGAGGGAAAGGAGGCACGTGGAGAACTCACAATCTCCGATACCGAGGAGCCAGAGCGGCAGGTGCGAGGTCCAGGTCGCTGGTCATCAGCACGCCAACCATAACATACATCAAAGTGGCAGACATACGCCCTCTCTGGCGCCGAGTCCTTGCAACAGACACCAACAGTTACCACCAAGTCCGTGCTGGGAGTCCAGCTCTCAGGAAAGCGGATCTAGCATGCATTATTACAATCCACAGGTGATTAAAAGCTCTTGGTATAAGTCTTTTATGACTTAATACAAATGGTTCATTATACTTTGCTGAGAAAAATTGAATTTTGAGAAGATTATACCGGATAATAATAGAAGATTATGTATTGAGTTGTTTAATCTTCTATAATCTACTGTGCAGTGTCACTGTTCCATCTATGTAGAATTTCTGTTGTTTCAAACACGTGACATGAGAAATGCTTAAAATTTATCTGACAACCCAATGTTTCTTTGATCAAGAACGTTGAATTTTAAGGAGATAAACTGTGGATAATGAATTCTTTGAATTTTATTTATAATAACAAGTATATAAATAGGGAAAAAATATTCCTTGATCCTCAGTCCTGCATTCCAAAATCCTTGGATAGTACCAGATTCAATTTAACTTACTAATAAAAATGAAAATAGAAATTTGAGTATAGTGCTTTAAAGTACACAA
Source organism: Bombus breviceps (assembly GCA_014825925.1). NCBI lineage: Eukaryota > Metazoa > Arthropoda > Insecta > Hymenoptera > Apidae > Bombus > Bombus breviceps. The sequence goes on from CM026186.1 coordinate 3,434,188, forward strand.
GATATATTTTTAAATCCTATATTATACAAAGAAAGATAGTGATGGAACCTTTCATAATACGATTAAATTAGTTGAATTTACAAGCAAGCATTTTTCCCATTTATATACTCACTGTTGTACGTTTTAAATTGATCATTATCACGTGTAATTTATTGGCATAGATAGAAGATAAAAAAAATACTATCTAATAAATAGATCTAATAGATGAACACTAGAAAAAGAAAGGCAAGTTAAAATGTAGCTTAATTTGATTCAGATTTGTACAATATTTATACTTTAAATTGAATGATATAGTACTTAGTTTACATAGTTTATAGATAAAAAGTGAAAAGGAAGACTATTTTAATAGAAAAATAATTGAGGGAAACAGGATTTTATTATTATTTTATTTACGAGATATCTTCTCTTCTGATAAAAATTCCTACTAAAAAATACCTAGTTATGCTAACTTCAAAGTTACCTTCCAAACACATCTATATCAATTTTTAATAGAAGATTCCTATTTTCCAGAAGAAAATTCTCACTAAAGACACTTATTCCGTGCTACCTTCTGACTCACATAATGGTTCTTATTTCAAACAATTTAGTCAAGTGACTGTAAAGAAAATCATTGTTATTATTCCAGGACACGTTGTGCAGCATCAGACAAGATACACCACCAAGGGATCTGCTGCGGACACCATGCACGTCGCCGTCGACGCCTCACAATCTTCAGACACAGGTGGTCCAGAACTGGAGTAGTGCCGGTCACCTTGGTTCCGCCGGTAGAACGAGAGGATCCGCGAAAAAGGTACCACCGGAAGTGCCAAAAAGAACGTCTTCCATTACGTCCAGATCTATGGAACCACGTCACAATGGCCTTAGCAAAAGCGTCGAGAACGGTAGCCTAAGCTCGGTTCAGAGTTCTGGCAGCGATTCCACTAATTGCGAGAGCTCCGAGGGAGACGCTCAAAGAGGATCACCTGTGTGGAAGCATAAAGGAATCGTAAGTTTCCATTCTACCTCTGTGTTTGTGTTTTTACTTTTATATCAACTCTTTCTTTTGTTTCTTCGAGCTTCTAGACACTTTAGGCTAGACGATATTCAAGGAGAAATCTGATTTGGTTTGTTTCTAATTCCTCTCTTGTGACGAATTTAATCTTTAGTCCCTTAATCCACTTTTCTTCCATTTATTAATGAAACTGATTAAACTTTTTTGTAGTAGAATATATCTAACAGTACAAATAGATGTATAATATATGTTTTATAAGGTACATATATATTTCTGCTTACAATTTCAATTTAAATTTCTTTTTCCGCCGTTTACCTGTTAACCTTTGAATATTTTCTTTTCATCTTCTATTAATTTTCACAAATTGTGATACCATAATAGATCTAACCCATAAATCACAAATCTTTTAATCTAATTTTTATCTTCTGTTGTACAGTCAAGTTCACCAGAACACCAAGAATGCGCCAATCACACAACAGACTCAACTACCATGATGAGCAGTGTGAAGGATCTTGGCCACTCTCATGCCAGTTCCGGCTACCAGCTTCCTCTCATGGATCATCCAGAAAGTATACCGCAGACGAGCTATAAAGTATCAGAAATAGTAAGAAAACGTCAGTATCGAGTGGGCCTAAATCTGTTCAACAAGAAACCAGAAAGAGGAATCAGTTACTTGATCAGAAGAGGATTCTTGGAGAATAGCCCTCAGGGTGTAGCAAGATTTTTGATCAGTAGAAAAGGACTGTCCAAGCAGATGATAGGAGAATATCTTGGAAACCTTCAAAACCCCTTCAACATGGCTGTACTTGAGTAAGTATCCTGCTATACATTTTTATGTTTTTTATTTATTTTACTGTAAAAAGAAAAAAGTGAATATGGAGGATAATAGCGCAGTCAGAGAAAGTTAATCTGTTTGTTTATCACAGTGATCGGTGATCGACGTAGCGGAAACACGCAGTTTGGCTTCGTTGCTCGTTATTTATTATAGAAAGTCGTTTTCTCTCTTGTCGCTTTTTAAGAACGCAATTGTTTCGTTTCAGTAGTTGCGTTTAATTCTTTGTTAGTGGCGCAAAGGGTAATTCTGTGAACCGCTGTGAAAGAAATACTGGAAATGGCATTGATCTATTTACCAGTCGTTAGTTTTGCGATTTCAAAAAAAATTTAGGTCAAGGAGGATTGGTAGCATATAACATTACTCGCGGTTATTGTACAATTATCAACGTTCAAGATATTGATATAAGACTTAAGGAAAATATGAGAAATATTTCTTTTATTAGAATACTAAGTTAAACAGTTAAAATAATATCGAATAGAGATGTTAACTAATGTTATTCCCAAAGTCTTGATTTGTAAGTCTATGAAAGTGCTATTTTAAAAATTCCAAGACACAGTGTGAGGTCCATCATGAAACAAAACTACATTTGAATTCTAAAGGACCCTCTTTAGCCTCAGTTAGTGTGACGAACGTGTAACATGAGCCACCGCAACTGTTTGCCACACGGCAAACAAAAAAAGGAACACGTGTTAGCGAGCAAAATACTTAAGAATAAATATTGAGTTTAGAATGATTAAGAGTGTGGGTCACCGAATAGCAAGGTTGAAAATCAGTCAGAAGTCAAGTTTAACATGTACCAGATACATGATAATGCGTATGGAATCATCATCAATGAAACTGACAAAAATATGAAGAGATGGGAATTTAATTAATAAAGATTTAAATCTTTGATCAGTGCTGTACAAAGAAAATTTTAATACAAAATATATTTCATATATATTAAACTGAAAATTTATATTCATATTACAATTTTCCTTTTTCGTTTCTCAATTTATTGAAATAGTAATTAACATTCTATTTGTACATAGAATATAGTTAAATAAAATGTACTTAAAACAAAACGCAATACATGTTCATAGATGGACATAAAATCCAAGGTTTGATTTACAACCTTAACCCCTATTATAGTGTCAGAACCACAAATAAATAATTATACGTATATTCCCGGAAGAACATGAATAAAAGTATAAAAAAGTAATGAAGTAAAACATTTTTGTATCTTTTAGATGCTTCTCCCACGAACTGGACCTATCAGGAATGCAGGTGGATGTCGCTTTGAGGAAGTTTCAAGCATACTTCCGGATGCCAGGTGAAGCTCAAAAAATAGAACGACTAATGGAGGTGTTCAGCCAACGTTATTGCCACTGCAATCCCGATGTAGTATCCAGGCTACGCTCAGCAGACACTGTCTTTGTATTAGCGTTCGCAATAATCATGCTGAACACTGATCTGCACACACCAAACCTGAAACCAGAACGCAGAATGAGGCTGGATGACTTTGTCAAGAACCTCAGAGGCATAGACGATTGTGGAGATATTGACAGAGATATATTGGTTGGAATTTATGAAAGAGTAAAGGAAAACGAATTCAAACCTGGCTCAGATCATGTTTCTCAAGTGATGAAGGTCCAAGCGACAATAGTAGGCAAGAAACCTAACATGGCCTTGCCTCATAGAAGATTAGTTTGCTATTGTAGACTGTATGAGATCCCAGACATCCACAAGAAAGAGAGACCGGGTGTACATCAACGAGAAGTATTTCTCTTCAACGATCTCCTCGTTGTAACAAAGATCCTGAGCAAGAAAAAGAACAGCGTTACTTATACGTTCAGACAAAGCTTTCCACTGTGCGGAATGGTAGCCACGCTGTTTGAAGTTCCTCGTGAGTTTTACGTTCAAATTGTTTTGACTCTTTACAGTTGGAAAATCATCTAAACATCAAGGCATAACTAGTTTTTATTCTAACTAAGATTTTTATTTTTCAGATTATCCGTATGGAATTAGACTCTCCCAGCGCGTGGATGGGAAGGTGTTGGTTACGTTTAACGCGAGGAACGCGCACGACAGGTGCAAGTTTGTGGAGGATCTCAGAGAATCCATCAGCGAAATGGACGAGATGGAAACCTTACGGATTGAGACGGAACTAGAACGACAGAAGAGCAGCAGAAGTGCGAGGGGCGGCGCTGAAAATAGAGACTCTGGAGTGGCAGATGTCGAGATATGTCCTTGCCCGGGGCCCTATTCCGAAAGATCGGAAACTACCGACATAGATACCCAATTAAAACGTTCTGCCCTTAGTAATTCCCTTCTGGACATACATGAACAATGTAAATAAAATTATTCTATATTTTACGTATTAACACATTTACTGGTACTAACATACATGTTATATTAATTAAATTATTTATGTAATTCTGCTAATGTATCTGTCGTAATCTAGTTTTTATAATTTTAAAAAGTCAAACAATATTTTTTGATGAAAAATAATATTTGAAATTTTAATGTCTTTTGTATCTTTACTTTTCACAGTTGCTGGTGAAAAACCGCAGCGACGTGGAAGCGTGGGCTCACTCGATAGCGGTATGTCGATTTCTTTTCAATCTACATCTGCCAGCTCAATGAGCCAAGGCATTAAACATCCTGGACAAGTTCATCCTATACATCCAGGGGCTACGATCCCTGGTGGTGCTAAGGGACTGGCTCAGCAGCCATCTTTTTTAGGGGGTCTATTCGCCAAACGGGAACGAAAACTTTCGCAATCGGAGGAATCCGGCCCGTACAGTCGCACCACGGAAGTGTAATATATCCTTCCGGTGCTACCTAAGAGATAACAGGCCAAAGTGGAAGTTCCACAAGGGGACACATCCTATATAGTAATATATTAAACACGTAGTATATACTATTCAAACTTCCGTGAGAAAATGTTCTTCGAAATTATGTATCCCTCATATACATAATACACACAAACCTGTATATAATGTTATAGCTTCTATTATAACGCTATTATAGTTATAATATTATTTATGGATTATGTTGACAATATGGAGGATGCCGAATATTCCAGCCTCATTTCCTTGTGAAAGTTTGAACAGCATGTCCTATATGTTTTATATTGCCAAAATGTGAATCAAATGGATGATTCAATGATATCGTGCAGTCTCTTTGTCAGATGGAGCGCGTAAACTCTTTCACTTCCCCTCGGCTTTTAAGGAAGCGAAATGGACGCCAACTTTATGCGTGATTAAAGAGGCCAATGCATCTTGAAGATAAAGGTGAGAAGACAAGTTATCCCATAACTAATTGGGATCTGAAAATGCACTTTGGAAAGTGACACAATGAAGATGGAAAAAGAAAAAGTAAAAAGAAGAGAATAAGAAGAGACAATTGAATAGGCGATGTAAATTTTATTGGATTGGGCAGGATCCAATCGCGATCACTCGAGGACAAAGGAAACAAATTTGGCAAGATGGCGCTTTGAAGTAGTCTCTATAGGGGCGCATGTATAGTATTTATTCATCCAAAAATGAAAAAAAAAAAAAAATAACACGTCGATTCACTTTTTCTTATGATATTTATAATAATTTCCAATGGAGAGCGATGCGATCCTCTCAGCGCATGTAGATAATCGTTCCGTTGATCGCATAGACCCCATAAACCGGTTTTTCAACTAAAAGTCACGTGACTCAACAAAAAAAATCTTATCACCTCGAAAAGAAAAAAATATGATCGGTTTATGGGAAGAGAATGGCTCTAGTGTAATATCGTGTTTTTTTGCAAGTATCGACGTAGCTATACTTGAACAGTTGTACATAATAGGTATATGATAGATATATAACGACAATTGTATGATTACAATGATGATGATGATAATTCTGTAACAAAAAACATGAACCGTAGCCTAAGGAAACCGATAAGCAATCCCCTTCTTGATATTAGGTGCATGTCGATGTCTAACAAATTTTTAATATCTCATCAATGAAAAAAAAGTAATAAATCGTTTGGATCGTAGCAATCTTTGTAAGTATTAACATTTAAAAAAAAAGGAAGAAGAAGAAGAAGTTACAGAGAAGCGTTTTTTCGTTGTTGGGGTACATTCTCATAATCTTCTGCAAATCGTAGTTCTGCTTGTGTGTTCAGAATCGAGCAGTTTTTTTCTCCGAAACAGCGTACTAATGAGAAAATTCAATTAACCAAATTAGTTGGTTTCTCGTCTCGTAGCACGTGTAGCTAACTCTCAACATCATCTTAAACGAATGCTATAAGGATCAATGAATGGAAGAGGACAACTTGTATGCCTTATGTAACAACTGCCACAACTTATCATCAGGAGATGAGAAACTGACTAATAACCTTATCAATTATTAAAGAGATAAACAACCTTTTTCGAGGGCTGCAGAATTACATTTTGAAAAGTAAAATAACTTGTACATATATATATTACCAGCGATCACAATACCAATTAATAGCAATTATAAAAATGGATTGTCCGATTAATTTCGATTCGAAGTGACTAATCAGTGAAATTTGATACACTGTACATTATTATAATATGTTTCGTACTTTGGGAGTTTCATTGTAATTAACGTCATGATGTAATGTACGCACACATTACCAGTTTTTGTATAAACTTTGAAATTTATTTTCGTAGTTCTCTTTAATAATAACCTTGAGATTCAAGTGATTCTAACACATTTTGCACTTCTGATCGATAAGCACTCTAACGTCTGTTTCCAAATTATATTTCCTTAATCGTGTAATTTGAATCCTTCAGCTGTCACAGAAATAGATCTTCTTTAGAGAAGCAGCTTATTTTTCTGAGCATACAATTTCATAAGGAGATACACTCACATATTTCAAATTAAAAATAATAGATTTACTAAGGATTAAAAGGTTTGCTACATTTTATCTCTTATAGTGATTTGTGAGAGTATTTGAACATTTACCACAGAAAACTATGACATATATATGTATTATGTATTTGTTTCACATTTGCTCAATATAATCGTGATAGTCTGGTCTCATTACAGCACCAATAAAATTTCAAAATATTTCATATACAGATGTAATATGACCATAAAAGGTATCTACAAGTGTTTGAATACTCTTACACTATACGTAAACTCTGACTGCTATCACAAGTTTCTCAATCTAAATGTCTATTGTTCTCCAAAGTAAACAGAGAAAGAGGCTGTAATGATCGCATAGGTTCTAACTAATTATAAAACTGGAAAATAGCTATTCACGTTGTCGAGATGAGAATATAGGTCTTACAAAGACGTGTATTGTTATAGGAAAAGATATAGCGAGATTATAAAATCGGGAATGTGTTTAAATTTATATATTTCAAGAGACTAAACAATAATTTGAGACATATGGAGAAAGAGAAGGAATTAAAATCCTCATTCAATATATCATAGAATAATATGGAACTGTTCTCCTTTTATAGAACATTTAAGAAAAATTGTGTATAGCATAAAATTTGAAAAGTAGATTCTAAACATATGCAGTTTGCTATTTTTCACATAATGCATATATAAAAAAATTTTATACGTCACTAATGACTAGACTACGAATTTTTATGTATTTATGGAAATTCTGAAAATGAAGGAATGTACAAAATGGATGTAACATGCAAAAATATACAAAATATCTAAAGTAAAGTACTCGAGTGAAACAAATCTTTGCTTAGATTCCATTTCTATAATTGTGTTCATAAAAATATAAAACATAAAAATCCGTAATCTATTAATGACTTTCATGGCCTGAGATTCGAGATACTTCTATGAAATGCGTGCAACATTGGACGCAATTACATCAATCGATGTCGCTAATTAATAATTAAATTTATAACCTCGCTATATCTCTTCCGCCAAGTATATATGCGTCGTTTACAGCTGAAGGAAACAAAAACCGAGAGAACTCGAACGCAACTAAGAATAGTTGGCAAAGTGTTCATCCTAATTGTACATAAGCTCCCATGGATCCGTAACAAGTCCGTAGTCTTCAGCGTTATTAATTCTAGTCTTTCTCATCAGGAGAGTTCTCCGGTTACGCTGTAATGTTTGCGAGGGAGAGAGCGAAAGAGAGAGAGAGAAAATAATTCCATAAAACTTTGTCAGAAAAACCTTGATGTAGTTCTTAAGGATGTGGTTTACAATAAAGAGTGTGAGGTCAGTCTAATATAACAAAGGATCGCGTCAATTTGCATGAACGATGAAACAAATGCTCGTTCAGATTCCCGAAATTTAAAAAATGAAAAGAAAGATGATCAATATACGGAAATTCTTCTGTGATAAACTTCTTACGAATGAAAAAAAAAATAAGAAAAGACTGATTAGAAAGACCATCTTCTAAGTCGCCGTATCTACAAGAAAATTCATGAAAAAATAAAAAAAAAAGATGAAATAACCATCATAAACGCTCTCACGAATGGTCCTATAAATGATTGATTCCTATAAATCGTATGCGTAGTCATTTTTATTTAGAAACGACAAAGGCGGCCATCAACATCCGTTTTTTTGACGGGGACGAGGAGAACATTAGATTTTTCGATTGTTTGTAGTCATACTGTTTTTCAAATTCTGTCCCTTATGTACAGTCATCCTATATCTTACGACATCTTTAAGCAATTCAACTGGATTATATGAAAGTTTTCTTGCACGATCTCATACATATACATTATGTTTATATAATAAGCGAAAGATATAAATTTCAGCCTGACTCTTAATAAAACTAGTGGGTACCAAAGTAGACACTATTACAGTATAAAGTTTCATTAGGATGATTTACCTAGATACAGAAAATAAAGAAAGAAAAAAAAAGCAGTTTGGAGATGACGAGAATAAGTATTAAACAGTGATTATGCAACATCGAAGCAATACAACATTGCGTAACATCATTACCATGAATTATTCGCGAATTTACGGTGACTAGATTTAATCCAATTTGACGCGATCTTCGAAAAATGACGACATGCCAAAAAGGAACGGTGTCGATAAACGCATTTGATGCAAAAAAATATTTGATGAGAAAGTAAGTAACTACGTTATTAATTTAGAAATAACAATCGCTCCCCGTGCGAAAATATCGCCTCCTTTGTTAATCTAACGAACGCTGTATGCACATTGTGTTAATAAAGAACTATGAGTCTGAAACGTAACTCTAACCAGCTTTACTCTTATAAAATGAAACATAGCATAAATAACCATCGAGGAGAAAATAGAATATAACATTTCTTGTTATTTATTATACTAAGTAATCGATATATTTAGCAATTTCAATCAGTTTGTATACATCTTTTCATTTTTTTGTAAAAGTTTACTTCTTTCGCAGCATAATGTGAAGAATTAAAAATGAATACCGTTCTTAAAAATTGTAAGGCATTTTATACTGGTTTGGATGTTTTGTATCTGTGTCGTATTTGTAAAACCGATCACTGATTAGATTATCAAAGTGATCGAAACGACTAATTTTAAGCTTCATTTACTTGGAACTAGAACTAACTTATATAACATTAAAAAAAGGAAAATTGTTCTAAAATAATAAGAACAGATAAACAACAAAGAAAGTTAATGTTTCCTTCGTTTGTCGCGATCGTCTCTCCGTTGTTCCCGCTCGTCTTTGCGTTTTGTTGTTGTGGTAGTAGAACTGCTCGCACGCTTGGCTTGCTTCAAGAACTGATCCAAACCAAAAGGATCTTCCTCATCCTTCTCGAACTGTACTGGTCCTGAGCGTGTCGTTGATCTATCAGTTCCACTAAATTCCTTATCCGGAACAAATCTAAAATTACAATAGAAACATGTTGATATAAGAACACTTAATCCAAAAGCTTTTTTCTTTTCTATAACTTCTTAAACATCTTTAAAAATTCTTGTCAAGTTAATTAATCAAAACACAAAACATTGATATAATTATATTAAAATAATCAAACAAATACCTGTTCGTTTTAACAAGCTTCTCTAAATCATCTCCGTAAGTATCTTTATCGATATTTTTACTAGGACGGTATATATGAGAGCCGATAGAGTTAGAATCTTTCCAGGGCTTGTCATAAACATTATATTCGTCATCATGCCCGTAACCACTATCCATTCCTTTGCTAGTGTTGAACAATCTTTGGTCAAACTGTGCTTCTCCGGTATTAGGAATACTCTTTGCTGGTAAACCGAGTGCGATCTGTTCACTGATGTCGCGTTCTCGTTCACGTTGCAATCTAGAACGCTTATCAGGTGCAGCACGCGCCAAATTCCGCTCTCGAGCACGGTCTTTGTGTCGTTCTTGCCTGAGTTGATCCCTTTCCCGCGACTCCTCCGATTTTTCTGTGTAATATCAAAAAACACAACACTATTAAACACTATATTACGATATAATACGATATTAAATGTATTCTAAATACTTAAAAATAATCAAGATTATAGATGATTTTGTACGATTATGTAAGTGCACAGAATGCACATACGAACCCATTGCTGCTGATTTTAAACCAGCACGTTCTTCCCTAGCTTTCTGCGCTAGTTGTCTCAGATGGTCCTCTTTTTTCTCTTTTTCCTTCTGGGCAAGTTTCTTCTCAAGTTGTGCTCGCATTTCTACCGCCTCTCGAGCTTTCCTATCTGCTATATAAAGAGCCTCAGCCAGCTTAGCAAAGTTCTCATTTATGTGAACCTGCTGCAACCCACGACCGTCTGCAGCTAGTCGTTTATCGAGCGGGATCGTGTATCCCTGAAAATATCTTTGTTAGTAAAATATCAATCAATTCCGAACTAAAAGAACCTATTATTTACTTTCGCGTTTTTCCAGTTACTAATACAGGGCGGTATTTTCCACTCTTTCTGTTCTTTCACTGTTACTTTCCGCGTAGGCGAGTGCATCACTGGCGCTGGAGGTGATGGAGGACCTCGCGGTATTTTTTTATTAATTCTACAATTAAAAGATACTATATTATTCACAACATAGTTAACATAACTTATATTTGAAATATAATTTATTTGGTGCTTAGTCCCAAGCAAATTCATAATGTTGAAACTCACTTGAATTTTGGTGGTTCTAAAGGATCTATCTGAGCCTCCACCATTCTAATAACCCTTTGTTTAGCCCCAGAATTAAATGATTGTCCTTGTTGGGAAGGTGTATATCGAATATATTGCGCAGGAGCTTGTTTCTCCGCGCATCTTACTGGCATTGCTGCAGCTATCTTTGATCTTGTTATCTTCTCTAAAGCCTTCTTAGTTTTTTCTGTGAGTTCATCAATTTCTTCATTGGGTGGACGTTGCAAACTAGGATCTTCCTCGCTTGTAATTTCTGAAGGTAATAAGTCACTCAGTTTACTGTAAACGATCTATAAGAGAACATAATATAAGCAAAAATAAACCAAATGTAAGTGTTTACGCAATTAAATAGTATTATTGATATACATTAAATTACCTTATCCTTAGAGTGGCCTTGTCTAGCAACAACATCATATTTTACTTTTCCTTGAGCATCGAGCTGTACTGCTAAAGCATTACTAGTGGTTTCCTTTCCCTTCATTCCCATCCCAAGTGGATATTGGGCTACATGAATCTCTGGGAATGCTCCACCATCTCCAAAATCCTATACAGTTAATATGAATCTTCAGAGACTTATATAAACTATTCGAAATGAAAAATACAAAGACATTCATTTATTGTACACATCCAGCACTGGGTATCATTGCATATCATATTATTATATACAAATACACTATATTTATTATAGATAAATAGAGGATTATACTTAATTAGTTATAAAATCACTTACTTCTGGATTTCTTGGCACAAATCCTTTACGTTGACCATATGGTGGAGCAGTAACAACAGCTTTGACAAGAGCAGATACAGGTCTCTGTCGTAATTTCTGTTCCCTTGCTTCATCTTCTCTATCCCACACGACCTGAGATGGTGTAGGTAATAAGCTATAACAGAAACACTTTATAAATATTCTTATGAATTAAAATACAAATAAATATAATTAATACACTCAAAAAAATAAAAAACATTTGCAAAAAGCGAAATTACTACAATAATCACACAAATTCAAATACAGTTGTGTCATTTGCTTTGTTTAACAAGTACGCGTCAGGTTGTATCAAAATACACTGAAATACATGACTCAAAAACTTCTATATTTTATATACTGCATCGTATAATACAAAAATTATATAATTCGGTATTCTACACGTAATAAGAAAATAATTATAGAATAATTAACAGAAACTAACCTTGCTAACGACATTTTATTAATTACAGAACGCAATAGTCCCACCTGTAACTGATATACTAATCATAAAGCGTTGCGATCTAGTAGGTACATCGATATGTGAATATATACTCTTTCAGCTAATGCTTCGATTCGTTGAATAAAATCTGTAAATCTTTATACATGTATTTCGTAGGTTAAAAGGAATTTAATAAGAAAGTTGTCTAATTCGGAAAACATAATCACAAAAATTCACAAATTAATCCTTTTAGTTTTTTTGTGGACGCTAAAACAGTATCACCACGTAGCAGTGAGAAGGTGGAACTAATCTTTATTGCTATACTATAGATGTGCACATCTATATGTACACTATTAGTCGCATCTATTGTGTCCCCTTGTCCGTATCGAGTATATGTTCATATCCGTATTTGTCGCACGCTATTGCTATCCTTGTTTATGGACAAGTCGTGTGCTGCTAACTACCAGTTATGGAAGTAACAATAACTTAGAAAATTATGGATTGATGGTAAAGACGAATAAGACTTAAAACAACAAATAATAATTATATTCTTTTGATGAAAACAAATATCTTCATTTCTAAAATCTCAACAATACTAGAATCAGACCTTCTATAAAGGAAGTAAAATATTATATAAAGTATTGTAAAAAAAAATTTTTTGTTGAAAAAAGATGTTTTATTTGTACATTATACATAGATTAATCTAAAATAATCACAGCCAAGATGTAAAACAATATGAAAAGAACTATTTACATTACTTCTACTAAATCAGTGAATTGCGAATTTTTATGCAAATTGGTATTTTTATAAATAATAAAAATAATACATATTATACTTTAATTATTTTGTATATTTTTGCACATTATGTGCGTTTTTGTAATTTTAAATTTCTTAAAAATGCATAAAAATCCGCAGTCTATTAATTAACATTCCATACATTCCACATGTTGATCAATCATTGAGTAAATTCTTGATAAAATATCGCCACATCTACCTTCCACTTTGATTTCCGCGAGATCGTCCGCTCTGGTTTTTCCAATATTCACTATAGCTATTGGCTTTTTAGCATGGCTAGCTTGCAACGCGATTCGATAGCCAGAAAACGTAGTTAGTGTTGTACCCAAAATTAGTAGAGAATCTGAATGCTCAACATTATATCTGACACTTTCTACAATTTGACGTGGGACATTGTCCCCAAAGAAGATAATGTCTGGCTTAAGAATACCACCACAATTTTCACACGGTGGAATTTTAAATTTTTCTACTTGCTCCTGAATTAAAATGAATCATTTAAATCAAAGTTTCTTAGATTATCCCTGAACTTCTTAAATTAATTATAACATTTACTTGCGATATATCCACATCTCCATCAGGTCTTATCATTTCACTAGTCTCTGTCATGTTTGGATTCATTCTATCTAAAATTTCTTGCAATTGATATCTACATATTCTTTCATTACAGTTGAGACACATTACTTTAAATGCTGTCCCATGTAACTCTATCACTTTTTTGCTGCCTGCTTTTGTGTGCAAGTTGTCAACATTTTGTGTAACGATACATCTTATTTTGTTATGATCTTCTAATTTTTTTAGTACTTTATGCACACTATTTGCTTTAACAGAGGAAAATCTATGAAATGAATATTTTAAAATTATTGCAAACTTTATGCTTATCATTTTATAATTGTAGTTCTAATCAAGAAAAATTATAACCTTGGCCAACCTATATAATTTCGAGCCCAATATCGCCTTCTAATCTCAGCGCTGTTACAAAAGTCTTTGTAAAGAACTGGTCTGCGATTACTTCTTGCATAAAGGCCAACGCCTTTGGATCTATAATCAGGAATACCACTTTCTGTGGACACTCCTGCTCCTGTTAATATGCACATATTACTGTGACTATTGATAAAACCCTTTAACATCAACAAATCTCTGTCTTCCACAGGTTCACATTTTGGGACAAATGCAAAATCTGATGTATATGATCTATCTTTAATAATAATAATTCACATTATATATTGATAAAAATCAATGAATACTATAAATAAATATCATAATAATATAATACAGTAATAACATTCTAGATAAATACAAATATTGGAACAAGAAAAAAACTCACATAATAATATTCCTATTGTATTAACAGTCTTACATGACTTTATACATATAACATTTACTTTAAACATCTTTTATGTTTATAACAGTTATGTTAAAAATATGAAAATATTATACAATTTTATTTAAGGTTACTTTTTTATCTCATCATGGTATTTTCGCCTGTGATGTAATCTTTTCATGTCAAAATGATTACCAAAAATGTCACATGCTATGACTACACAATCTTCAAACAACAATCTTCAAATCTTTCTTTAACAATTCTTTTCAATAATAAAAAATCATTCAAAAATATCATTCCAACAATGAAATAAAACTTTAAAATAGAGCTAAACATTCAAAAAACACAATCACTTGGAGAAAAAGGAAAATCCTTATGTAAATATGTGAATTTAAGTAAATTTTTGAGTCATACTTGGATTGTTCTAGACCAACTTAACATTAAAAAAAGAACGGTATTTAAATATCAATGAATTAGACATATTCTTAAATTTAATAGCTTTGAGCATGTTTTAATCGATTTTTAAATGAACTTGCAATTTTCAAAGAGAATTAAAAAATTTATGGAAAAGATTTACATTTTTTTCAGAAGTTATAAAATGAAAATCCCTATATTGTTGAATCTGAACATCGGCTACTTGACATACTGTATTATTCAGACAGTTGAAGCCATTGATAGAAGCTTGCATGCTGAGGCGACACGTTTATTATTTCGCGAATTTTGATTATTATCTAGTGAAATGGCAGCGATTAGTTTGTTAAACCCCAAAGCTGAGTTTGCTAGAGCTGCTCAGGCTTTGGCTGTCAATATATCAGCCGCAAAAGGAATTCAAGATGTGATGAGAACGAATCTTGGGCCGAAAGGCACCATGAAGATGTATGTATACTTATTCTCACGTGCTGATTTAACAATTATTTATCATTTATTTAATAAATTAAAGTGCAGTATTAAAATTATGAGATATAAAATTACGAAAATTATTTTATATTTCATACTTTCCACTACTATTTGCTTGTTACATTAAAACATTGCAGTTAAGTATATTATCCTTATTAGGTAAGATCGATATTTCCGTGAAATCTCTGGTGGACAAGGAAAGGAGTATAAGTCAAATTATAATCGACAGAATGATCTAATATTTTCTATATTTTCTATATTACTGTTTTTGCTTATGGTTCTAATAGCATAAATCAATTTCACTTTCCTATTCTTCTAACTAGCTGCTAATAGTATATCCAAAATCTAATACTTAATTTTACATTGCATTTTGAATATTATATATGCTTTTCTGCAAAAATAATAATTCTGACTTATACTATTTTGTTATCTTACCAGAGAAATAACAATGTGGGTACTCAATTATGGAAATTAATAACTCAATTCTTTATATATACAGTTGCTCACCAAATCAATTTTTGAAATTTAATAATACAAAATTTTTCAAGGTTGGTGTCTGGTGCAGGTGATATTAAAATCACAAAAGATGGAAATGTATTATTGCATGAAATGCAAATTCAACACCCAACAGCATCTCTGATTGCTAGAGCATCCACTGCTCAAGACGATATTACTGGGGATGGCACAACTAGCACAGTATTAGTCATTGGAGAGCTTCTAAAACAAGCTGATATTTATATATCCGAGGGTCTTCATCCTAGAATGCTCACAGAAGGTTTTGAACTGGCTAGAGTGAAAACTTTGGAAGTATTAGACTCCTTGAAGATTTTGATTGAGCCCACAAAGGAAAATCTAATGAGCATTGCTAGAACATCGCTTAGAACTAAAGTCCATCCTACTGTAGCTGACAAACTAACAGAAGTCTGTGTGGATGCAATTTTGACTATTAGACAGAAAGATCAAGAAATTGATCTCCATATGGTTGAATTAATGGAAATGCAGCATAGAACTGCAGCAGATACTAACTTAGTTCGTGGTATTGTAACTGACCATGGATCTAGACATCCAGATATGCCTAAGAGAGTAGAGAATGCTTACATACTAACTTGCAATGTTAGTTTGGAATATGAAAAGAGTGAGGTAAATGGAATAATTTAGGAAAAGAATCAATCATTTCTGTAAAATATAAATAATTTCCTCCTTTAAATAATGAAATTGTATTTATTATGAAGGTGAATAGCGGGTTCTTTTACAAAACTGCTGAAGAGCGTGAGAAATTGGTAGCTGCAGAACGGGAATTCATCGATAATCGGGTAAGAAAAATAATCGAACTAAAAAAGAAATTATGTGACGGAACGGACAAGTCGTTCGTCGTCATAAATCAGAAAGGCATTGACCCGCCATCCTTGGATATGCTTGCCCGGGAAAATATTTTGGCTTTGCGCAGAGCAAAACGTAGAAATATGGAACGTTTAGCACTGGCCTGTGGTGGAACAGCTATGAATTCCTTTGATGACTTAACAGAAGAACACTTAGGATGGGCTGGACTCGTATACGAACATGTATTGGTAAGTAATTTTTAGGTAATGCAATATCTAGATGATTACATTTTACACTAAATGAAAAGCATACTCTTTTATCTTTTTTATAGGGAGAGACAAAATATACATTTATTGAAGAATGCAAGAAACCGAATTCCGTAACAATCCTGCTAAAGGTAGGATAATAAATTTAATTTCCTAAATTTATATGATCTTTTTTAATTTATAATAACTTCAATCAACTTGATAATTTGTAGGGCCCAAATAAATACACTTTAGAGCAATTGAAAGATGCTGTAAGAGATGGTCTAAGAGCTATTAAAAATGCTATTGACGATCGCGCGGTTATTCCTGGTGCTGGTGCTTTTGAAGTAGCTGCTAGTCAAGCACTCCATCAGTATAAAGAAAAAGTAAAAGGAAAACAACGCTTGGGTGTACAAGCTTATGCAGAAGCTTTACTTGTCATTCCAAAAACTCTTGGTAAATAAGATATTTCAAATTAGTAATTGTCTTTCAAAAATTATTTCGTTTCGTATGTCTTAATATTTATTTTTTTATCTATCTAGCTGTAAATAGTGGATTTGATGCACAGGATACAATTGTTAAGTTATTAGAAGAAAGGTCTACATTAGGTGAAGCAGTAGGATTAGATATTTCTTCAGGTGAAGCATTGAAACCCACGGATGCTGGTATTTATGATAATTACAATGTGAAGAAACAAATTATTAACTCATGGTAAATATATTTATAAAATTTTGTTTAGATTGAAATTTGACAGTATCATATCTTTTTTCAAATACGTATTAACTTTTATTTATAGCACGATCATTGCCAGTAATCTCCTTCTGGTTGATGAAATTATGAGGGCAGGATTATCGTCTCTGAAAGGTTAAACCACATGGATCGAACGCTTCATAATTTTATGATTCTTTCATCTAATTTAAATATTGTATTTGCACAATCTCTATTGAACCTTCTGCATAATTTCTATGTTTTTATATGCTTTTAAATAACAAAAGAATTGCACAGCGTAATAAATAAAAATGCTACTTTTAAATTTAAAAATTCGAAAATGATAAAAACGTGTATTATTTGTGAAATTTCCATCACTGATCGAGATATATATGATCTCGGATTGCAAAATGGTAGTTTCGAATACAACTTTGTACAATTAATGATTTAAATAAAAAAGAAGAATGAAATAATCGTTTGTGTAAATATCATTTTCACGGTGACGTATATTTAGACTTTGATTACTACGTTGTGAAGAATGTAAAATAGAAATGACGACCACTGTTATTATAAAAATCAAAAATATTTATGTGTAGTTCTATATTTACAATATCACGATATTTACAATTTTTCTTGTAAATTAAACTACTTACAGGACACTCAGTCTTGTATTTTCATCTTACATTCAATATTAAATGATTAATTTTAAAATTCGAGCACAGAATTCAGCGCAACAAAAGCTTTACATATTTTATTAACACGTAAAATTCTTATTTACCGATACTTTTCTAAAGCAAGATCTAAGTTTTATCAAAATAAGTTAATAAGTAAATACTTTATTATTATTATTATTATTATTATTATTATTATTATTATTATATTATTATTGTTGTTGTTGTTGTTATTATTACCGCCGATAACGATTTTTCAGCATCGATAAACGTTAAATCTTACGTGTCAAATCTTAATTAATCTTTTATACATATCATTTAAAAATTGTTTTTCTTGATCCAGATTTAATTTCACCATGTTTAATTATTCCTGAGTTGATATACGCATGAGTAATATTTTCTGAAAGTTGTTTAACAAACGTTTCGAGTTAATAAAACATGACAGAATTGCTCGACATTAAGTATAAGTACTTAAAAATAACATTATTACGATATCATTATTTGTAAAAAATCAAGATATCTATACTAAGAGATTTTACATATTCAAAAATAAATAAATTCAATATTCATCAATTAGATGAATATTGATACATTTTTATTTACAGTTTCATGTTAAAATTTTGCGTTTTGATTTTCAGAATAATTTTTACCAGCTTATAGCATGGCACGATTTGTCTTCCTATTTCACAAATTTTTATATTGTGTTTACTTAGACATATATGTGCAAATATATGTGCAAAGATATAGTATATCTATGTACAATATCGATAAAGTCCAGATGGCAAATTGGTGTTACATTGAATATAATTAAACATAATTCTTGTACATATGAAAACCTTTTCTTTTTATGTAATTCCAATTTTGCAATAAGATAACTTATAAAAGAGCAACATAATCTTGCAGAAAGTACAAATATTCATTCTTTTCACATTTCTCAGAATTTTTAAATATACACTAATGACGAATATAAGCACAAAATATGTAACTATGAAACGATCAAATGTGAGGATATTATCTACAATTACTCATCACAATACGACGAGAGAATCAATGAATTTTATAAAAATTCGTCCATTATTATAGTATCTTTTAAGTATAACGTCACAGAAAAGCATGTATAATACCGTGAGTTACTTTGGTTACTATTGATCATTGTACCAATAATAGTCACGCAATAAATATTTATATACCATTCATTATATTACATTAAACAGCGTCGATACTGTGGAAAACGATACGTTTCGTTCTATATTTCCATTTGTTATTTCAATTTTTTAAGTGCTGGGATGTTTTTGATATCACTCTTAACATCTTCTAATATTATCTCCGGATTGATGTTGATTAACTGCGCAAGGGTGGTACAATTTACTTTCATTCGATGCCCCCCAACTACCATGTACGTGTTTAACTTGGCTAAATTAACGGGACTTCTGGGAGCGCCATAATAGGAAAACTGTTTGCTTTTTGCCTCTTGTTGCTTGTCTTGTATTCTATTACTGATAAGATATCTCGAATGTGGATTAGTCGATTTTCTAGCTACCGCCTTTATTCTGTATGGTATAGCATTATGACGAAATGCACTTTTAGTCGTAGATTTTTTTGCCACTGCATTGTTTTTCCGCGGTAATTCCGACCTTGACGGGTCTGAATTTTCGTTTTTGTCGGAAATCGGCTCAAACTTCTGCCATTTCACTTTAATCATCATTTCTTCCAGCAAAGACTCATAATTCGGAATACTTTCTATTTTTAGTTCCATTCCAGAATGTTCTTCGCTGTTGTGCGTGGAGACTTCCGAAGGACAGCTGAAAGACTTGTCACAGTACTTACATTTAAACAGGTTTATATGTTTGGACACGTGGTTCTTCATTACGTTAATAAACATTGTGGTGAACGGACAATCAGGACAAACGTATCCTCGAGACATTTCAGTCTTTTCTTGTTTTCTGAAATTTAATGGCAAATGCGAATGGAACATACTATGATGTGTCTTCATTTTGACCTCAGAGTCACATAACTCGTTACACCACTGGCAAATCCAACCTTCTTGCTTCGATCCAGAACTCTCCATCTCTTGCACATCACTATGCGATTGTTGTAAATATAATTCGTAAGGACTTTCCGCTTGTGTTTTCGAACATTGAGCCTTCACCAACGATTTTGCTGAAACACTTACCTCTTTATATCTAAACGGATTCGACTTCGTTTTAAGAGCATCGGTCTGCGATGTTGATTCATTATGCATTATGTTCCAATGATTCCGTACCGTGCTCAAATACTTACTACGGAAGGAACAATAATAGCAATAGTAAATCGATTCATCCTCTCTCGTGTCAGAAACCTGTTCCTCCTCTATATCGTTGTTGTAATCCTCAGTGATAGTCTTTTTATCAAGCTCCATCTCTGTAGATTCGCTAGACGATTCAGATGGTGATATGTCTTCGACTTTAAATGGCGAAAACGGATGATTGACCTCCCAATGTTCCCAGATTTCCGACTTTGTCGCTGCAGTGAAACTACAATAAAAACATTTCAGTATATGTTTAGTCATGTGTATTCTCATGTGTATTTTGAGGCCAGTCGTATTCATAGCGGTAAAGTTGCACAAGTTGCACTTTTCTTGTGGTTCAATATTGAAATCATCAGCTTTTTCCGTGACTTCTCTTCCACTCATCTGTGTCTTCCGTTTTCTTTTCCTCTTCGGAAACACGATTCCGTATTCCTGTCGCCAAAATTCTTCCGGCAATTCTGGTCCGCCAGCTGCCGGATTTTCAACTATTTTCTCAGGACAACCGGGATGCTTAGAACGAATATGTTGTCGCATTAAACCCTCTGAGTTCGTGCTACGATCGCAGTAAGGACAGATAAATCCAAGTCGTTTTAAGTGTGTCAATTGTACATGCAGTTTGAAGCCACGCCGTCGGAAGAATGTCATATTGCAATGTTTGCAAGTGAATGGCTTCTCTTCCTCTTCATCTGGCCTGCCTATATAAAAAATTGTAATTAATTTTATATATAGTCTGTCAAACAAAATGAGGCAGTAAACGCAAACAAAACTTGATCACATAAGAGTTTCTTTTTATTTGAGGACATTTACCTTTCCCTATATCAGTAATTTTCCCAGGTTTTTTCTTTGTGGATCCACTCTCAGTCCTTACATCGGTAATGGGAGCTGCATCATCTTTGTTATCCTCAGCTTGCACTTTTATGGTGTTTTCTGGAGTTTGTTCTTTGTTGCCTTGCTTGTTATCAGGCTTGCTAACAGTATTTCCAGTTTTAGGGGTTTTGGTTACGCTATTTTGGGTAGTTTTAGCAGAAGATGGTTTTGTATTATTTCCAGCTATGCTTGTAGTTGCAGAACATTCTGCATCATTTGCATGTTCCTTGGCTAATAATCCTTTCATCATCAGTGTTTGTCTCTTTAATAATGTACCAACCTACACATTAAAATAATCAATAAAAAATACATTTAAAATTATTGTATAATTTCATCAATTTTTAATAATATAATTTTTGTCAAGCGACTAACTTACCCATTCTTCGATGTCATCATCTGGAGATAATGGTTCGTGATTATGACGTTCCCCATTATGGTGTTTACTAAAATGCTTCAACAAGGCATTACGGTTTACAGACAAATATCCACATTCCTTACAGTGCCATCTGAAATATTTTCATATTAACCATTTGAATCCCAGGGGTCTTTGAAAAAAAAAAAGGTCGAAAAATCCCGAACTACGCGATAGTGCTTGTCTTAATCGATTGCGAAGAAAAACAAGCGACGCAATAGCGCTCATCATATTTGTTATTTTTATGAAATACATCTATATTATTATATATGCGTACTATTATAAAATATTTATAAATATTTTTATATGCGTACTATTTATAAATATTTCAAGTTTTATTCAATAAAAATTATTGAGAAGATAACAATGAAATACAAAATACCATCAGTCGTTCGTAGCGTTCAAATGTACTGGGACTTCTCGACACAAAATCTAAACAACGCGATCGCGCTGGTTGGTACTCAAACGGTTAAATAAAGGAAAAATATAACTTCGAAATAACAGAACGAAACTATAAAAGTATTTACCTTGCGTAATTCAATTCTCTGTAAAGATGATCCCTCATATCATGCTTATATTTCGTCTTAAACTGCGTGCACAAAGTACAGACATACATATTACCATCTGCTTTCCCATAAGGTCCAAATCTTCCGATATCCGATTCACTGAAATCATTATCTTCAATTGATTTAGATCTAGTTTCCTTAGCTTTTTCTGTCGTATTCGACGTACTAGTCGCAGGTTCCACTTCTGTCGATACTTTGTCACAAGACAACGACCGCTTAGATTTTTCTTTCGTTTGCTTGGTGTCATCTAATGAATTAGATTTCCCCGGCTTTATTTTAGCCGGTTTAGTGACTAAGTCTGTGTCACTCTTTCGTTTTCCTAACTTTAAAGAAGACTCAGTGGACATTTCGTCTTCTTCTTCAAGAAGGATTCCGCGAATATGTCTAATTCGAGGCATGTCTCTTCTCCAAAGTGGAGTAGTATCAAAAGGTTCTTCTTGTCCAGTCTGCTCTACACTATCTGTACTTTTCTTATTCACCCCTTTTATTCGTTGATACATTAAAATATAATCAACATTTAAATCGTTAGGGTGCTTGCTATTAATATGTTGTTCTAACATGATTTTCCCATTTGTTTTAAAGGAACACGAGTTACATTTGTATTGGCTCTTCTCATCATGTGTCACAGACGTATGATTAGCCATTTCCGCTTTATACACACACTTATAGTCGCAGAAGTTACATTTCCAATGATTTCCATCTGGATCTGGTACTTCCTCTTTGACTTCTTCTTGTATGGATTGTTGACTGTTCTCTGTGTTTTCCAACTCTCTAATTACTTTCACAAAAGGTCTTTTCTCGGGATGTTTGTCAGAAAGATGTCTCTCCACAACATGCCTAGGCAATGTTTTGTTACTATTAGAAAGCATAGAAAATGAACCAAAGAGAATAAGTCTTTTTAAACATTTGACAAGCACATGCAACGTATATTTTATTAACGTTCACTTCGCATTCTTGTCAAATGTTTCAAAAATATATTATTCCATCTAATTTTTAAATACATCGTGCTTATAATCTGTGACCCAAACGGTGCATTATTAACCAAATGTGAGGCATAAACATCATTGTGTACCTATGATAATGATGATGGTTGCAGTGAGAACATTTATAAAGTCTGGTATCGTGCATTTTTAAATGAACGGCCATTTTATCAATTGCTATATTTAATCCTTCTTGACCTGGTGGTGGTTGTGGACAATGAGGGCATCGGAAATATTGTTCCTCGGAATGCAAAGCCTTTAAATGACATCGTAACATCGCCTCATCGACCGTTAAATAATTGCATTCAGCTACACCACACACGTATCTATTATAGGAAAACATTGCCAATTTTCATCCTTCGATTCACTTCCAAAACTCATCAAATTAAGTGAAAAAATATTGAACACTTTTATGTGTGACAAGAATTACTTTCATTCTTGCAAGAACATCCATATTGTTATAACATCCGATTTTAGAAAATATACTTACCTCTTATGCTCCGGTACAAATTTCGGGATGAACTCATCTTCGTTATTTTTGTTAATCTCCTTAGATTTCCCTCCCATCCGACCATTTTGATGAGAACTACTTGCTAAGTTGACCATTTTATCAAACATTCGTTCCTTCTTATCCAAGCAAGGCACAGGATTAACGGGACCACTTTCTGGCACGCTTTCATCTTTTGCATGCAATCGCAAATGTCTAATGATGTTCGTACGCACTTTCGTCGTGTATGGACACACTGCACATTGCACTACACGGTTGTAAATCGCTTGAAGCGGCAAAGAATCTATTTCATCAGGACTGAAGCTGAATTTCTCAGTGTCTGTTGTAGCCTTCTCAGTGCCTTTTTCACTTGACTTTGTATTACTTCTACGCTTCTTTCCTTTACGATCTCCATTGTAACGCTGTACAAAAATAAACAAAATATTTATACACATATAATTTTGTGCTTTTGCGACATACTGTATAAAATGTACTTACAATAGGTTGCACGATGAACAACCCATCGACGGATGGATTTTTTGGATCAGCCGGAACTAATTTACTATATGCACATTTATGTTTCATCTTCATATGCGCCATTGCTTGGTAACCCACTGTACATCTCATTTTGCACAATGAACAACCAAATCGTTTCAGTCCATGTGATTTTAAATGTTCTAATAAAAATCCAATTTTCAAAAAACGTTTGCTACAATGAGCACAGGTCAAGTTTTTATTCTCGCCCCTCAGAGAGCATTCTTTTACATGCGTCTTTAACTGAAGAGCAGTTTGTGAACTATAATCGCATGTTTCATAGCCGCACTTGTATAACTGTGTCCCTGAGAAGCCAGTGTCTTTAATATCATCTAGAGTTAAAGGTTTATCTGTTTTTGTGGTGGAATCTTCCTTAGCATCGCAAGATGCGATTGGATCTCCGACATCACTGGAAGATTGTTCTTTTACATCCTTTTTTGGATTTATATTTTGTATCTCACTTACGTCAATGCTATCCTTTTTGTTCGATTCGGATTTTATATTTTTTATTGGAATAACTTCCGTATCGTCGATATCTACAATTTCAATGTCGCTATCTTCCATTTTACATTCCGTAGCGGATGAAGTATTCATGCGAGTTATATTAATAGAATGATTGACTTTTTTCAGGAAATCAGGGTTGTCCAATAAATTGATATTTATAAATTCGTCGCTGCAATCAAAAGTTCCTTTGGAAGCTTCTGTTGGCTCCACAGAGTTTTTGTCAGCCAGAATATTGGTCTTTTTAGATTTATCTAATAAACTTTTGTCTGTGGATTCTCCATTCGAAACCTGCGTTGCCAAAACGTCCGAGTCATTCATTAAACAATTTTCGAATATCTTGCTCACTGCACTATCGTTGGAACTCTCATTTAATGATTTTTCATGTTGTGAGGTTTTAGCATTGAGAGAGCTATTTGAATTATTGGCATTTCCAAATAACCTCGAAAAGGATTTATTTAACGCCTCGTTCTCGTCCTTGTTCAACAAATTTACATCATTAGATAATTGAGGAAAAACTATAGCGTGAGACGAAGACGTGTTAACAATGTCTGTATCAGCTTCTTTATTGTGCTCGCCTTCGTTCTCCAGGTCAATCACTTCTTCTGCGATTTTCAAAGTGTCATCCAATGTTCTTATAATTAATTGTTCCATCACGTCTTTGTTTCGTACTGGCTGAAATGTAACATTTAAAATGACATTCATAAAATATTGGTTTATTTATAATTTAATTCATTGACAAAATTATTTTACCTGAAGAGGGAGAGTTCGCTCAAGAACCTGTGGTAATCGATTGCAATGAAACGTGCTCAAATGATTATGCAGTTCGCTCAAGTGGTCCGAGCCATTCAAACAATACAGACATTGAAACTTGTAAAACCCATGCGTTCTATAGTGCTATAAGATTTAATTTCATAAGAATGATTATAAAAATTTAGTAACCGTTAATCAAATAACTTAAGAATATTACCGTCATTAATTGATCGATTTTCATGCAAGTAGTACGACACACGTGACACTTATAGCCAGAAAGAAGCGTTCCATGTTTATTTTTCAAGTGCGCTATGAAAGATTCGGGAACAAAGAAGAACTTCCCGCAATCTGTAAATGTATTTCCATGAGTTTAATTTTTCATTCAGGGATGATAAATAGCGTAATATTACGTAGCGTTATTAGTTCAAAGAAGACAAATAATGTAAATATAAATCGTACCATGTTGGCACACGTAAGGATATATGGTGTCGTGTCGATTGACTTCTTCTTTTGATGGTATCTCTTTCACGGGATTACCAAGTAGAAGACCACGATTTCTAGGATGAGTCATTATCTATAAATAAAAATCAAATGTGTGTCAAACATAAAAATTAATTGCCCCAAAAGTTACAATACTACAAAATGTATCATCATACCTGATGTATTTGCACATAAGAAGGTACAATAGCTCTATAAAAACAGTACATGCACTGGTAACGGCAATGCGCGTGTTTTTCATCGATATGCGTTTTCATTTGATTCCAATCCTCCAATATCATGTAACAATAAGCACATTTCTGGTAATCAAATGGCGGTGGCATCATCGTGTTTTCGGCTTGATTTACGTGTTGAAGATAGTGCTGATGATATATAGATAATACATCAGTGCTGAAGCGACAATCACGTGCCATGCACTTGTACAAATGAATCAATTTAGTAGCCTTCAACATCGCTTTGTATGCATCCGCGGATTTTAATTTAACTGCCGAGACTGTGGCTAAAGGTTCTTTTGGTTTTATTAGAGCTGGCGTTCGAACAAGTTTGACGATTTTGTAATTCAAATTCTGCGATGATTGCGACGGAGTCACTAAAGGCAATTTACTATCTATTTGAATAATTGTTGATTTTGGAGCAATTGGAATGAAATTGGTGGTAAGCTGTGTGGTGGATACAACTGGAGAAGGGGATAGACTCTTCACTGGAATTAGTTTTACTGTTTCTGGTGCGGATTGCACTGTCTGTATATTCCTCGTTAATGTCTGCGTAATAGATACAGCATTAAATCTCTTTAAAATTAGAGGCGAATTAGACTTTTTCAGTAAAGATACCCCCTTGCTTTTTATGAGAGTATCTTTGGGGACAGTTTCAACTGCTTTTCTAATATCATTTATCTGTAATGATAATAAAAGGAAAGTTGTACATGCATAGTTTGAAACAAGTGAAAAAATTTCGAGTAAATATCGTATGTAATGACTTACAATGGGACTTTCAGCGCCATCAGTTCTTGGTGCAAGACTAACTACATTTTCGATTTTCAAGAATGAACACTCTTCTTCAACATCTGATTTCAGCATGGAATCCATTGTATCTGAAGTACTGGATTGACTCGCATCTAATATATAAAATACTTTTGTAAAATGTCAAACAATGATTCACTTATCATTTTAGTATTTACATATTTATACATACCGTTCTTCATTAGAGATAGATCTTCTTGGGCGTCTAAAAACTGCATGGGTACCGACAACATATCTCCACTTAGACGTCTCAAACGGATCAAGTTCTTAGGTGGATTACTATCGTCGTGCGAATCATGCGATATCTCGTGGAATCTACTTTCCTTTTTCCCGACAAATTTTTTAATACTAGATATAGGAACAACATCTGGTGGTTTGGGAATAGAACCAAAAGGAAACGCTCTTTTAGAGTCTTCAGGTTTAGAAGAAGTTTCATCTTGTTTTGTAGCTTGAAGTTGAGCAGCAAGTCTCTGTATAGTGGTAAACATTGGATCTTTACAAGATGCATTCATACTTGAAGTTTCCTTCAAAATCATGTTAACATCAGTAGGCAGCTCACTATCTGACTGTTCGCTACTAGAATCAGAGTCATAAATAGGAGCACTATGCCTCATATTCTCATTATCACTAGTTTCTGCGTCGCTTTCTTCATTCTTCTTTGTATCCAATATTGCCAATGGAACCTTGACCATTGAATTTGTTAGATTTGTTTCAGATGTAGACTTTGAATTACATTTTGTGTCAAATGATTGTTTTTGCAAAGTACTATCCTCAAGTTGTTTATCATTTGAAGTTCCTTCAGCCAATGATAGATTTTTCTCTGAATCTACCAGTGAAGGAATTTCAGGGGTACAAGGCAATTCAGTGGTATTACTTTGAGGTGGCATTGATGGAGTCGGTGAAGTCGTGATATTAATTGGACTTTTATCTGATGAAGTTGATACTACATTTGAATCAGTTTCGTTATTTGCTGCTGTTAAATCAGTCTTCATTTTATCCTTCAATTTATCTATAATGGACAAACCCTTTTTAGATGCATCTCTTTGTAATTTAATGCCAATGTTTTGAATAATTTCTTGCATTTTCTTTTTACGCTCGAGCTGAATTTCTACTTCTTTCTTTTCCAACTCTGGTGGACAAACAAATACATTCAGATTTCCTGATGGTAAATTGGAATCCATATCCATTTGTGGTGATTTCTTGTTTCCATCATCAGTAGTAACTTGTGCTTCAGAATGATTCTCTTTTTGATGTTTAACTTCAGGTACGTCTTTTATTTTCTTATCCCCATCATCAGACATTTTATCCTTCTTTATCACTTCTATTTCAGTGATATCATCGTCATTCTGTTCAATCAGTTTTACTACTTCATTTACTGATCCTTTCTTTGAATTTGACTGGGTTACTTCTAGCTTTATCTTTTTCTCTGGTACATCAACTTGTTCATCAAATTCTTCTTCAACTGCATCTAAGGACATGTTTATTTTAACAATCTTAACACTCAAATCGTCCTTATGCCATAGATTAACATGTTCCTCCAGATTGGACTTCTTTAATTGAACGAAATTACAACATGAGCATAAATAACCATAAATGCGATTCTCAGCAGGTATTTCATCCTCAGTTATGGCTTCAACAAAAGTATCTTTGAATTTGCGACATACTTTATAATAATGAGTTCTCATGGAGGACTTGGCTACAGTTTGATAAGGACAACTATTGCATCGAAACCTGTATTCTCCTGTGTGAGTAGTACAATGTTCATAAAATGCTTCCATTGCAACCTTGGCAGCTCCTTCACTGAACAAAAAGCAAAATCTGCAACGAAATTTACAGATTTCCTCTGTAAGAGGTTCCATTGACGAATTTTCTACATCATTGTCTTTCGCATTTTGAATAGCTAATAGAGCATCCGACTGTTTCAATCTGGAAATCAGAATTTCCTTTCCAGGATGGCTTAATTTGTAATGGTGAACAATATTTTTACCAATGAACAAACAAAGCAAACAATTGTACTTTTCTTGTCCTGTCCAAGCGTAATCGATTAATTTTTTTACATCTAACTCAGAAAAAGACCTATCTAGATCAGTTTTATTCTTAACGTTCTTTTCAGCGTTACGGTTGGTTTGTTCGTTATCTTTTTCCAATAACTGTTCATTAGGACAAACTTTGCTTAAAGAAGATTTTTTCTTCTCTGTAGAATCAGATGTTATTATGGGTACCTCTTCTTTTTTGTCTTTTGAATTATCTTGAAGAATCTCACTAGAATTAGTATCTTTAACATCATTCTTAAGCTTCTTTGAAATATTTTGCTTTGTATTATTGGGTAAACTACTGTCTTTGCTTGTTGTATTTTCTGAAATATTATCTCCTTTGTTAGAAATATCTATTTCAGAGCTAGTATTAAGCTCACAGTCACCCTTGGAAGATGAAGCTGTAAGAGTCTTCTTTCTTCTTTTTTTGGACAAAATACCCATCTGCCAATTACACTTTTTCTTCTTCTTCTTCGCTGAAGACTTCTTCGTGCTTGATTCAGCCGGTAATTGATCGCTAACATCATCATCGACGTCTGCGTCGCTTCCTTTGTCCGCTATTGATGAGTCCTTATCTGCATCATTCTTTACTGGTACTAATCCCACTAAAATGTTACTCAATAACTTCTCATTACCACTAGTATCCATTGTAGTTGAAATAACGCCTGTCTTTTTGCTAGAAGTTATGCTACTCGACATAGAAATATCAGATGTAATACTTTCTTCATCAGTAAATTGAACATCATCTTTACTTTCATTCAGCAGTTCGTTTCCTTTCTTCCTTGTAGACTTTCTAGAAGATGTTTGAACATTCTTCTTCTTCTCTGTTTGTTCTACTGCCTCAGATTCAGACTGCTTATCGGGATGAATTGAAATGTCCACAGCTGCAGCCAGTTCAGACACATCTATCCCAAAACTCTCATCAGATGAGCTATCGAACATCACTTTAGAACATTCCAATTTAGAAATGTTTGTCTTCTCAACTACTACTCGTGGTTCTTTTATCGTTTCCTTATTAATACGTTTGCTTCGCCTTAGTACCTCAGAATCTTCATTAGATGTTTCTTGATTAGACAATGAACTAGAATTTTGAATTAGCTCTGTTCTCAGCGCCAATGGTTGATCCTCTTCACTATCTGAACTTTGATTATATTGTTTTGAATGTTGTCTAGTGATTCTTTGCACCTCTTTCTTTGATTTACCTCTAGACTTACTTGATTCGTCAGAAACACGTGATTTTGTAGATTTCTTTTGCTTGGACGAAACCACAGTGTCTTCTACATCAGAATCTACATCCAAATCACGTTTATTCAATTCGTCCTTCTTTATACTCGTAGTACTTTGATTGGAAGTACTCGTGCCAGCATTATTTTGATTTTCTTTTTGTGCTCTACATAATCGATAACCAGTTGCTGCCACAACATCATCACTGATGAACATTTCCCTAATATCTTCTTGTAACATCTCGAGGGAGTTCCTCCTTTTTGCTTTGGCTTTTGGTACCTTTGAAACAACCTCTTTATCTTCAGCCAATTCATCCTTGATGATCTCTTTAGGTGTTTCTGGAACACTTTTCTCCTTGTTTATATTTATTTCATCTTCATTGGACTCCTTCTTCTCTTCAGCAACGTTTTGCGTTTCTACACGTGCAATCTCTTCTTTAATGGTAGCATTTTTAGGATCTGGTCCTTTTTTCGAAAGATCTAAAGATCCAATATTAGGAGTTACTTTCGCAATATTTGTATTTGTCTTTTCTTCCTGGTTATCCATTGATGTACCTTTAATCAATTCTTTGTTTGCCGTTTTTAGAATACCAAGCCTTTCAGCAAGTGTCTCTTCATCGGAACTATCCGAAAAAATTACTCGTCGCTTCTTCCTCGTCTGAACTTTCTTCGTCTCAGGAGTATCATCTTTATCCGAACTGCTACTCTCTGATTCTGATTCAATGATCCTCTTGATCTTTTTCAACTTCTTCGCCTGCAATACTTCTCCCAGCTTCTGCATGAACTTCGCGTGTTCGACGAATTTCTTTCCTTCACCAAATTCAAACGATTTTCTAATTAGAGCTTCTATCCATTCCTGAGTCATTTCGCCTTTTGACTTGGATCCTTCTATTTCCTCTTTCTTAAATTTCTCAATATTATCAGGTAATTTGGAGGAGGTAGTAGTGATAAAATCTAATTCAGAAATATTGGCATCACTATTCTCTTCTACAGGAGTCTCCTTAAAACTGTTATCTTCTTTCAATTCCTCTTTTTTATCAGTGACTATATTACTTTCATTCCAATTTTCAGGGGGAACATTCCTATCGCTGCTACTGCTCACTTCCGCAGTTGCATCTTCCTTGTCTTTTTTAGCAGCTTTACTTGCTTTATCCTGCTTTTCCGAAGGACACTCTTTAATTTCCTCAGAAATGTGACTCGACGTGGGCGACTCTGATGACTCGTTACGTTTTATTTTAGGAATCTTAAAATTTTGTAAACAATAGCCTTGTGCAGACTTTGCCTTCGTGTCGATAACTCCGTACAAACTCTCCAAGGGTGACTGCATCTTGTCTTTAGTTGTCTTCTCTTGTGTATGTTTAGTACTATTTTCCGTGTCCACACGTTTATGGCTATCGACTGGCTTTGGAGGAGATTTAGGTTTTTCCTTGATCTTCCTGAACGTCGATGTTGCAGTCGCTGGTCCCGTCGAACGTTTTCTGGGATCCCTCTCATTGAAACTACTGTCTTTACCTTTGTGAGATGAGAAATGTTTATCCTTAGCCAACCGAGGATCCCTCACCGAGGTACCATTATCCCTCTGGTTGGAGCCTTGATTATTTACATTGTGCTCCATGCGTACTCTTGGATCGCGATCAGATATGTTTCTAGCGTCTCTACCGAACCTATTACAGTTGTCCCGCTCACTATGATTGTCCCTAGGACCAGACCTACGAGTGTCACGATTGAAATTATTCCTAGATTCTCCTCTATTCCTTTCATTGTAATACGTGTTACGCCCTCTACCATTGCGGTCCCTGTCTCTGTTCCAAGGACAGGGAGTGCTGGGCCTCGGATAAGGCCCTGAAGGACCTTCTGTAGGCCCCATTACACCACAAGGAACTTCGTTCTCTGGTCTATATGGTACATCATTTGATCGGTTAATCGGAGAATCCCATGGTTGCCTCTGGTGAGGATATTCCATTCCTCTATCAAAAGGTGGCTCATAAGACCTATTCTCTCCTTGAAAGTTCCTGTACTGTGACCCAACAGGAAACCTTGTAGGTGATATTAAAGGCTGTATGGTAGGTACATTAGGTACATCCACATTGGGTATATCATCTGATCGTGAAATATGGTTCATATCCTGAGATCTCGTATTGGGACTCATTAGAGGTCTAATACCAGCGTTCATGTTTGGAGGGAATTGGTTAGGCCTTATCTGGCCTTCGTTCATTTGATGAGGATCCATATGAATGGACTCTCTATTGGCACCTACGTTCCACATCTCTTGATGTGGCATACCTATCGGATGTGGATACGTTTGGGCAGGAGAACTAGGCATACCGCTAAAATTGGAAGACGATGGCCACTGGTTGTTGCAATAATCATTCGTATTTACGGGTGGGTGCATGGAAGGCCAGTGGCCTTGGTTCGTTACTTGTCTATTGAAGTACTCGGGTCCTTCCATTCTGAACTCGGTGTCTATCCTAGGTGGTACCATCTCAGGCCCAATGTTTCCCTGACGCCTCTGATACAACACAGTGTTTCTGTCATCCGGCTTGGCCGAACCGACATGATGTATCTGATTGGACATATCGTCATCGGGTCGATAGTGTATGTTGTGCACGTTAGGTTTGTCTATATCATGGCCCTGGTTGTCACGCAACTGGCGAGGATGGCGCTCGTAGTTATCCGCAAAACGAGGCTCTGTCTTGGAACTAGGTGAAGATGGTACATTTCTGTTGTCGACAGACGTAGTCGTCATAAACGAACTAGAACCATGACCTAAACTACCTTGAGGTGATCCCTTAGCTTCACCAGACTTGAGATGGTCGACTTTTGAGCCAGTGGGTAGACATTTCCTACTGGTTAACTTAACTATATGCTTGTCTATCTCTTCCCAACGTCTCTCACTCTCGCTATCAATATCCTCTTGTGTTAGCAGAAATGATTTAGATGTCTTTGGATCCTTAACATTCCCACCTAATTCCTGTTTATCCTTCTTGAATTTACTTGAATCCTCTCTTAACCTATCACCCTTCTTTTCCATCTTGCTATCATCTTCCTCGTTCAACAACTCAGCCAGATCTTCCATGGATAATGGCGGTTCTGTAGAAACGGGAGGTGGTGAGAGCAACAATGGTGCTGATGGTTTGGAACCAGGCCTCGAAATTTCCTTTGACCGAAGTGGAGTGTTCTTACAGAGTTTTGGGAACAAAATCTCCAAATCTGATGACTTCAACTGTGCATCAGGCATATTAACAGGTGATTCAGGGCCAGATTCTGACGAAACCTGATCCATGTTTACTCCCATCATTCGATTCTTTTCTAACATCGACGACAATCTTCTGGAACCGCCCAGAGAGGAGACTGGCACGGTTTGTATTTGTCGAGACGGGTGCATCGATATAGGCATGTGAGATCTGCCATCGTTCACCTTTGGAGACAGATTACTTTCAACCATTTTGGTCACAGTAACACCATCATGGCTAGAAGTAATGATCGTCTGCCAATTTTTGTTCCTCGAGATGTGACTTTCGTTCTCCTCGAGCATATCCCATTCGGTGAACGACACATTATCCCCGTTTTTACACAAACACTGTGGCGAGGAAGGTACATCGTTACTCGTCCTCTCTGTAGGTATGATGATGGGAGCTTTGGTTGGTAAAGTTTCTATGGGGTCGGGAGAGGCTGGTTTGCTGTCAGATTTGTCATCGAAATCTAGACTGCGTTCAGTAGGAATTATTATCGGCGCCACTTGAGAACCCGAGTCTGGACTAACCGGAGGAGTTGGACTGGCTGGCGTCTCGTGGATCTCTCGGTCCTCCATAACATCTTCTGTATGAGGCTTTACATCTTCAAGCATACTGAAAGGGATTCAATCGAAGTTTTACAATATCTTATCTTAGTAATATTTCATTTTACAACAATATATATTATCTATTATATAATAATAATAGTACAATGAAATTTCTGCTTAACAATGATGTTCGAATTATGAACAGTGAACATCACTGTTTTACAAAATTGAATATAGGTTTTGGTTTACTTTTAATTTTAGGAATACATCGATATATTGTATACAGTACATAATGATGAACTTAAAGTTATATATGAGTAGTTGTTGAATGAATTTTTGTACAAATTGTGTGAGTGATATGATACTTACTTTGAACATTGTGCGGAGTTAGATTCACTTTTCTTTTGCGGGAAATGTAATCCGGGCGTATTTCCCTGAAACTCGTGTCAGATTAGAATGATTAAAATAACAAAAAAAAATACATGCACTACGGAAGCCTGAAAACATCCAGAAGTATAAAGAACAGAAAATAAAAAGGGATCATCCGAAGCAACTACGTCTGTTCAAAGAGGAGGAACCAAAGAGAAAGTAATGACTGTACATTGACCATTTTTCTATAAACATCAACTAATGATGTATAATATTTTTTATATTTTACATCATATTACAGTTATAAATAATTTCCATGAATTTTCATAATAAATTCCATACATTTTTTATAGTACTAATTTTTAACATTTTTTACATAATGAAATCATAGAAATGCCATTGGAAAAAAGCGGTGTACAGAATGCAATACAAAACATTTCGTAAAAATGTGGACACCCAGTTTCTACTGATAAAATATAAAAGATAAGGAGAACGATGCAACAGTTATAATTTGCTCTATCAAAGCACGGTGACAATACCCGCGGTATTTGAAATGCGGCATATGAAATAATATAAAAGAGCCGTTTGTTAAAGAAATATTATTATTTCTTCATTATTGTTTCAGTTTTTAAAATATTGATACGTCAATTTAAATATTGTATAAATAGAAATTTTTATGCGCATATGTATAGTTATCATTCATATATTATACATATACATATAGTATTCGAACTAACGGAAGAACTTACAAACATTCTCGTTTATATCTTTCTTCTGTGAATATAGTGCAAACTAGTATCATACAGAGCATAAAGCCAAGTGCTAGTTTTTGATTCACTGAATCTGTAAATTGAATAGTAATTTGATTTGTCTAAAATTCTTTAATTCTAAAGCTAAAAGCTAAAGCTAGAATTCCTTCAGGAATTGATATTTTTAAATAAATAATTCAGTGCACCAAAAATGTAAGACAAGTTTGTAATACGATGATTAATATATCTACCTTTTCTACTTTGTTGTGTAACTTCTGCAGAACGTCTTCGCATCGCTGCAACGTCTCAATCTTCAGCCTATTTTATCGATAACAGTATGATTAATTGCATTTTGGATTTTACGCCTTTCTTGTTTAAAATGTAACTCTAGATTTATGATAATATTGTATACTTCGTAGTTTTTGCAATAATAATATTGTTGTAAAATACGCGTAATAAAAGATGTAAACAGATGGAAATTTCGTTCTCTATGAAAATAAATAAAAATTGTATAAATAAGAAAATTAAAAAAATTTAAACGTTCAAAAATTCAGAACTTAAAAGTTTGAAAATTCGATACCACAAAATTAAGAACTTCGAAAGCTTAA
Organism: Bombus breviceps; assembly: GCA_014825925.1. NCBI lineage: Eukaryota > Metazoa > Arthropoda > Insecta > Hymenoptera > Apidae > Bombus > Bombus breviceps. The sequence goes on from CM026186.1 coordinate 3,469,869, forward strand.
AAATGTAAATTAAAAGAATTCTGTCCGATGTCGGTTTTGTATTTAAAATTTTAAGTTTCAGCGCATAGACACTGAATGTCACCAAAACGCTGCGTTGATTAAAAACGAATGTTTTATTTTGTGACTGCGAAACATACTTCCTCTTGCTGTTCGATAGGATTCCATGTAGACTTTGCATTTTCTGCAGTTGTACTTCTCGCGATTTGTCCTTAACGTTTTGCAGTCGTTCTATCATCGCTTCCAAAAACGGAATGTACTTTTGCATCTCAGCAAATTTCTTATCATACTCGTCCATTTTGTTTGATGTGTATCGCTCACCTGTACCGGGAGAAGAAAATCTTTATGCTTATAAATATTTCTCGACTATTACTAGTTACATCATTCGCTTTTTTCGACTTTTATTCATTTACTTATTCAAATGAAACTTATTTATGCCTTACAGAAATCTATACCATATTATAAATATCATATTATAATTTATCACTTAATATTTGCTTACAATATGTCCAGCTTAAATATCCAACCTATTTCTTTATTTATTTTACCATATTCACAAATAATAGAAATTTATTCTGTTTGTGATCACTTGTGCCTTTATATTATAATTACGCGTTAGTGAATTTTCTTCATTAATATTGGTAACACTGCCTTCGTATTATATCGCTTTTTTTATCTGATTTCGATTTCATTGTTAAACGAACAATAAAAATTGTTCAAATTTGGAATTTAACTATTTCAAAGAGATAAGAAGTATTACTTGTTCACTAATAATTCTAAAATTTATGCGACAATTTAACACTGCACTGGAGTTAGCCGCCAAATTTAACTGTAAACGTACTAAGTCGCTTATGTAATACGAACTTCTTTATGTTTAATAAATAAATAATTAAAACAAATAATTAATAAATAAATAATAGATAACTAATAAAAAATAATAATTAACAAAAGTAATTAATTAATAATAAATAATTAACGCTACCTTACTAATAAATTATTGGAATAACACTTTAGATATAGAGTGATAAAAATACAACTCATTCAATTAATAAAAAGAAATTTTCATTATTCTTCGACTGTGTAACTTCATCTGTCTTCAGTCTGTCATTTTCTCTACACTCTCCCAGCACTGTAATACAATCCACCATGAAACATAATCCTTTTTAGTTATGTAAGTACTAATATTTCGTTCTAAGCAAGAATATAACACCTGCCAATCATACTGCTCCATTTCTTTAGACTTAAATTGTAATTTCATTTTATATTTTTACAAACGAGTTATGATCTTCATTTCTCCAGGATTTTGTTCTGAGATTATTTTAACTTGTTACTATCCATGGTCACTCTCACAGTTAATCAATAACGGGAATAATGAACGACATATAATGCATGTGTACAACAAAAAAAATATAGCGATCCGTATGTACTAGTTTATTCTCGTACACTATGAATAATCTTACTTATACAAACATTATAGTATATAAAATATACAATTTCAATTTATATTAATCGATCGATCACCGAACTTAAATTGTCACGTTCAATTAACTACGTCGCTCTATCGACGATTTAAGTACGCTGGAAACATAGTAATTTGAAATATGGTATACCTTCGTGCAATATACGACCAGGAAACTATTTAATATCACATTGATGCAATCCACTTCTGTAATTCTTCCTCGAAAGTACTCCTCACGTAACTCGCAGCACTATTTACGACAAAGAAGCACGTGATCACTTTTCATATCGAAATTCATTCGAACCGTTAGAGAAACACAAAAATCAATTTGTCAGATTTACTGAAGAATATAATTAAGCAACATTGGTTGTAAATTCCATGATGTTTATGCTCAGTAATCGCACAGCACATGCGTGCTAAGCATTCGTTGACAAATTTATAACTCTAGTCACATTTTATTCGTTTGGTATAAAAAGGAAGGACTTCGAGATCTTTGTCATTTCTTTATATACCAATTTTTCGCGGAATGCCAAACCAATAACTTTAGTCGAATTATTCAAGGAATAACGCACTTGTACACACTGATTGAAAAATATTTGAAAACTTAGACACGAGAATCACAGTCAAAAACATAGCCGACGGTTAGATGCATTGCAGCTGCGTGCCAGGTCAGAATTTCACTGGATTTTCCAGGTATCCAAACAAAGCAGATATGCGCGTCCCATTTAATGGGCAATAAATCACACCAAAACTGCAAGACCCAATCAATTTGCTTTGAATAGATCACTTCTCAGCTAATGACTACGGTCGTACAGAGCTTATTTTCAAACTGTTAATATTGTTCCGTACGTACCGTGTTTCGTGTCCGTACTCTATCGTAAACTTGAACATGTGACGTATTTAAAGTAGTAGTGGATAAGAAACATCCCTGAGAGACATTTCTCTTGTTACATTTTTTCCAACATGCGTAGTTTCATCATCATCTTGAAAGAGAGAGGAAGTAGATGGAAGCACGATCAAGAAGATTTGAAATTATCGGTAGATAGCAGCGCAGTAGCAAATATGGTGGCCGAACGACATTATACGACATTGTTCGGTATTATTCTGCCTCGCTTAAGACTTTCCAATATAAATTATTCACGACTGTCATGATTTTTTATTACTATCAAGTAATCAGAATGATATTTGGTAGGTATAGTTTCATATAATGATCGTGGGTCGATGATACTGCAAAGTATTTCATTGCATTGGTACCTTATTACAACGTATCTTAAGATCGCATTTCTGAAAATGGGTTCCAGAAGAACATTCTGGATAAAAATCTCTCTGCTTAGATTGTAGTATTTAATTACGGTTAATGTTATATAACATTAATATAAAATTAAATTTTATTGTTAATAAATAAAAATCACGTATTGAATTACAAATGATACTAACGGAAATGCTCCTACTTGGAAGAGCACTAATAGTGTTCTTGTTAGTACAGAATACTAACAATAATTATAACTGCATATTTACGTCTCAGTAAAAAGAATATGTAATGAGGTACATATGTGTTACCTCTTTTGATATTCAATTGGATGCGACCAACTTAAATAATGTAATACTTCATAGTTATCAACTGAACAGTATTAAGTACAATGGAGGATATAAGAAAAATATGATAAACTTCTAAAATATCATAAAAATCGCTCGTAAAAAATTAATGGAACGAGAAAATTAAAAAATATAAATAAAATGGAATTATATTTTTATACATTTGTATGAGAATTGTATTTTATATATATTTTTATACTTTTCTACTAGATACTAAGGATCTATATGCTTCGAATTTCGATCTTGTCATATGCAAAAGATACATTATAATTCGCATTTCCGAGTTGTCATGACCTTTCTCTTTTCAATTGCTTCTCAATCTGTCTTCATTTTTCTTATTCTCTTTCACTTTTCTTCGATTATGATATTCGAGCCATTCAACGTATGACTTTCGACAACGATCTTTTTTTATATAACTGTTTTTTACCTCAAAATATTTAAATCTCAAAAATTGGTTTGAATATCTCGTATGACATTATATAAAAGAAAATATCCCACTGCGTTTAATCACCATGTTACTTTCTAAAAAATATATTGTAGTTCCCCGATAAGTAATTTTTCTATTCCACAACGATAACGATTTACGCATTTTCTTAATATGTAGTTAACGGGTTTGTATCCTATTCCTTACCAAAGAATAGATATTTTATCTACGACGACACACCTGATAAAACATTACACAGCAGAATATCGCCTTCTGCATTGATCTTCTCTCGCCTTTCGAATCCTGCGTATTGAAAAAATCTTAGCACAGCTGAACCGGACCCGAGACAAAAGTGCGAAATCCCGAGTATCCCGAAGTCGTTAATGCACGTCTATGTGCACACACTGCATGGAATAGCTTTAACTCTCTCACAATGTCGCAGTTACGGTGGAACTGACACTTTTTTTCAAGTTCTGCAGCGCGCTCTATAATTCTGCATCACGAGCTAGAGGAACTAGACTATCGCGATGAATATTTAAGCATCAAAAGTACCAATTCGGCATACCAGTTTAATTATCCGATGGAACGTCACTTCTTATAGAATGCACGCACAAAGACACAAAATATTCCGTACATATAACCACCTTTCGGACGAAATCCCGATAAGGTGTAACCCAATGTCAGCTCTCGGAATCGCATATCAGGTAAAAGTCTAAAGCGTCCACACTCTCGCGGATTTCGACAAATATCTTTGTCTAACTTGCTATCACGACCATGGTTCTTCAAACGAATTCAACAATTCCGTATCAAACCGCGTTTACGATTCCGTATATACGAGACTCATTTTACTATGTGTATTATTATATCGAACAGTTTTCAGCTAGCACCGGTACACGTTCCCCGAAAGTCTTGATGCACTTCGAGGTCTCACTGTACGAGACATCGGGTCGAGCGCTGCTTTTCGGTTCACAATAATTCGTCGTGGTGGTTCATCATTCATTTCTGAATATACATACACATAAGTAAAGATGACAAACATGTATGAACACGCAACTATTTTCCTACGCATCACAAATGAACGAGCCGCGACCGTTAGAGGGAAATTAAATCCCTGTGAGATATGTCGTGAAAATAATCTCCTCAATATAGTGGAAAATCGATCATTTCTCTTCGCAAGACATTCCTTTATAATTACAATCGCACTACCTATGAAGAAAGAAGCAAAATGGCAACCCTGAAGGGCGCACAATGTACAATGGCTGCCATTAATGGCAGCTAGGCTAAACGATTTCACGTGGTTCTCCGCCAATATTTTTTCTGCCATATGTTACTCACCTTTTATCACATCTGCATACTTACAATTTAAACCTGATATATCTTGCTCTTTCTTGTAAGGGTATTACTTACGTTAATAGAACGATACATTTGATTAGTTTCGATCGAACAACGAATTTTATTGTTTTCTCAAATTAATCTCTGTGTGGGACACAATGCAATATACATGTTTTTCGAACAATCAATAATTTCGAGTCCTAAAATATATATTTCAAGATTCTAAAAATAAATATACGTTGCACAAAAAGTAATATAATTTTGTTCATTTCCTCAACAGTACACTTCTATATATTGATAACTATCATTATCTAAATAACAAAATAAATACCAAAAATCAAATATACAGTTATTGCGTGAAAATCGTCTTTAAAACAGGAGTTGTGGAGTAAATGCAAATAGAAAATCTGGTATATGTGTTTTAATTATTCTTCTAATAATTGTTGAAGTTTCCACCGAAACTCGATAATCCAAAATTAATTGCCGATTACTTGATCCAAGTTTTGGGTGTTCTGATGATTTAAGTATCCGATAATAGTATATTCTGAAGGACGAGAGAAACACACCTTCGTCTATGGAGGTCCGCCATTTACGACTCGTGTGATTCTAGCTTCTATATCCACTTAGTAAGTTCGAGAACTCTCGGTGACAAGAAACGAGTTTAGCCGGAAATATCCGAAGTTTCTATCCCAGGTTTTACCATTTGTTCGATTAAGTAATACATGACTATTAATAGAACTGGAAACATCTTAATAGATAAAAATACAAGAAAATATTACTTTCACAAAAGAATATAAGTTCATTAAAAAAATATATTATAAAAAATATTTACATTCATGTAGAATTGTAAATATTTATCTTTTACGATGAAAATGATATTAAAACAAATAGAAAATAATAAAAGAAGTGGTAAAAAATCCATTTGCTCCTCATACATAAATCTGATATTTAAATTAAGGATATAAAGATTATATTACATGGTCATATTTAGAGTATTAAGGTTTTACTTAATAAAGCCAAGAAGAAATATTGAATTTTAATTATTACTATATTAATTTCAATTTATTTCAGTAAATAAATGAAATGACTAAAATTACAATTACAGTTCTTTGTATTTATTTGTGACGTTTTCTTAGATTTCACATAATGTAATATTTAGTAACTTTATTTACAAATTATCAGCCCAACACATGGCCAATAAACTTTTGTTTTTGTTTAGGATTTGAATTATTTACAAAAATTTTCGAATTACGAAACAATATTTCGAATTCGCAAGTTCACGGGACAAATATTTTGCGATATTACAATCAATAAAGCGCAAAACACTATTACCCTTTTTTTTATTCGTTAAAAAAGTTGAATTAAAAGTCCTCTTTACAATTTTATAAGAAACGATTTTCTACCAAAAATTCGTCAAGCGTTACTATTCTTATAAATGAATCTAACATAAATGCAATTTTATGAAGGACACCTCGTTTTATATCGTTCTCGTTCTATGTGTACACGCACACACACACGCACGCACACACGCACACACACATACGCGCGCGCGTTCTTTTATAGATTTCAATTGTAATAGCCTCTCTTAAGGCAACAATGTTGTCTGTAAGTGATATTTGAGGATAAATGTCACCGCCTATTCCTTTTTTTTGGTACTTAATAACACTAATACATTTGTTGTTGGCAGTACTTGTAGTAATTACGCTCCCCATAAATAATTTCCAATGGCTTTTTTTGTCTTTTATATAGTATAGTTTTGCAGAGTTATGGACGCATTATACGTATAAGTCTAAACAAGAACAGAGATTGATCGAAAAAATAAATCTGAACATTATGCACACCTTCGCCACATCAAAAAGCATTCGAACGATAGGAATATTAAAAATTTGATCTTCAACTATACTAGATAAAACAACATATTACATATATTTCATCAAATTTTTTGATTTAATGAAATGAAAATTATATGTATACAAGGCGTCGAAAAGATTTGTTGCATTTCTCGTAGCCTATATAATCATTTGCAACACATCTGCAATATAATTTACGAAATTCTTGTTTTACGCTTCGAAATTTGTCATTTACGATGTTTTGTAATAAACTCAGAGAATATCCGTTTCTTGCCAAGTATTTTTGTAATCAACATTTAGTGTACAATTATGTGATTGAACCAAAAATTTTCATAAATATTTTCATAAATATACTCATGATTATTGCAAGACATTCCTGATTTATGAAGTTGCACTCATGTGATAAAGATATTATTTTAATTAAAAAATTTCGAAAAAATAAGTAAAAAGACGGAATGAGCACATTCAAATATGAAAATCAATTTTATTAAATAGAGCATTGTAAAACAGGGGGTATATGTAACAGAAGTTCATGAATTTTGTAATTCAATGAAATTATTTAATTGTCAGTTCATATATGTGAACACAAAACGAAATTTAGAAAAATATTTTCATTCATTAACATCATGTCGGACCCTTTTAATGTCCTTACTAGGTTCGAAAATGAAGTATAAAAGAATCATTCATTATTAAATTAGGGGAAAATGCAATTTCATATAACTGATATGAGAGTATAGTATTGATTAATTATCAACCAAATAACAAATTAGATTAAAAAAAGTTAAAAAAAAGAACAAGTTTTTGTATTATTATTATTGATGCTATCGGTCAAATATAAATATGATTGTACGAAAAATGTAATCACAAAAAATAACAAGTTAATTATAAAGCAAACACATATTGGCAGCAATATCGACATTAAATCATCTCAATTTGTAAATGTATTTCGTTTATTTTGTCCCTTTATAACCGTTGGAATGTTCTCACTCTCTCTTTCTCTCTCTCTCTCTCTCTCTCTCTCTCTCTCTCTCTCTCTCTCTCTTTATTCCTTTCTCTCGCATTCCCTTTCCTTTTAATAAATTTTGCAAACGCTTTTTCTATCTACCTGCCAAGGTTGTTGCATTTGAAATTGGTTTGTTCTAACTTTCGCTTTCGAACATGATAATAACACTGTATCCTCACGCTTCTACAAAGTATATATTATATATTTATTTCCTTAATATATGCAAGATCTGTTGAGTGTACTTGCTTTTGTTTTATTAACGCATGTTCATTCTGTTCATACGACCACACTGTTCGTAATAATATAAGTAGAATATAATATATGACACTTTTCTCTGTATATATAACTGTATTCGTGGGTGCTGCAATTTACCACTTTCTTAAGATTTCGACCATAATTATTTACCTAAAGGACTCTGCAAGCTTCATCACGGTAAGAAATAAATGGTCGAAAAAAAAATGGTTAAATTAATAATACAGCAGCTCGGTAACAAGTTATACATATAATAAAGGTTTCACAATAATAAATAATTCTTGAAATCGAGCCATAGCTACGCTGTAATTTATAAATAAGGACTTGCTGTCCATACATAGGCAAATAACTTTCGCTTTATTGCCATTTAGAAACTATATATAATGAAATATTATTTTGTTTTCTCATAGTCAATAGTAAGAATTTTTATATTTTTTTTCAGTCTTATAAGCAATAAATCTGTTTTCATAGAAAGATGTTCAATTAGATTTGTTTTTAAATGGCTTATCTTCTTTTAATCATCCTCAATTCTATATCATTATTCCATATTCCTCTGTACATTTGTAGCTTCCTAAGTAATGCTGTATGTAAAGTTTATTACAAATAAGTCATAAGATATAATTGAAAAGAAAAAGACATTTTCATAGAAAGGAAATACTGCTCAACTAATCTGTATCGTATTCAAAAATGTCTCTTTCCAAAGTGGGTATTTATTTCACTAAACCTTATTTCCATTAAGGTTTATTACCTAAATGACTTTGCATATGCAAGCAGGACATTTTTTAATATTTTACTGAAATGGATTTCTTTTTAATCGGAGTGAATCTTCATACTGACTGTTTAATATGAAAAGCCATCTAATTTAAAAGATATAAGTTGTTAGAGCGACGACTGCGCCGATGGGTTCCTGTGCTTGCAATTAAACAGATGAGGAGGTACAATATAAATCTAATTATGCACTGTAGTTGATGCATGTTGAAGTCTTTCTAATTCTTCCAACGATAAAACATTTGTCTGGACAAGCTCTGGTAGCTTACCAGCCCGAGCTTGAGCAAGAAGTTCTGGACTAAACCATCGTGCCAACTGATTCGAAGTCGGTGACAGGTCTCCACCATTGCTACCCACATATCCTAAACCCGGTGACGCTTGTCGACCTACGGGCATGTTTAATTGCTGCGACCGCATTACTCGCCCATCTGTAAAAAATATATGTCAGTGTTATTTGTACTATTTATTTTGGTACACATTCAATCTAATGTGTTGAAAAATATAATGTCTTAATTCGCTTCGTATCTCTTTTTGAAATAGAAATATTAATTTAGTATTTAATATCAGGGAAAAAAAAGCATAGAGTAATTTAGTTAAAATAAAAGACAGCCTAAAATAAGCATTAGTTAATTACTTTAAGTTCGATCCAAAGATAAATGCTGTCTAGATTGGTTTAAATAAGAGGAACGGCTAAAATGTGAGATCTAATTATTCCAATTTCTGAACACCATTGCATGCAATTTGATTAGAGAAGAAGTAAACACCTGAAAATATTTTAGAATAACAAAATTAATGCAATTGTTTCAAAATGAAGAAGTACTCTATGTGTAGCAAAAACGAAAAACTTTTATTAGTAAACTATAAAATATTTATTAATTGTAAAATTTCTATTCTTACTTATATCAATTTACGCACAAATTATAATTACCTGCACGATTGGAGTTGTAGTTTTGATTTAAAACCATTTGCATTTGTGAGTTAAGAATCCGCTGCTGTTGTTGCGGCGGTTGATGTTGCATGTTAGCTAAATGTGAAGGGGCTTGCTGCATTTGCTTAATTTGATTATTCATACTATTTGACCTCTGATTTATCATCGAATTTTGACCAACATTGTATTGTGGAACATTATGATGTGGGATAGAACTAGTCATGGTATGTTTGGAGCGTGCAGGATTACCATACACGCTTGAAACCGTTCTATGCTGCTGTTGTTGTTGCTGTTGCTGCTGTTGAAAATCTGAATTTGCACTATATTGGAATTGATTACTTCCATTGCCACCACCACTACCACCTTTTACTATTGGTCGACCTATGATAGTCAAGAGAAATATAGATATTAAATATTGATTCTAACAAGTTTAAAATAGATGTTACAAGGTACAAAACATTTTTATAACGTTTCACATACCTGGGTGTTGCTTAATAGTCGGATTTGACCATGTAGACTGGACAGACTGTGGTCGTAAGGTATTGTGTCGACATAGAACTCCTTGTGTCAGTAATTGAACTGCAGACTGCATTTGTTGCATTTGCGATGTCTGTGATTGAGCCGTCAATTTTGATGGATCGCTATTATTTCCTATATAAAATTAAAAGAAAATAAATTAGACAAATTAGAAACTTAATTTCTCACTTTTTTACTATATATATGAATATTGTACAACCTACATATACAACCTGATAAAAAGAACTGTTTTTTATTAGTATTGCATATGTATGACACATCTCAATACACAATGAAATATATGATTAAAAACATATTTTGTCAAGCTAAGATCATAAGTCTTTTTATTTTTGGATTCATTAACAAATAAAATAAAACGATAAACAAGGATTAAAGAAAAATACGAATTCATAATATACTTCATTTCATTCAAATTGTGTATGAAAATAAAAAAAATATATTTATACTTTGCCTAATTTGTTTTAACTTTTACATAAATATCGTTTTTAAATACATGCAATTCCTTTAACTATATCAAGTAATGAAAGTTACAAAATCTCAAGTGCATGCATTAAAATACGAAATTATCTCAAAGCATTCCATTAAAGGAAGAATGAAAATGTAAAGAAAAACTTAAAAGCATGAAATATATTTATAAAGTGTTTTATTATAAAACTATTTCAACATATTTTTCTTTTGTAATATGTTCATATATTAGTCTATGAAGGAAAATGTAATTTATATTACTAGTTGATTTTTTTTGGATTTTTTTTTTAAAGTAGGATTGATATCTATATTCGAAATTAAAAGACTCATTTTCGTGTATAACATGCAGCAAAATGCAGACAAATTAAATCTCAAACACATTAAAGGTGTCAAGCAAAAAGAAAGAAAAGAAAACAAAATTATCATTCCTCATTTTAATACAAAAATAAAAAAAAATAATGTTACACATCGGATAATAGTCACAAACTTATGAATTCTTTTTATGTATGAAATTCGCGAAATACCGAGTGGTTTAAGTAACAACTTCATCATTCTGTAAAATTGCTATCTTGTTTTCCTCTGTGTTTCTTAATATATTATTATTATCGACTATTATCGTTTCAATCTCGAATTGCTTTGTTAACAATTTGTCAAGAATAAGAGGGCTATTATTATTGGCATCATTTAGGATCGATTCTTTATCGGTATTTTCTTTCAATGATCTTTCATAAGTAAGCCTATTCTCCTCAGTCTTATTTAGGTTCGAATTATTACTCCTATCTTTTTGTTGTAGCAAAGAAGAAGTATATTTGTCTTTTAACGCGGATTCTTCTATGTCTATGTTATTGTTGCCATTATTATCGATCTCCTGCAAATTTCTCGAAGCTTCAGTCCCAGACATACTACCATGCTTTGTATGATTAGTAAGTTCAATTGTATTATCATAAGAAGCGGATTGTTGCGTGTAAGTATTTTTTTTGGTGTTAAATGTGTTATTACGATTCTCATTAGCTGTAGATGAAAATAAGCATTTCGATTCTAATTGATGATTAGACTGATTCGCACCCTCGGGTTCCTTATCGGCAGTCATTTTACGTAACACTGACGTCGGGGTAAAAGCAAGTGGCGTTGGGCTCATGGTCTGCTTTGCTGGCGAATTAACGGGGCTCGACGCTCTTTGTTGAGCTTGTTGTTGTTGCTGCTGCTGTTGATCCTGTCGCTTCCGGAAGTTTTCACGTTGTTCCTCCAACTTTTTCTTAATTAAAGCACTTTGCATTATAGATTGAGCATGCATGACAATCTCCCGCGGTGAAGGAACCCTATGTTGCATCACTGTTAAAAATAATAAAATATCAAGCATGTTTTAAATGGACAACACTACACAGATAGACAGATCACTGTCCTAATAAGTTTAGAGAATTGTTGTAGAGAATAAAATTACAATTTCTTTAAAATAATTTATATCAAGTATTTGACCACTTCCTCCTTCTTGTATACGGTTTACTTATTATTACTATCATAAAGCAAGAGAATAGCAAAATAAAAGAAAGTTATTATTATTTTTTATATTCTACCTGGATGCTGTACTGTTAATGTACTGGGGCTAGCAGTCAAATTTGGAGATATTATTGAAGGTGGACAATAAGCTGCATCCCGAACAATAACATACATATTTATACTATAATATTACAATATACTTTATGAAAAATGTATTTAATAATAAAAATAATGATTGCACAATTTCCATATTAATTGTATAGTAACGAAAAATTTGTGTATTAGAAATAATTATAAAAAAGTTTCAGATTTTATTAAAAAAATTTTAGTTTGAAATAAAATGAACAAGTCAGTCCTATCGAATGTAAAAAACGTATAAAAGTAATCAACATAAACCCTTTTACTACAAATTCTATTCGAACAAACAATAGATATAACTTACCATTGTTCATAGGGGATGGAATCCTTTGTTGTTGCTGTTGATACAACATTTGTTGCAAAATATGATCTTGAGGAGTGGGTGCACTAGGATGCGGACTTATTGTACGCGGCGTAGTACCACCATACATTTTCAAAATGTTTACTAGAACTTCTCTGTGACGATGTTGCATGGCTGGATTCTATTTCACACATTATTATTATCATTATTGTGGATTAATATATTAAAAACAAATTCAAACATAAATTTATTTTCTAGTTAAACAAGCAAACCTGTAGTTGCTGTATGAGATGTTGTCTAGTTATTTCTCCTTGTTGAAGACCTTGAATAATTGCTTGAGCTTCTGGTCTTTGGAGGAGTTCCTGACTTGTTGGAGCATTACTCAACATCATTTGCATTTCTGGTGGAACTGGACTCATACCTAACATTCGTTGACCACCCATCATCATAGACAACATGTCTGAATGCTGCTGCTGCTGTTTTTGTTGCTGCTATAAAAACAGTCAATGTTGAAGAATATTGTTACCTTTCTTCTTTTTCTTTTTTTGAATTAGAAATAACATTTCTTACTAACCTGTTGAATCTGTAATACTTTCATTAGATTTTCGTGCTGCATTTGTGCCTGATGTGGGTGCTGAGTTGGTCCAACAGAACCAGCGTGATTAAATGTTGTAGCATGCATTGGTTCTGGGACCGATTGTTGGGGGACAATTGATTGTGTTTTCAGTTGTGAGTTAAGCAACTACAGAAAATTACACATTATCTCGAATGTAACAAAACATTGTGCAATTTTGATGTCAAATAAAAAGATTATCTTACTTGTATTAATGTCACAGGTTGTTTTTGAGAAATAGGACCGTTCGCCGCTGGTATAGCCTGTCCCCCAGTCACTTGAGCAAGCTAAATTATAAATAAATTATATATAAAAACAATAGGATAAAATTGTAATGTAATTTATTGTATACATAATACACATAATATTACCAATTTTTTAAACGCAGAAAGATCTTCTTCAGTCTTATTTACACGAGGTTGATCAGTCGAAGACGTAGGTGGAGGAGCGCCACCTCGCATGCGTGCTTCCAACTCTTCGAGACTGTGCACAACTTTTCCACCAACTTCTGCAAAAAATTTTCAGTCAAGCATATAGTGTTCTATTTGTTATAATAATAAAAAAAATTAATAGTAGGAATTCTCACCCATATCTTTAATAGATGAACTTTTCATCATTGGTATGACAGTGCTAGCTGCATCTCCTTGTCCATTTTGACTTGGTTTGTTACCACGTTGTAGCATTTCCAGGAGCTTTACACCAGTAGTGGATGTAGTATTGTTTGCTGCCGTTGTATTAGCAGGAGAAATGGGAGCAAAGTATGTATTAGATTCAGTCACTGATGGAATCTGGATATTTGGTTCAGTAATATCATTAAGGAGATTGTTCAATATATCATCTTGTATAGAAGTTCTACGACTATCTACTTGTTGAACAGGGCTCTCCCTCTTAAACCACTGACTAAATCGGGAACAAGAACCTCCATTTGAGCCAACTCCATTCTATATAAATAAAATATAATTTTATTAATACTCATCGTTTTATTTAAATTATTAAATACTATATCGTTTTACATAAATACAAAATGAGACAGACTTACGGTTAAAAGTCCAGGTACGCCAGGGAATGTGTCAGATTTCAAGAATTCATCTAGATTAAAATCAGGATGACTATTTTCTTGATTCTGATTAGCGGTGCTAGAACTATCTGTCGTTTCGCAACTTTGTTCGGTCACAGCGCTTTCGTTGGAATCGTGATTCGGTTTTTGCGCGAGAGACGTCGACTCGTTTTGTTCTGAGATTGGCGAATGAGGAGCAGGTACAACGTTTATAGGTTGATCCATCGCGGTCGGTGTACTTCGTCCTTTTGGGCCTGCTGAATTTTCAGTTTGCTTTCCATCTTTCTCCAACGAACTTTTTTTCCCGCGCTTCTTCTGTACCGGAGTTTGTTTTTTGTTCTTAGTATTGCTATTGTTATTATTCACCGCTTTTTCTTCAGGTATGTCTTCAAAACCTCTTAATTCAATGGTATCATGCTGGGATGTCGGTCCGGAACTAAACCATTCTGGTTCATCTGCATCGCAACGATTTTCGCTATATGTTCGTCTGCGATCATTACTGAATCTTCGTTCGCGTCCACGATCCTTATCACGTTCTGATTGATGATTACGATCATTCCGTTCAGCTGCTCTATCTCGATCACGTTCCCTATCCCTATCACCATAGTCACGACCAAATGATCTTCGCTCAAACCGTTCGTTCCTCTCGTCCCGTTCACGCAAATTATCACGATCACGATCTCTTTCCCTTGCATTTTCCCGATCCTTTCCATCGCGAGTATCCCTGTTGTCACGATCACGCATAGAAGTACCACCACTTGCTCCAGACCGAAAAGCAGGTTCCAGTTTTTCATTTTCAGGTCTGAAGTCCCATATATCGCGAGTTAAAATCCTGCCGCTTCCAATTCGACGAACAGGTTCTCTATGACTAACCTGTAAGTAATATTTTGTCATGCATTTTATTATAATTCTAGTAACTTTAATATCTCTCTATAATAGTTGTTTTTTAAATAAATTACCACAACCTCTGTTTTTCCTATTGGACTCTCAGGACGTCGATTCGAAGGTTGATTTACGTTGACAAAACAACCTGAATTAAAACTTCTACGCTGAGGACTCAATACTATGCCGTCTTGTTCCTTACGAATTCGTTCTCTTGGATCTCCGTTGCGACGTTTATTATGACTTTCAGTAACTTGATCACCACGTCCAGTTCTTTCGTCTTTCGGTGGTGTATCACTTCGTTTCCTATCCGAATGCCAACGTTCAGGATCCCATACACCACGCGAACTTAATAAAAAAAAGGATAGAAAAAATAAGCGAACATAATTTATAAGAAATAACTATAAAATTAAACAAAAATGTTAAAACAATAGAAATAATATAAATAGATATTATGCAGTATTAAATAGAATTTATGTAGTATTATAAACATACTTATTATATGAAGTATCTAAGAAGTCAGGCCTCCTCTTAGATAATGGCAAACTCTTTATCAGCATTAATTCCTCCTGTAGATTAGTCCATGAATTATTATTTCATCAAAAAATCTAATCTAAGATACATGTTTAACCTCTTAAGTGGGGAAGAATATTTGCAATTTGCAGTGATATTTGCAGTTGAATGGGCAACTCAATACAACTTATATAAATATATATATAAGTATACTTATATATATATCTATAGTATACTATATGTATACTTAATTCTTTAGGAACTAAATGACTGACCTTGATAGAGTTAATCAGTTTGACTTCTGACTGGTTCATGTTATGGTACAGTAGTATATAAGATATTAGAAAATTATTCAATAATTTATAATTTTAAATTAAATTTTAAATTTTTAATATTATAGATTAATCTTTTATATGGATGTTTCAAAATCAATGATACGAAAAGATGAGATCAGCTTTCGTAATCGAGTCATTGAACAAAGTATTGGTGCCAATATTTCTGAATAATAATAACACACGCTGTAAAAAGATACAAAATGTAAACATAAATGTTTAAATTGAACCACTAAACTTCCTACATTTGGCTGACAGAAGCGGATAGCTTTCCTTAACATTAACGTACCATATAATTATCTTGCTGCGATAGATATACATCCCTGTTCATAAATATTAGGAACTTTAACTCCACGCATGTTATAGATGATTACAGATCGTCTTAAAATTTTTCAATAGAATTTAAATTAGAAAACTGTGAAGGTCAATACATAATTATCATAATTTAGTATATTATTGTTGTTTTTACGAGCAGTTTATACAAATACAAACATTGCTTTTTACATATGTAATGTCGCATGAATATAAAATTTTAATCGATTAATTCTTGATACTTATTAATTGACACGTTTCATATGGAACTAGCAGGTGTCCTAATACAATATACAAACGGGAATGTATGTGTATCCACTAGGCCCAAGCGACTTGCTGTGGCGGATATATCCGGTGTATCCGCTTAAGAAGTTAATCATAAATGACATTTCGGTAGAATATTTCGTAAGTTAATAATAAAAGTACACATCGTACCCGGGAATATTGGAATTGAGGTCTTGAACGGCCTACTTCCATAATTGAAGTGTCGGTTACCTCCCCAGCCACCGACATAGATATAATTGCTTCATCTCCTGAAAAATAGTTAAAATAAGGAATATAAATTTATGTATTATCTATTTATACACACACTTCCTCCTTTAGAATGTTAAAAATAAAACATTAATAGTATTCTGTTGTATATAGTTTGCATCATATATATATATGCACAGACAAAATTATTATTAAGTACAAGCAGTTGTTGATCTTATGAAAAATCTACAATTTTTCTTTATTTAAAATATAATCTGACATGATATGACACATAAGTTATAACGTCAAAATTATACGAGATAGAAAAAAATTTCGTTATACAAAATTAAATGAATTCTATATATGATGCATCACGTGGTACATATAGTTGCACCGGAAGTAGAGGCGTTCCAAAGATTTCAAGGTCATCTGTATTTTTTTTTAAATTGAGCTATATATTTTTATTACATATATATCAATTTATCTGTTTTTTCATTTTGTATTAAAAACAAAATTAAACTACTATATATAGTGACTACACATTTGCACATCATTATATTTATTATAGCATTTAACATATTAATTAAATATATTAAATTTCATGTAATTAATATATATTTTCACATAACTATAAAAATTTGATATTATGAAAATGGAATGTAGAATCTATTAAAAAAATGGTTCTTTGAAAAATAACGGTATGTGCCAATATTTTTTACAATAACCATTCTAAGTATTAAGGTACCTATAAATATAACTTGTATTTAATTAGCTAAAAAGATATTTCAAATATAAGTTTATAAAATTTATAGTATATAATAACTTTCGAATTACTTAATAGCCATTAAAAGCAATCGAACCACTTGAATTTGTGTATAAATGATATAGAATAACGAACTTTAAGTTCCGCCATTGGTGTTAGACTTAGTGAAGATTTGAACGCGTGATGTGATAGATTCTTTCCAACCTTTAATTCCAAAATGAGATATTGGCTATTCACTGCAGAAGTACTTACGAAAAGTAACCCGTTTTGTAATGTTAGCAGATTTATTTCTGCGTGACCACCGAAAAGGCCTTGTTTGCATAGCTAAAGTCACATCTAACAGAGGCGATCCTGTTGGTCCTACCAGCGGACGTTTTCTTGGTCGTCGATACCAATTCGAAATAACAGTAACACCGCGTGTGTTGTCTAGTTTCATTTTAATTTCCTCGAATTTATTTCGTTTATACTTTTATTGATACTGCTGGTTCGTTGGTTGAAATCGTATCAAGTAGTCGAACAAATATTTATCAACGAAGGACGAGACGGACGAAGAACTACCGTTTCAAACCAACTTAACACGGAAACGGTGAAAAATAAAGAAATGTAAAATTATATGTCGGTAATGTATAACTTTGATCGATTCATATGACTTTTTCACTATTGAATGAAGCTTATTGTTTTTTAATTTCTTCTAACTTGTCGAATTTTTCTGATTGCGTTTACGTTCATGTAACACGCCTAAGAAACGAAACTCTTAAATTTTCATAGATACTACACGTCGTACAGCACGATACAAACTGACTAAACCGGCAGCTGGTTTTTAGGCGGACAGAGTTTACAATCCAATCAAGTATGTCCCTGAGAACGTTATTGTCAACCTATGTCTTACTGGTTTTATTTGTAGGTACGTTTGAACGTAATTTATAACTGATATTTTCTGGACAAATAAATATTTAGATATTTCTACATATATTTATTTAATTTTAAATAGATCTTTTTGGCACAATAATTATTATCATATTTGTCATTACCAACAATATTTAAAATAAAAGTTAGAAAATGAATACTGATATAGTTAAGACTTAAAAATGATAATGTACTGAATGAATTAAAAAAAAATATTGTACATCATAAAATATCCTGTTTATTTTGTAACCATGAATTTCTTGTATATATACCTCCCATGTTATGTTAATATTTATATTATTTACATAATGTTTTAATATTATTTATGATTGTATGTTAGATACACAAATCATGTTTGTTAACTAATTTAAAATATATAAATAACTTAATTTTCAATACCTTGAAATGAATATTAATATCTTTAACAAATATTGTCTTCTTTGATAATATACATATATTATTATACATTCATGTTATAGATACTACATCAGTATTTATCTATACAAATTTTAAAAAAGCTGTGTGATATATAAAACTATCTAAATTTCTTATTATAATATCACATTTTACTATATTTACTATAGTTACTATATTTTTAGCTATATGATTTTTTATTCTTAAACATATGAACAAGCAATATGTAATCAAATAACTAAAATTTAAATATTCTTTTCTGAAATTATAACATTACTAAAAAGAAAACAAACTTTTTCTTCCATTACAAGTTAGCTATTCATAGATATTTCTATACACAAAACACAGAACATTAATTCCAATAATTTATATATATACATGTATATTCATACATACATACATACATACATACATACATACATATATACATATATACATACATACATACATACATACATACATACATACATACATATATATATATATATAAAGAATATTTTTAAGAGTGAACTTTTCAAACATATTTAAAAGAAAATCAAATATGTATTACTATTCTCACCTCCCAAACAAATTTTCATATTAAAGGTTTCATCAAAATTTAGGTATAATTTCTGTTTTAATAAAAAATTACAGTAAAAAAGAATATGGTTTGTAACTACATCATGTGATAAATAAATACGTGCAATTAATCTTAAAAGGGAGATAATAAAAATTTGTAAGTACAAATATTAAAATATACCTATCTTTACCATAACTTAAATATTTCATTATTATATCTTACTTTTCATTAGAAACAGAAAAACATTGCACAATAACATCTATGTTATGATGGCAAATCTTACAACGGTAGTAACAAAGTAGACATCAAAAGTTATTTTAATATATAAAATTCAGCAAATTACAATCACAATTTGGACATATACCTAAAAAAGAAATAATTCTTATAGATCATTTATATGTGTGTGTACTGTGTATACATATATATACATATAAAATGATACAATAATAATAAATATATATATATATGAATAAATAGATATACATAAATATAATACTAAAATGAATGCAATACATATAAAGTGATACAATAATAATGAAATATACATATGTATATATGTATGTACATGTATACATATATATGGATGTATACTTACAATATATACACATACATACACGTATACATATAGAAACATATAATTAACGTAGTAGAATGTAAACTAGACGATCTCATACCTTTATCTTTAGGAGTTGGCAGTTGCTTGTCATTTGTCACAGATTCCTGAGACATTCTGCTTTTTACCACGTTTATCCTTCGAGTAAGGTAAAATTCACAGCACACACTATACAGATTTTATTTTTTCTAGATCTTTTATGTGAGATCTATCTACGTCTCATACGCCATACATACGTATATATCTAATTGTTGAGTTTATATCCTAGCTATATACCTTAGTACTGTTTAGTATCACAGACTGGTTTTTCCTTCTATGCCTCGAGTTTTATCTTTAAAAGCGAGGAAAGGATTCCGCGATTGGGGGGGAGGGGGTCAAACGATACAGTTTTAAACGTCGACTCAACCAGGTAACAGTTCTAATACCGATGGCTCTCGGTGGCCACTCTCACTTCGTTCAAAAGAGAAATGAAGAAAAAGTGTTTACGTGCTGAACGAGGGCTACGGTTTTACGCACGGGTTATGCAGAAGATGAACGCAAAATAATAATTGATCGCGTGAGATTCGAAGCACGTGTTACTGAATATCATTTCATTACATCGGCACGTCCTCCGTCAATTATTTAATAATCCATCGATTTATCACACAAAATGTACACATACAACACTAGTTCACTGCTATACAAAAATAGAAAATGGCGCACGATCCCCACTTCCGCCGTTGTTTCTCACTGCTTCCTTGATCCACAACGGAGAGCGTTTTAAGTTACTACAATCTTATAGATAGCACTACGTCATCTTTACGCGCGAGCATTCCATTAATCGAGCGCCATCTTTCCGAGAATTTATCACTAAGGAGCATCCACAAAGCTTCTTATCTTTTAAATGTAAAATTGCCAATTCTTTTCTTTTTCATTAATAAAAAATACATTATTTTTTATGTAAAATCGATGATGTTTCAGTGAACATGGATGGTGGAAAAATATAAGAAGTATTAGGTAAAATCACTAACTTCTTGCTAGAAACACATTATGGCAGCTTTTAATTTTCTATAATTGTATTTTCTTTTTGTGATTAAATTGAGTTTCGTAATTTCATATTTTTATGTTAGGATCTGTATGTAAAGTAATAAATAAAAAAAAGAGGAAAAGAGTGTCGAAGGCGTTGTGCGAAAAGAATGTAATGAGAACATGCAATGTAGCAATCTACAATTTGAATTTGGCGCGAAACAAACATTAAGAACTGCATGATGAAATACAAGCAAAATGGCTTCTGAAATCTCTGCTTTTGAAAAACGCTTTCCTTTGGCAAAATCACTGTAAAAGTTTGCAATCAGAAGAAAAAAAAACAAACTAAATCAAGCTCTTTTCTTTTTAAAAAAATCTGAAAATGGAGGAACAACACATATTTATAATAAATCGATCAGTTTTCCAGTAGCTTTACTAGGAATATTGAATAAAACTGAAGTTAACACTTTGGCGCGAACATTGAAATAACTCTACAGTTCAATCTTTTTTAGTTTAAAACTAAGCCTGAATTTGATAAATTGATAACCTTTTATATCCTTTTTATTTTTTGAAATGTACATTATTATAAAGTTTTGCATATTGCTATACTTATTAAAAAGTTTATTAATACAAATATTAATAATAAAGATAAACATACATATATATTTCAATATATATTTCTGTATATATTTACGTCTATTTTCATATTTACATCTGTCAAAACAAAAAGAAAATAAAAATTAAGAAATAAAATTGTAATTGGGGAAGTATTGACGTGCAAATTATTATTCGAAACACATTATTATAGGTTACGTTAATCTACGCAGTTACAGTTACAATAATTACTGAAAGTCTTAAAAGTAATGCAAAATAATCTTTATTTGACTAAAATATAAAGTGAAAATATAGTAAATGGTAAATTCTCATTTATCGTAGGAACTCTTAACAGTTGATCATTAAAGTAGAAATATTTCACATTATTTCTTTTTAATGATAATTGATAATTATTTTATGAATATATTCACGTTACTTTGTCCATAATCTCCGCATATATAAACACATATACACGTGATCTTTATGATTGAAAATTCAAAATTTTTTTTTAATAATTTATATTCATATTTGCAAAAAAATGCATATAAACAAGATATATTAGTAATGATATAGTTTTGTCAAACATTAAGAATAACTGTACCATAAAAGAAGGAAATGCAAAAATATAAACAAGTCAATGTTACAAACAATCACAATCAAATCATATTAATCTAAATGTAAATATTTATTGAACTCAAAATAATGCAATGTAAAATGGATTGCTCACATTTTTTTGTTTGTCATTCTTCAATGCATTTCAGAAAGTACTTACTTAATAATTATAAAACATAATAAAATTCTAAAAGGAACGCTATTGTATTTTTTAGAATGACAATGTGTGTTTGTTTAATATACCATAGAATATTATAAAGTATTACAAAATATATTTTCTTATATGTAAATGGTTTGTAACAAGAAACACGCTTTCTTCTTTTTTTTATCTTTAAATGAAATGTAAAAAAATTAAGAAACGTATTTTTTTAACATACCATTAGGTAACACTGACATTCTAGTGTTACAAATGACTAATTATTAAAGGACTGATGGAATGTTCAATGTTGTTCTTCATTCTACACTAGTAACTCTGCCATTAAAAACAAATTAACTGCTTTAAATATTGTAGAACTATTAAATATACTAAGAAGTGTTTATATGTACTTTTTATAACATTTTTTTTAATCGTAAAATATTATATTAACAAGAAGTTCCTGGAACTATAATATGTAAAATATTTTATAGAAAGTACAAATAACCATTTTTGAAACAATGTATAACCAAAATGTATTATTCAAATATTACAATGTATGTATTTCTTTAGAATTTCTAGACATAGAAATACTCATAGCATTTGTATCTTTATCAAATATATTAAAATATTAATGATATATTTTTTTCGAAGAAACGTATCAAGTAAAAATAGAACATATATTGTTAATTTTCTTCCTCGTGTACTGATGTACTCATTACATTATTTTCACCCATTTCATCCTTTATATGTATTTCATCTAGTTTTTTGGGTGACCCCAACATTTTGGTGTATTTTGCCTCTTCTTTTTCTGAATCTTCTTTTTTACCGTTATCCTCTGTTGAGTTCTGCATATTATTACTATTTAATGTTTCTGACGAATTCAATATTTTCTTCTCCTCTGCAGTTGTATTATCCACATTCTTCCCCCGTCCTCTTTTTGTAGTAGCTACTGATTCTTTATTTGTTTTCTTTTGTGTTTCTTTCACTGTTTTTGTTGCATCAATATCATCTTCACTAAAAGCAGCTTTACCACGCATTTTAGTAGGTTTCTTTTGTGGTGCTTCTTTTTTCTTTACATTCCGTCCTTTTTTAGCAGTTTGAGCTGATTCTGACTCATTATTTTCAGTAGTTTCACTTTCATTATTAGTATCTGTTCTGAAGGTAACAAGTATAGAGTCTGCGGGAAATTTTTCTGTTACTTTCACTTCCTCATCATCTTTTGTAATATCATCTGAATTAGGTTCATTTTTACGACCCCTTGCTTTCCTTGGTGCTGTTACTTTTCTGGATTTATCATCTTCTGTTTTAACATCGTTTTCAGTCTCATTATTGCTAGTAGCTTTAGTTTTGTTGTTAGCTCTATTAGAAGTTTTATTTTTTGTATCATCATGTACGTCAACCTTCTTTTTTGTTGTTTTTGCCTTTGATTTACTTTCCTTTGATGTTGGCTCAGCATTTGTTTGCTTTCTCTTTTTTGTAGCTGGTGCTTCTAAATTTTCAGCATTTTCATTAACAGGTTCTCTTTTGGCTTTTCCCTTTGACTTTCCCTTAGCTGAAATGAATATATGATCATCATGTTAATACATGTATAATAAATTTTTGATATATACAGTAATAAGTACAATTCTGTTGATTTCCTGATTTTGATATTATTTAGTGATTAAAAGGATGTATTTTAGTACAGCACAGTAAATCCTTTGCAGACTGGTGTTGTTAAATAACCACCCAAAGTCCTTTTACGTTACAGACACGTTTAGGCATACAGTCGCCTGAATCTCTGAGGTATGTTAGTACTTATAGACACATAGCGACTTGCTATGTGATTTCTATAACACTTTTTCAGAATAAGCTGAACTATTTTCATTGTATAAAACTTATTTCTTGTTAGAATTAACTTCCATAAATGTTAAATCTTAGTCTTCCCCATATCACATTTCTGTCTCACAATATCAGACTTTCGCTGTATGTCTCAAACAAACAATTTGTGTTCTAAAGAAATTAAGTTATATTTTTATCTATAAGTTGCTTACATAACCTTTCCTTATAATGAAGTACAAATTTTATGAACATAAAATAAAGTTTATAACTTTTAAAATGTGACCTTGAGGCATGTATCTTTCATTTATAGAATAATCCAAAACCTCTCATCTCGTACATCCAAAAGTTAGATACCCCATTCCTCAAAGAATTAAATAGAGAAATAACTAATTAAGTCCACTGATATAAACCTTCTAAATGATAAATCCATGAAGTTACATAAAAGAAAACTAATGATGTAGCTAATACTTAAAATATGGTAACCATTACTTTTAATGTAAATGTTTTTGAAAAAAAACCCATAATTAAATTAAATAAAAAGACAGTTTTGGTGATATGTGTGTATCACATATCCCATATAAATAAAAAATCTGATTTATCATGTCTTTCTCCTACAGTCTTCATATATAATGTTTAATGTTTTTACGTATGTATAAACTACTAAATGAACATTCCCAATGAATTATTAAAAAATTCATAAAATTCCATGCTAAGAATATTTATCCTAAAATTATAGTAGCTGTACAAAGTATTTGTGGATTCACTTATTTCCTAATGAAATATTTTTTTAACAGGTTCTACATTTCATTTTCACAATATCAATTTTTTTTAGTCATGTGGAAGCATTACTATAAGACACAAAATTTAACATACTTGGATCTAATTAATATATAAATGCTGTAATAAATATGGCGTATAAATATTTTTCGTAGCCACTGTATATATTTTAAACTAAAAAGCTTTAATATCTTTCCTCGTGATTGTATACATTCCCAATGCGCGTCCGAAAATTACCGCGTAACCACCACGTTACCTTACAAATCAAATAAGCAGTAAAAATTAACAAACAAGATAAACAAGTTTTTTGTATATGAAAATTCTCATTCAAAGAACACATATTAACAATGATATTATAAACTTATAGAAAGATTTCGGATACGTACATTCTTCGTCTACATTGATTCCCGCCTTTTTCGCTGTGGGTTTAGCGCGTGTCTTTTTCGTTTCAGTTTCCTCGGTATTTTTCACCTTCTCGTTGACTGGATTCGTATCACCTTTTTCCGCAGCCTCTTTGTTCCTCTTCGACGCGGACTTGATTTTAGAGTTTGGTTTTTCAGTCACTGAGGTGGTCTTAGCTGATGTCTTGGGTTTTATTTTCACGTTCCTAGTTACCGTCGTGGCCGTTTCTGTACCTTCTGTCTGCTCGGTTTTAGTTGATTTTGCAGCTCTCGGAAACCTAATTTGCTTTTCCTCGTCACTTTTACTCGCAGCCTTCGCTACAGCTTTTCTCTTCTTCGGGGGCGACACATCGCCGGCTTCTGCAGCTCTCTCTACAACCTCTGCCTCCGAATGTTTCGCAGGCTTACGGGGTGCCATTTCGTCTCACGAGTATCTAAGATATATTTAAAAACTAATTTTTATACTACTATTGTTATATTTTACATATAAAAAGTGATATATATATATATGACTAAATACTACAAACCACTCGTTAAACATAAATAACTAAATACTGCAGAACGCCGCGTGATTACTTACCACTTACCGGTGCCCAACGTGCAATAACGTGTTCGTTGCATTAACTGGTGTCCGCAAGTCTGCAAGTTACACGACTAAACTAACATAGTAGCAGATCGGCAGCTTCAGGTTTCGAATGAGTTTGATAATCGACAATCGATTTTCGGATTGACGAGTGGCGACAAGATATCAACGGATCAAATCCTTCTAACAACCGTAATTCCCCTAAATACACGCAGCAACATGCTACGCTTACTTTGCAACTAAGTAAACCAACTTTTTTATGAAATATTTACAGCTCTTAAGAATGGAGCCTAAGGCCCCAATGTTTTGCACCCCTCCAAATCATTTTATCTTAATATTTATTCATTTAACATTTACCTAATCCTTTATTAAATTATAATAATTTTAAGCTTTTCTTTGTACCTATAAATATCGTAACTTTTGAGGACTGTTTTTATATGATTCATTAATATATTGAGATAACCACTTGATGTCTTAGAGTGTTACAAAAAAGGATTTTCAATTTATTTTTTATTTACTGTTATTTTAAATTTTTCGTTAATTTTATATTTATGGCGTAAACATTTAATTTGTTACTGTATAGGGTTTATTCTAATAAAATTGTATTCTATGAAATT
The DNA here is from genome assembly GCA_014825925.1 of Bombus breviceps. Taxonomy (NCBI): domain Eukaryota; kingdom Metazoa; phylum Arthropoda; class Insecta; order Hymenoptera; family Apidae; genus Bombus; species Bombus breviceps. Next base: position 3,496,394 of record CM026186.1, read on the forward strand.
CTATCATAAAATGATCTGAATTTTAAGTAATATATAAGGGAATGAGTATATCGCGGAGTCATCCTTAATCTCGTTTAATGCTACTCTGTTATTTACATTTTTTAGTAAAGTAAAATATTTAATTATCAAAATTGTTGTTAATAGTAAAAGAGATTAATCTAGACATAATGAGTATGTATATTCATATGGTATTTAACAAATAATGTTACTAAAATGAAATTGAATAGAATGAAAATTTATGCCTGTAAAATGCAATTATATTTTAATGGAATTTTCAATGAGATAAAACATCGAGAAAGATGATTTTGGTAATTTTTAAAAACAATTTTCGTTAGGATATTTTCCAAAATATATTTTATGTTTATTACTTTGCCATATTAAATATTCATGAGAATAGAAGATTAAAAGAATATTGAACAGAAGAATTTACATTATAAAATTACATGTAATACATATTTTAAATATATAAAATTTATTGACATATAACTTGAGAATTTACATTATTTTTTGTTTATATAAAGTTACAAGCATTAACATTAGTTACACGTAGTTATTTTTGTTTATACTTTCTTAACCAGGAGAAATAGTCCTTATTGCTCTATTCTTGTGATTTTATTTTTTGAATTCTTAAAATAATATTAAATATTTATATGTGCCTACATTTTGTGTAAATATTCTTTTTAATAATAATTACTTAATGTTAATTAATTTTTATAATATTCTTAATACAAATTCCGATTTATTTTGTTCTAACAATGATATACATATGTAGTATTCCTAACAGTAGTTACCGATTTCACATACTGGCATGAAGATCTTCGAAAGAGTCATTCGTGTTAGTTTTCATATAAACAAAATTTAAGAACTACTAAATATTACTTGAAATTAGGATTCCTTAAACTAAGATTAAATTTTCTTATTATATATATATATATATATATCTTTTTTAAATTATACAGATTAAAATTTATGATTTAAATACACCCCAAAGGTAATGTTAGTAATATCATAACCTATAATTGTTGTTTCACTTTGACATTTGATAAAACGATTCATAAGAAAATATTTAATTTATTTCACTAGGTGCTCTGGAATAAAGTCACAAATAAGAGAAAACTTATATCAAGTTACCGAAATACTTAAAATCATCGCAAACTATTTTCTAAATGCGAGTGAATTACAAACAGTAATACTTGTCAACAAAATTATTTCATGATGAATAACACGAAAAAGATTAATGTAAATTTTTCATCCCTCGTGGGTTTAAAAGCGGAACTTTTAAAAAAGCAACATGAAGTAAATGAGGCAAAATTGAAATCAGAAATAGATCACACAGTATCAAAGTTACAAAAGAAAAAATCCAAGAAAATTGAAAAGGAGTCTAGGAAGGAAAATTCAAAAATGCCGGAGTACATTGAGGATATTGATACTCATAAAAAATCGAAATTAATGTTGGAGGCAAAAGCAAGATTATATGACCGATTAAAAAAATCCAGAACTACTAATGAGAATTTCCTTGTTGACTTTACAAATAAATCAGATGAATCTGAGGAAGAACCATTGCCAAAAGATGAAACTGACCCAATATTAGAAAATGAGGATGACTGGGTAGAATATGAGGATTGTTTTGGACGTACAAGAAAATGTTTACGCGAAGATTTGTCCTTGATGCAGGAAAAGGATCAATTGATCAAACAACAAATTATAACCAAAAAAGGAATTGATCCAAAAACCAATGATATTATTGACCAAAACTATGTTGAGGGAGAGAAAGAACCTGAAATAGAAATTATGAGAAGAAAGTGGGAGGAACAAACACATAAACTAGCAGATAAAGTAAACATACACTACCAAGATATTTTATTTGATGAAGCTAGAACTCATGGTGTTGGTTACTATGCATTTTCACAAGATGAGGAAGAAAGAATCAAGCAACAGGAGAATTTATTCAATTTAAGAAAGGAAACAGAGAAGAAACAGAGGGAGATAAAAGAATTGAAAGAATTGAGGGAAAAAATGGAACATAACAGATTGAAAGCGGCTAAAATTAGACAACGTATTAGAGCAGGATTACCTATAGATGCAGTAGAAGAGGAGTTTAGAGAAAAGAATGATAATGTATCTAATCAAAATGAATCAGGAAATATACATAATACAGAAGAGAATTTAATCGAAATTGAAGAAAAAGAAAATAGTGAAAGCCAGATTATAGAAAGAGATAAAGAAATAGAAAAAGAAAATAAAATAAAAGCTTTAGGAGAACTTTTAGGCAAGAGAACTCATTGGTATGAGATGTCTCAGGAAGAATGGGTTCATAAATGTAGGAAAATAAGAGTCACTGAATTTGGGCCAGTATATGAAAATTTTAGAAGTGCTGGTTATTTGAATTCTCAAAATACTGATACAGTTTTAAGTATTCATAATAATGATAAATCTCATTCATATGAAATGGATGATACAGAAAACAGTAATGAAATAAATATAGATTCTTATGATATACCACTCCCTCCTAGCTTAAATACAAATGATTACAATACTGAGCATAATAATTTGACCGAAACAATAAATCACAGTAATTTTGTTCAGTCAGTTGATTCTAAACAATACAACTCTAGTAATACAGTGCAAAATCAGATGAAACAAAATAGGAGTATAGATGAAGCGAGTATAGCAGCTGGTCTCAAATACTTGAGAGAAAAATTTGAAAAAAGTCAGAACACTTAAAGCATTTACAAACTGATTTATACTATTTTACTATACATACTTGTAAATATAATGTATTGTATATAGACGTGTATTGTATAGAATACTAAGAGTATTTGTGATAATAAAAAATTTATTTACAAAAATAACGTTTTGCATTTCCTAGTTCTTGTTTTTTAAACCTTCCTATTGTATTTTTATTTCACTTGTATCCTTCTTCTGGTACTACTAAGTCATCTTGTATACCTACATATTCATTAATTTCATTTTTATTTTCGTTAATTTCATTTTTATAAATGATAAAAAAGAAAATAATATTACCAGATAGATCAATGTCTGAAACAACTGTGCTGCAATTGGGACAGTTCACATGAGTATGGACCATAGTGAATTTCTTCAAACAATATAAGTGAAAGAAGGTATCACAGTTAGTACACTTTTCGCCCTAATTAATAAAAATTATTAATATTATGTTGAAATTTCTCACATGAAAAAGGCATATTAGGTAGGAATAGCATACATGAAAAATAACTTGTTTGCAAAGGCAACAGGTATTTAAATTGCTTCCATATGTAGCTCTAAAATATGGCATTAATTCTGTTATACTTCTTACACCCATATAGTAATAACCATCCTGTAAATGTTATAAAAATATAAAATTAATCAAATAGTACTGTAATGTATTTTGAATTTTTATCAATACCTTATAAATCAACCATTTTCTATTAACTATATCCTCCAGAAATTTTTCAGCACCTGCCTTTGACATTTTTATATCTAATGAAGGGCATAAATTTAAACATATTGTACTTTGTATGCATCCATTACGTGATGTTATAATTTCCGAAAACACAGCCCTTAACAGAGCCAATTGCTCTTTCGAAAATTCAGTTTGGTACCTAGAAAATATCATGAATATTAATAAAATTCATATAAAATTTCTAGAGATACTGTTACTTAACAAATTATGAAAGTAAAATAAAGACATTATAATATATTTGTAAATCCATTCAATTTGACTTAACAATATACAGGCCAATTTAAGGAAAAAATATGTTAAATATTCTAAATGATTATAAATATTCATAAAACAATTATGCAAAACTGAATTTTGATATATTAAGAATTACTAAAACATATACCTGGTTACTTCATTAAGCGTAGTACTTATTAGAACCCAATATGATTTGCCTGTAATTTCACACTGTGCTTTTTTGATTAACATGTTTAAGGGCTGCAATTGTTCATTTATTTGATTTATTATTATTGATACTCTATTATCACCTAAAATATACAGTTTTATTTATACAGATACAATAAAATAGATACATAAAAATATGAATTGGATTTGACATTACATAAGAATTTACCTACCAAATAATTTGATAATTAAGTCCTGTATTTTATTTTCAATTAAAAGACCTTCATGTACAATTGCTTGTAGAACTATTTTGTGCTTATTGCTATAAGCCATGTTTTATTCCTGTAACAGACACAAGTATTATGTTTTTATTTCAGATTATTAATGTTATTAATATGTAATGTCAAAATACTAAAGCTTTACAAGTGAATCAGAAATTATTTCTGAATTAGTGAGTGTAACTTCTATAAAATATTTTGACTAATTAAATAAATACATACATATATATATATATATATATATATATATATATATATATATATATATATATATATATATACACAAAACTATGCAACGCAACCCGCAATTATGTATATAAACGGAAAAGATAAATTTTCATATAATGATATTATATAAAGAAGTTCTCTATTTATGCAATTTTGTAGTATTCTTTTTCGTTGGTAATATCCAAAATACTACATTTTACACCTTAAAACAACTGAGCAACTAATGAGCAAATGTGTATATAAAATATAACCAATAAAATTTACAAATAGTTTTGAAACATATCTCACAGTGTTTCTCAAGTTACATTAAAGAAACGTAAATCCTTTCAGGAGAAACACAATCATAAAGTAATTAAGAAGTACAACAAATAATTTTTATAAATTTCTTCCATCTACCAAACATCTATTCTATTATATAAAAGATTAGACAACAGAATTATACATAGTTGAAACAATAAATTTCATTGTTTTATACTACACAAGTGCTACGTTGATGATTGATCGAGATTCTGTTTTAACTGACCATCACTATCCCTACCGATTCTTAAAAGCGATTTTGTGGACTAAGCCTTTTATTTTTATATTAAGAGACGTTTTATGCTAGTATAACTTGAAATTCGATGCATCTTTGAGAAAACAAGTATGTCGAACCTAACGAAAAATGTTTGAATTTCAATTTTGAAGGGATTCCTAAGTTCTTCATACTATGAAAATTCGAATCACTTCGAATATTTACAAAGGATATAACCTAATAAACACGATGATGGAACCCCGCTGGGGGTAACCATCCACATGCTATATTATAGTATTTATTTTTGTTTTTTTTCTACCTTATAAGATATAACATTTTACCAAATGTCCTACTGGATAAATTGTAAAATTTTAAAATAAAATAATAAAAAAAAAAAGAACTTCTAATATGATTCAGTACTACAACTTTGGAAAATCTTGATAATTCTTGAGTTTTTAAAGCTTCAATAAGTCTTGATATCTTACATAAGATATTGAAGATAGGGTATAATATGAAAGAATGTAGATATGAAACCTTAAATACGTAAAGCCTATATTAAGATTCACGTAAGCGATAGATTAAGATTCACAACTAAAAATTTATCAAAACTTTTAAGTTTTAAGTACTGAATCATATTTGCATTCAAATTTGCCCTTGCATACGTATATATATTCGAAATGATTCAAACTTCTTTCAGATTGGTACCTACGCAGATAACTCAATCTCTTCTTATTCTTATATTTCACAAATACAGATTAATTCTTCATAATATGGAAATTATTACTAAACAAGAAATAAAAGAGGCTTAATACTATATACTCCTAATGAAAAATTGAAAAGCAGAATATCAATCTACAAATAAATTTTGCAGCTGAAAACAAATACAGTCCTTAGTGCGGCTATATCAATGGATATTGTTTCTTACTGCTTTACTTTATAACTGTGATGCATAAATATATTATTCTTAACATAGAAATTTTAAATAAATTTATACAGATATATAGCTATACAGAAACAAATGTTTCAGATATTTATATCTCACATTCAATAAAGTAGAACTACTTTAGGAATTTTCTAGAAATACACCTGCCTCGATAACCAGCCACGATAAGGCTCGATGTACGGTCAGCTAGCAAAGCATATCAGTAACGTTAAAATACTTGATTGTGAGAATCACTGTTACTGCCGCAACTTTACTGTATTATCATCGATGGGTGCAACGAGCATATGGTCAGTTCGAGTTCGAGCGCTACAGTATCATGAGAGAAAAGCATCGAGTGAGAGATGTGTTGACTCAAGTGAGCATCATGATCCATTCGAATATGTATTAATTTTCTAATATCGGAAGAAACGACAACAGGAAATATCGTCGTGCGCTAAAGTGAGGAAGAGGGACTAGAAAAGAGAGTGGAGGCGATCTAGTACATAGACATTGAGAGCTATCTCTGCTGCATAGTACAAGCTGTATCGCCAGGGCGCGAGGCCGCGACCCTGAGCCCGATACGCGGAATAGGACATTTCGATAGCGGAATAGTGCGCGCAACGAATACGTGTCAAACATCGGTCCACGGATAAGCGCAAAGTGGAGCATCGTAGCGTACGCGGTGCTATCTGCTATCATTTGCTCGCGAAAAGGTCGAGAGTTCATGATCATTCAGTGACTCGAAACGATGATTCGACTCGTCGTTTGACGACGATCATTTTTTTTCTTTATTTATCACTGCCTGAACGATCAAAAACTATTAGTAGGCAAAACGACGAATTTTTTCTCCCTGCTCTCTCGCTTCTTAAGTGGATATCTCGTTGACCAGTGTTATAACCTGTTAAGATCGAACGTTTCTACGTTACATCGTTCAGAAAGATTTCTTTGAAAAAGAGAATTTTGTGAATCGGAGAGTGATTATTGTATAGTGATAACACGATCCGAAGATGCCGCTCTTCGGTAAAAAGGATTCGAATAAAAAGATCAAGAAAGATGGAAAAGACGATAAATCGCCGTCTGTCGAGGACAAGTACATCCTAAAGGAGCTGCTTGGAACGTATGTACTATACATCGCTACTATGTATTGAAAAGTAATAGAACCGATTGTACAAAAATTTTGTATTCGTGTCTTTCATATTGTCATTAATTCGATATTGCTCTATTAACCACTTAAGAATTACCTAGACTGCGGATTTCAATGCATTCATGGGAAATTTGATGATGCAGAAATGCATAGAATTCACATAAAATACTTAGAATATAGTATAATATTTATAAGGATATAGTATAACATTTATAGTATTTAAAATATCGTACTGTATTATACTCATAATATTTAGTAGTGTTCATAAGACTATCCATAAATAAGAAAAAAAGGAAAATTTGCATATATCGAAATAGTATTAACTTGGGATATGTTCTTAAAGTGTTAATAAAATGATTGATTCTAGTCATGAATTTGATGCGAAACATTATTATTACTTATGATCGGAATTTACGTGAAAGATTGTCAAAGTCACTTTCCTTAATCCTGTTATGATCTTTGAATTTTTATGTCTTAATTTCGTTCTTGTTGAAACAAACAAAAAGACATCATATATTTTAAGAAAATTTTCATCATATAATGTTTATAGGAACGAAAAGTTAAAAATATTAATTTTTAAAGTTAACAAATTATGCGATGATTTATGAAAAAATTAATATTATCGATGTATGTATATAAAGTATTTCTAAGCGGTTTATTTTTAATGTCTTATCTTTCATAAGAGATACTTTCGTTTTGTAGGATTTAAAGATTACTGCCACTTATTGGCACAAATTTAACTATTCACATGTAGATATTTTAGTTTTACATTTAGTTTATCTGTTTATTAATATGTTCAAATCAGAATTTGTATTACGTATGACAAAGTGGCGCTTTCGAATCTTTTAGTTGACGGTTATGTTTGCTATTTATTCAATTAAACGCAAATGAAAATTATGTCAAATAAACTATGAAACTTATAGAAAGAATATAAATTGTTATTAAATAAAATAGATACTATAAATTTATTTACATTTGCAAAAAGATTTTGTTTTTTATATTTGTAAACAATATTTGATTTAATTATATTAAGTTCCATTAGTAATGTTGCAAGATATTTTGTAACAGATTGGGAAAGAGAAAGTACTTCCCATTAGCAATAAATGTTGTATAACTATCATAATTTTTTGACACACTTGGTAGTTATATTGCTATTCAAATTACCTCAAGTACTTTTTCGTTTAGAACAATGATCAATATGTAGTACTATAGCATATAATTAAAAATTCTATTGTCATATTAGAACACTTGTATTAAATGTGTCAATGTTAATTGCATGCAGTCTATTATTATATCAGTAGTCTGGGTATCAAATGTTCTGGCACAATAATTAGTAACTGAATATAAGTGCATAACTCATGTTACATTCATGCACTTTTTTAATGCACTGTAATGTAATATGTCAATTTTTATGATTTCCATTATTATATTTATTTATTTTATATTTATTTGTGTAGGGGTGCTTTCTCTGAAGTACGTTTGGCAGAAAGTAAAGAGAAGCCTGGTCAAATGTTTGCTGTGAAAATCATTGATAAAAAAGCATTGAAAGGAAAAGAAGATTCTTTAGAAAATGAAATTAGAGTATTGCGAAGGTAATATTTAGCTTCTGTAATTAAATTTATTTGAATTTCTCTTAAGTGTTTAATTATTGCAACTTGTATTTTTCCAGGTTAACACATCCAAATATTGTTCAATTACTGGAAACATTTGAGGATAAACACAAAGTTTATTTAGTTATGGAATTGTGAGTGTTTTTATTTGTCTGTAAATTAGTATACATATTATAAGCTTATATTTGATTTCTGTTTATCTTTTTATGTTAGGGTTACCGGTGGAGAACTATTTGATAGAATTGTTGAAAAAGGTTCCTATACAGAGAAAGATGCATCAGGTTTAATAAGACAAGTTTTAGAAGCTGTGGATTATATGCATGATCAAGGTGTTGTGCACAGGGATCTTAAACCTGAAAACCTTTTATATTATAATCCAGATGAAGATAGCAAGATCATGATTAGTGACTTTGGACTATCAAAAATGGAAGACTCTGGTATTATGGCAACTGCTTGTGGTACTCCAGGATATGTTGGTATGACTCACTGTCATTTAGTTGGATATATGTATATATGATTTATTTTTTTTACAGCATTTTGACATCTTTTTTTTTTATTTACAGCTCCAGAAGTCTTAGCACAAAAGCCATATGGAAAAGCTGTAGATGTGTGGAGTATAGGAGTCATTTCTTACATCCTGTTATGTGGTTATCCTCCATTTTATGACGAAAACGATGCGAACCTGTTTGCACAAATTTTAAAAGGTAATAAAACTATTTTGGGATACAAATTTTTTTTAGTATTTGGGAGGACTATACTATCACTTCAATTTAGGTACTACTTTTAGGATTCACAAACACATGCAGCTGCACATTAACTTGAAATTTTAATTTTTAAGGTATTATTCTAGTTTTTGTATGCTGCTATATACATGCTAGTGTAGTAAGTAAATGATCTTTTGTGTGTGTCCGCGTTTTTTATGAAAGTTATTAGTTGTTAATGTCCAAAACTTAACATTAAAAATTCTATTACAATATCCGTATTGTCCGAGTAAAAAAGACGATTAAATGGGATTTTTTATAGTGAAGTACAAGAAACAAATTTATGTCATACAGTGTGAGAACCTAACAGTACTTCTTCCAAATAAAATAATTGATTTAAAAATTAAATAAATCATAATAAAATCGTCTACTCTATAGCAAGAAGCTAACCAGACTGTTATAGGTGAATTTGAATTTGATTCGCCGTACTGGGACGATATCAGTGAGTCTGCAAAGGATTTCATTCACAAATTGATGTGCGTCAATGTTGAGGAACGCTTTAGTTGCAAACAAGCCCTTGCACATCCTTGGTAAGATCATTATTGCACTTAGATATTGTATATGATTTATGTTATTTAAAATTATTATATTTTTGCATAAATTTATATTCAGTAATGAAGTCATATTAACAAATTCGCAATTCGCAATATTTTGAACGTCTTCTAGATTTGATGTTTGTAATTTTTGAAGAGTCGTGTTTTAAAATTCAAGCAATAAAAATATTACAGGAACTGAATTGTTCTTAATAATAAGATAAATATGGATTAAGTAAGTAGAAGGATTACATTAATTTCGTTATACATTAATTAATCCTACAAGATTAATTATTGAAGTATGTGTATAAATTCCCCAATGTGTGTAATAGTTGATAACTCATTTTAAATTAAAATGTGAAATGTATATGTACCCACATATCAAAATTTTCAGTAATTCTCATAAACAAATATCTTAACATATTATTTTAACAAATCAGTCAATATATATTTTGCTTAACATATCATTTTTAACAAATATATTTTATATTAATAAATATATTTGTTTAATCAGTCATGTTTTATATGTAATGCAGTATCGTGCAATTAATTTTTTTCAGGATATCCGGCAATGCTGCTAGCAATAAAAATATCCATGGTACTGTATCGGAACAACTTAAAAAGAATTTCGCCAAATCAAGGTGGAAGGTTAGTATAATTAGATGATTATCATGTTGCTGATTGTATGTGTTTGCTCGCCAGGCTCCGTAGGAATGTCTTCCTCTTCTCTCATGGTTGCAGCAAGCCTACCACGCAGCCACGGTCATACGTCAAATGCAACGGCTGGCACTCAACAGCGGCCAGCAGCAGCAGGGCCCAGGATCAACAGGCCCCTCCAGCGGCAACCCCACGCCATACCCCGATCAATCGCAATCCAACCCCAGTTACCAACCCAGATCAGTGGAGCCTCCGACCAACCTCAATTGAAGGAAATACGCGAGTCACCATTGCCGGTGTCAAGCTTGGTGGTCTCGAGTCCTATTCCCATTCCGATCACTCCAAATTCATCATTATACTTACGCAACAAACGCTTCAAGCTGTGGGGTAGCACACGCACTGCTCTGTCTACTCTATTTCAAACGAATGTATCGTATCTTAGAAAGCAAAGAAAGTATAAGAAAAGCTGAGTCACGCTAAGTTTCTTCTAATGAAAAATATCGAAGCCGTCAGGTGGCCGTTTATTCTCTTACCGAGTTATTATTCAAATACTGGTAAGAGTTTGTATAGATTCCAGCTAATTCGCTTTATTGTGGTCTCCTGTGACATGGTTGCCACCGATTGTGTATATTACAAAATTACACACGCTCGCGAGTGCGCGCACATACACACACTTAAATACACGTATAAACAGCCCGCGCGATATAAGGCGATTTTCCGAATGTTTCTCGTTTTATCGTCCCCCTCAGTTTTGTTGGCTTTGTTTCGACAATTTCTAAATAGATCTTCTCACTTTGTTAGTATATATTTCACAGTAGAATTAAATCCCGTAGCCATCAATAGTGATTTTAAATGACGATATGTCAATAGCATTGATTTGATCAAGTAAAGATGTAGTTAATGTATTTAGATAAACTTAATGCTAATTGTGAAATCTTGTAACGCAAGAAAGATCTTGCTCGATCAAATCTGCTAAATGTATAAAGAAAGGAAAAAAAAGAAACTATGTGAACAGTACAACGACAAGTTTTTATCTTTTATAAGGTTTGGTGTAATGAATAGTAGTTGTTTAGATGATTTTTTGTTATGTGAACATCTTACTATATTCTGGCTAAATATGTTTTAAATTCCATAAAAACCGATACGCAGCTTTTTACCCGGTACTTATTCGAATGAATGATATGATCGAATATATCTTTTGAAACAGCGTTTTTTCAAGAAACACGAAACAAAAGACAAATTAAGTAAATTTTTTTGTAAGACAGGTCACTCCGAATGAGGAGAAGAAAAAGAATTCTTGCCATATGGAATCGTGTTGTGAGACTGTATGAGATCTGATTTTTATCAATATTTGTTTTTATATTTCCCTCAATGATTACTATACATGTTTTATTTTATGACATAAATGCAAACATTTATATACGAGTCATGTACAGTACACTGTATTGCAAGATATGTACATTGTGTACACAGATACTTGTTCTGTTACATAGTGATATTAGTACACCTTAAGAACTACAAAACAGAGATCTACTAATTAGATTTAATATGTATATACATACGTGTATATTGATCTACTAATATTTTTATCGATATGTTGCACTGAAATTTAATGGAAAATGTACATAATTCATACACGATTCCCCAATTGTCTCTTTGCAAGATGCAAATATAAAAAGCATATTATATAATGTCGAATTTTTCACTTTTTTTATATAATATAACTATAATATTTTTTAAAGACAATTATATTTTTATACGCTTTGCAATTTCTTCTGATCTAATTGTTTTTATTGTATTTCTATTCTATTAAAAAAGCATTAATCGTTATTATTTTTCAAATAACGCATAAAGTAAAATTGGCTCATCTTCGGAGAAAGTAGAAAGCACAAATCTAATTAGATAAGAGCTAACGATTTATATATTTTGCTGTGTTATAAAAGAATGTACATATTATTTTTATATGTTACGTTCCTTAATGTAAATGTGTAAGTATTTTCAATGTGCTATGAATAGTTCAATACAAATATTTTTGTATTTAATATTTTGTTGTAGATTACAGCGATTATATATCATTGCATAAGTTCCAAAAAAAAGAATTGAAATATAATCTAGCTATTTATATTTGTATCTTTTTATAATGTGAAGGATCAGTGAATCATATACAGTACTCAGTATTTGAATTACAACAGGTACTTCAACGAAATGTTCGGAAATACTTTTAGTATTTGGTGGTATTTCTTTATTTTTTTACAAATAATTGCAGATAAGTGCAATACCGTATATACCGAAATCTTGTGATAATGATGTTACTGTGGTCTCTTACTCAATGGTATATCGATATAAAAATATTGATACTAATAAATATTGAGAATTTTCATTGAAATAGGATATAAAATTCCTCTCAATTGGAAATGTATCAAATATTAATTTTTCATGATGATGATAATCAAATTTCACGTTTTATTATATAGATGAGAAAAATACATTATGTATTAATATGCGGAAAATTTATCGACAAAATTCAATGTTTTTCAGTATCCTTTTGTATAATAAATCTAAATTGTACTCAATGAAATTTAAAAGGATCATCTATGTTACATACATACTATGATAGAGAAAATTATTGCTGTTTATCGAGCGGGCACTCCTTTTGTCATAAATTGCTATCTCTTTATCTTTAAACAATAAATATAATAATCACTCTGAACTTTCATATTAGACATCCGTCCGTGTACCGGGCACTATTCGTGTAATTCATGACTATATAAAAAAGGGATTCGTGTTAACGCTACATAATAATTTTGAAATCGATAATAATTATATTAATTATAAGATAGACATTGTTCTAATAAAATTAAACAAACTACATATAAATTGATTTAGAACACGACGTATATGATGGAAGTTAAGATACATACAATGATCATCATTTTGTTTCTTGTCGAAACATTGTAGTATCAAAAATTTCAATTGATAAACAAGTCTTTCATTGCGCAAAAAATAACGCACCATTCTAAAGTGCCTTGGATGACACGATGATGGAATGTCAGATAAATAAATTCAAAAATATGTTACTCGATGATTAGAATCAGATATCATTTATCTTTTATTTAGAAAATAGATTTCTCTTTCTATATCCTAATCTAAATATTTATTTGCATTATAATATCTCACAAAAAAATATTTGAATTCAAATATTTAATAGAATTATGTAATTTTATTGTAATTTTTTTATAACCAGCATCGTGTCATCTAATAAGAAAGGTTCGTTAATAAGCATTTTTTTACGCTAAATATATTGTGCATATGAGCTTGTAACTTAAAAATTCTAGAAGGAAATAAAAGAAAAGGAGCTTAGCTTGTATTTAGAAACGAATTATAAAAAAAGAAAAGAAAACGATAAAACCGTGCCACATGAATAAACATATCGGCAGGAATATTGCAAAATGTGATTATAAAAATAAGCTGATTTTAAATAGCAATGAATACAACAACTTGTTACTGCAGTTTTATTCGATGAGAAAAAAAATAACATCAGACTGATAAGAGTGTGTATGGAGCGAACGAGGAAGAGAGTGAAAGAAAGAAAGAGAGCGAGAGGGAGGAAGAATGCACTGTTGTCTAAAATGTTTTAACTGTCGCCTATAAATTAAGCGTAATTGAGCTCCTATATTTATCGATCGATTACAAGAATAACTTCTTCCTATTGTAACTTTTTCTCATTGCACAAGCCTTGTAATTGTTATGCTTACAATTTGTGCATGTGAGAATGATTATTATCAGACGTTTCATTGTTAATTGTACTTGATACAAAGGATCAGAGTCGTTAGAAAAAAATTTAATGACACAAATTTATTAACTCTACGCAGAAAATTTTAGCAAATCAAAATCTATCAAACCAATTTACAGTGCCAATGTATTCCACACATCCAAAAAGAGCTGTTGAAATCGCTAATTTTTTTTAGGCATGTAAAATATCGAATTTTTGTAAATTACATATTATATTCGAATAGCCGATATTTTCGAAAATAAGATCGATTAAATTTTTAATAATATATTGCTTCATCAGACAGACTAATTTTTTTCGTTCAAAAATAGAAAAAACTGGTTTGTAAGTTCGAGGACTATAGAAAGCGGATATCAAGTATTTCGAAATTAATGAGTTCTTTTTTAATTTCTTAATTGTGGTGCTACAAAACGGATGTTCGATACTACTATTTCATGGAATGTTGACGAATAAAAAAATATGTATATATATACACATACTGATATATATATATATATATATATATATATATATATATTTAGCTGTCTTAGCTTGTTTGAGTATCACATTAATGTAATCATTCTTTTCTATAGTCATCCTGGGTTGTAAGATTGTTAATTAAAAATAAAACAGAAATATCGGAACGCTTATAAACTACAAAATAAGTAAATTAATCGCACTTTAATTTAATGCACATTTAATGAAAGTTTTCCTTTCGGATATGAAAACGAATGCAAATATAATAAAAATATGGACGATGCAAATGATAACAGTAATAATAACCATATAATAACATTTACAGAATTGCGTGTGTTTGTGTTTAAAATTAGGCTATTTTTTTATACAAATTATTTTAAATACATTAACAACGATATGCTTTATTTTATAATTTGTTAACTGATAAATGTGTAGCAGTTTCAGTTTGCATATTATATAGACAAAATAAGAAATTTACATGATTATTACATTTTATATTAATGATTTATCGACATACAGTGGCTGCCTTTATGAAATACAAAGTTGTGGACTGATAATCCATGAATCATGTAAAACGATGTTTTTTTACGGAATATGAAAAAATTAACTAGTTCGAGTACAAGAATAGTGTAATAAATAAATGCATTCAATAACTTGACAAAAGAAGTTTACATTACACCATATAAATTGATCTTTTTACAACTACTTACATCTTACTTAATTTTTATTTATAATAGTATAAATCTTTACTATTCCTTAAATTCATGGCAATGTGTTTGTAAAGTTTATTTATTATACAGTAATATACAATTATATAATTAACAAATAATATTAATATTTGTTAACTGTGGTGATAAAAAGTAATAAACTTTACATTTATTATAAAATGTAATGTAAACTTTTGTGTTAGATTGTAGTTTGCTAATGCTCCTACTACACATTGATTTCAATATAATATGTTTAAAGTTTGGCTTAAATTCCAAGTAGTTGTTAATACTATATAATGAAACATACAAATGATACATATATATATATATATATAACTATGTAACTGTACTTAGTAAAAAAGTTGAAAATTAAATTAATATTCATAGTTGAAATACGTAAAGAATAATAAATTACACAATGAATGATTCTATAAATTTCCGAAGTAGCAGCCACGAGAGATTAACATTAATATTGACATTCAATATATTACTAGGCATCGTTAATAATACCGTTTAGTTGATGCTTCTTTCTTCCTGGAAATCGCATTTTATTTCTACTTTAATGTAGATTAATATGATTTCTGTTTGATTGGTTATTTCAATCAATTTAGTTATACAATTGAAATAAGTATGAAAAAATACTATAAATAGAAAATATACTTGCACATTCCTATATACGTTAAGTTTTTGGTAGTAACATCTGAAAATAAACTGTTGGCCCCTTATGTGTAATTTGTATAACTTTTCTGTAATCAAAGCTTATCAATAATTCAACATAAAGTGTTTGGAATTTCATATAGTTCATACATTTTGAACTAAATGAACACTTTTAATATTATGTATTATACCAAATGATATTATAAACGAAGCAACCTTACATTATATTAAATACACATATTTTAGCCTTCGTATGCATTTAACGCTTCCCGTAATTTATCTACAATCTTTTGATAAAACTTAATTTGCTCCGCCAGATGCGTTTTCATTGCTTGAGTTAAATGTATTTCTTGTTCTGTTTGAAAATGCGTTTCTTCGGCGAGAAGAGCTCGTGCTATTACGTCGGTTCGATGAGATAAATCTCGCAATTGTTGCGGCTCCATTTTATGTTCACTTACTAACCTTTCGTAATCTTTACGTTTTT
Organism: Bombus breviceps; assembly: GCA_014825925.1. Lineage (NCBI taxonomy): Eukaryota > Metazoa > Arthropoda > Insecta > Hymenoptera > Apidae > Bombus > Bombus breviceps. The sequence continues at coordinate 3,512,976 of CM026186.1, forward strand.
GTACAGCAGTCTAAACAGGTTAAAGAAAAAGAATAAAGCAAATTAATAATACCAAAATTTCTTCATAAGACTATATCTTAAAGAATAAAATCTTTCTTATCAGTTACCTTGTGTATGCTAATTACATCTGGGAAACTACTGATGATTCCTCTATAAATATGAAATTTATCAGACAAAGGTTCCCAATCAAACTTAGGCTGTTCTTCATATAACTTGCCGATATCGTTATAAGCATCTCCCGTTATTTTTAACGCGTAAGTCAATCTTCCTCGACTACTATCGTCGCCTTCTAAAGCATGACTTAATGCACTAAAGCTTTGACCAATTTTTTGAAATTCTCTCTTATAAAGAAGGCTTTTCTTTGTTTGATCAACAGCCATAGCCATAAAATTTTTAACAACCGGATCCAATCCACTTATAAATCTACTGAAAGCATCCGTTTGAATTTCCACTTTTATAACATCCAAAGTTGTTTCAGGACATTGCACAGCATTAAAGTAATTTACGCCTAATAATTCATCTTTCTCAGCCTGTCTCTTCCCGGCCTTCCACCTTTTCTCATCTGTACAAGTTATAAAATGTTCCCATACGCGACTACGCGCCAGTACAGGATGTCTACAAACATAATCAACGAATTCTTGTAATTGTGTGCGTCGATGTTCGATAAATTGTTCTTCATATCTCCCTGATATTTGTTTATCTGGCAATGGTGGAATGGGAATAAAACAATATTTTTCTTCCAAACGTTCGTGTAGCCAATCAAAGTGTTTGTATCTTCTTGAAACTTGAATATTGTTGAACTATAACAAAGAATCAATGATCATTTTGTGATTTTTTGTTATAAGGATATAAGGATACAAAAATTAAATACCGTTGGTGTAAGTTGATAAACTATGAAACTTTTAAGACCCTTCAGTTTAGATTCTTTCTTAGGAGATGTAACTACACAGTTGTAGGATTCTCCTCTTGAACTCCACCTAAAACGTCCACCTTCAATTTCCTCAATATATATTTTCTCATTTTCAGGAACATTTGCTACTCTCATCCCTAATAAATAACTATCTTCTCCAGACTTTATTAATGTAGAAAATTTATTATTTTTCTTTGGTATGTTGGGTATAGGCCTTTCAGGTATCACAGAATGAATAGTTTGCATAGAAACTGAATCTCCATAATCAACACTATTGTGCTGTTGCAATTGCATCATATGTTGTTGTTGCTGCTGAGGAACATACGCTTGCGTTTGTCCAACTTCTGAATCGTCATCCCATTCATCATCCCAATAATCCCCTGAACTTTGTTGGGATGATGTCATTGCATCTAATGCACAAGAAAATTTGAATATAACAATCTTTCAAATTAGTACTTCTGCAATTTTAAAAATTTGTTCATATGTAATGAAACAGTTTAAGTATACTTGGAGCAGATGCTGAAGTGTCAACAATTTGAACATATGCCGCTGGAAACAATCCAGATTTTCCACTCTGATTAAAACCTTCACACCACCCATCACCCACATTATCTCTCATAACAGTCAACATTTCTCCTGCTGTGATAGACAACTCTGCTGTTCCTGGCTCTCCAGTAAAGTCATATAATGCTCTTACCTGGAAAAACAAACATTTAACGTTAATATAATGAAAATACATTCGAAAGTGAAGAAAGTTATCTTGAAAAGTTCGCATAAAAGAATGAGTCATAATGCATAAAACTGATCTAACACTAAACAGTGATATATCAATCGCTTTTGTATTCTTAACAGGTTTTACACACCTGGTGACCCTCCATTGTAAGTACATGTACTAATAGTAATTTCGAATTGCAACAACTGGTGCGGCAACTTTTCGTCTCCTTATTTCAAATTGTTTGATTGCACCCGGTCACATACCTACACCGATCTTCTTACCCGTATGACTGACATTTACGTATTTGTGCCTTAATGTGTGTGCGATTCTGTGCCACATAAATGGAAAATTTAAACGACTGTACACCACTACTGTCCGCGAAACATAATACGCTTTCATGAATGGTGTATTTTTTATATGTGAATCACATCCATATCGAAAATCGGAAGGAAATTCTAGATGATAGGAATAGATAGGCCGATGGAATGTAATTCGATGAATAGAAAAAAAAACGGAAGAAATTATTTTGTGATTAGAGGTTAGAAACCGTGAAACACGGGGCATATAAAATTACGAGCCGCTACTGATTTCGGATCCGCCTCTATGAAGTAACAAGTAACTCTTATATCGCTTATTAAACTTTTGTCTGGGTGTGTACACTTGAACGAACCATTTATACAGTTGCGAATGAAGAATTAAAAAGAGAAATTGCGCATCTTATGTAACACACAAAGAAAATAAAATTCTTTTACATCAACGTAAATTTTAATTATCAATTTCTTATATGAGTTTTTTATATATTAAATATTTAATAAATGGACAATGAAAATAATGTTTAAAATGATCAATATATGAATAAAAATATGAATTCTTCCAATTTTTTCCTCTTTTGCTTCCCTTTTATCGAAAATAATAAGTTTTCAAATACATATGATTAATAAAAAGACAGAACAACAAAAATTAAATATAAATGCATACACTTTCTTAGAAAATTTTATTATTTTGAATATTACTTTTTTATGTTTAATGTTGGAAATTTTGTAGTTACATTTAGAATTATCTTAATGGGAAGATTTCGATTCCTTGGCATTCTGTAGACTTTGAGTAATGTATAATTTTGCTAAACTTTGAGCACAGAACTGAGAAATGTGTTCACTATATGTATTAATTTGTCCAGCAACGATCATTGGATTCAGTCTAGGAGGAACAGGTAAAGGTCTCATTAATTTGTTGATATCATCATCTGGCAATGGAGGCTCATCTTTAGCAGCTCTAGCAGCATTCTCTTGAGCTCTCTTAGCCAAAAGTCTGTTCTTCTCTTGCTGTTGACGAACAACTAGCTGTTGATATCTATTGAATTTCATAGCTTCTTGATTTAATTCATCCACGCGATCCATCAAACAACGTAACTGGTTTTCCAAGACTGTAGCTGTTCCGAGATCTAAATACTTAGTACCTTCTTCCTCGGGAATCATTTCCTCTAGTTCAGACATCATTATATTAGTCAAGTTACTGTTCTTTATCACAACTGGGATCTCAATGAATAAATTTTCGTAACCAATCTTCAAAGTACGTAATGCTTCTGGTGTAAATTCACCTTCCTTGTACATTTGTATAGCTTGGGGAGTAAGCCTGTATGCTTTTAAAGTTAAAAAACCTCTGGCTGACTTGGCTGTATCATATATAAGCACCACCGATTCTTCGATGGATGTTTGATAATGATATTGTGATTCTAATAGAGATACGTTTAAGAAATTGCCAACATCTGCGCTCTGATACCATCCAACATGGAAATGATCAACATTTACCCTGAAAAAAAGGAGATTTTTGCTTATTTATACTGTTATACATTAATAAACTTGTTAGTACTAAATATTATTTACCATCGAAGACGACGCATCATAGCAAGCTGATATTCTTCTTCGTCCATGATCTCATCGTTTTTGGGAAAAGGGAAACAATTGGTAATCTCGAGACGATTTTGAACAACTAAACCAAGCAGGGCACCTTGAGCTACATCCATGTTACTCATCGATTCTTCGTGACAATGCTTTACCATTTTCATGACTACTAACCCGTCGCATTGCACATAATCTATTCGAGGCTCTACCTCGGGAATCCTTCTAGTTTGAGTTCTTGAATTCATTTCTGATTGAAAATTAATACTAACGTAATCTTTTAAACAATATGCTTTCAGACACTTTCCTATCAATTAAGGTTAGGTTAAAGTGTACCTCTTATGCTTGAAGAAGCAGAGCATAAGAGAACAAACATAACATAGATACGGAACTATACTTATTCTATGTATCATGGTCCTCTAACGAGTCGAGTTAGTGGAGACAGAGAGAAAATGTAAAGCTAAACAAATCAAATAGCAATCATGATCATAATATGCATTAGAAATCTTGATACACTATTTGAATGTAGATTATACGTACTGATACATATTTATTTCATGACACATTTGCACCGCGTAAATGTGAAATGATCTGCAACCTTAGTGAATTCAGGACCGGCTTATAAATATAGAGTATACAATTCGTTGAAATATCAGATATTTATTACAAAAATAAATAACATGGATGGAAAAATGAAAAGATGGATTGGGTTAATTCAAAGGGGAGAATTAAACGGTATAATAGAAGATATTCAGGTTTGTAATTTTTGTAATGATAATAAATTATATATAGTATATACAATAATAATAAATAATAATAAAATAATATAATAATTGTACCTTTTTGTGTCTATTTTCATATTAAATTTAATATTTATATTTTTAGACAATCATACCCAAACAAAATGAAGACATTAACAGGTATATTTTTAAACTGTTATTGTATCTTTCGCACACTGCAGATAAATGCAATAGAGAAAATTATGCCATGGGAAAAGAGATCTATAAATTAACTTGTGCTCTGTGTTCAGTTTTAACCAATATATTAAATAATAATAAATTTGTTTGTAGTTTATTTCATATCATTCGTTGCTTGTTAGCAATGTATATGTTTGATGAAGCATACAATGTATGTGTTTATTTAAAAGCAGAGAAGTTATGTTCTAATTGTTCTAACGACAATGTGAGTGATATGTTAGTAAAAATAGCTTATTTGTGGCATAATGCAGTTAATAATAAATTTCTTATTCTACAAAAAGATCCATCAGGTTCCAAAGATAATTTACAATTAAAAGATATTATAAAATATGAATTAGAAATGATACAGATTGCATATCAAAATTCCACAAAGCAATTACTTTCAAAGATTAGTTCATATTTGGATAAAATTATAGTCATGAATTCAGAAACAAATAAATGTTTATCTGACTTCTCTACATTTACCACTGATTACTTAATCCAGACGAAATTACTATTTAACATTGAAGAGAAGCATGTTATATGTCGTCATATGCTTCATATAACAAGTAGAATTATATGTGAAAATATTAATGAAAAGTGCCTTAAGTCACCAGCCAAAACTTTAAATATTATGAGCAATTATTTTAAGAAGATTTTAGTTGAGGATGAAGAATGTTACCAATGTTTTCTATTGTTTGAGTCTATATGCCTTATACTTTTAAAGCCAGTTGAATATTTAATAGAAAATGATGTTAAAACAATTCAAAAGTTGGCCAATAGTTATGAAAAACTTACAAAAAGCTATGGATATACAGGATCTATTAAATGGGCTACATTCAATATTGTCCATATTTTAGAACCATTGTTTATATATTGGGAAACATGTATAAAAAGTGAGAAGAAAGTGTACATAAAAAATGACTTATTGTTGGAAATAATGAATCTAGTTGAATCTATGAGTATATGTTTTATCAAACAGACATCAGACAAATGTAAATCTTGCCAAAGTGAAAATTGTATGGTCAGAAAAGATATATATAATGCAGTAGCTATAAAGACTAGATGTATCAATTTAATTAGCAAATTTTCTACAAACGATTTATCAAAAGGTATTTGTGTAATAGCTAGAAGGTTTTTGGAGCAAAATATAGCATTTATCTATGAAATGAAAGAATGTAAATGCAAATTGTGGACACATTTATGGTCCATCTCTAGCGCCTTGATTTATAACTTAGGCATAATATCTGGTTGCTTTTATGAAGAAAGCATATTTTTATTTTCTTTGTTATTTACTTCTATTATAAAGCTTGATGGAATTGAATCAAAATCACGGCATATCAATCTTCAAAAGCCCATTGCTTTCATATTACATAAAATAAGTAGTCTTCATTACAATCATGGCATGTACAGAGAAGCAATGACTGCAACTGCATTAAATGCGCTATTGAACTACAATGATCCAGATTCAAAAGCATTTCGCATGTGGACAAATATAAAACTCAAGTCTGTAACTTCCAAGAAAATTATGGAAATGACCATGCTAGCTTGCTTGAAGAATGATAAATCAAAGATAGAAGAATTAGGATTAACTGTAGAATTATCGAAATACGATCTTGTAGAATTATGTTTAAAGGAGGTAAAAGGTTTACAAGAAGCAAAAGTTAATCTATCTGTCGCAATTCAAAAAGTTCTTAGCGAATTGGAAACTTTAAAAGTAAACCCAATACAATACGCTTACACGGTCCAAATGTTAGTATGTCATTCATTAAATTTCGATTACAATGAAGATATTTTAGAATGTATTAAGCAAACTATCTCAAACTTGAAAGAAATTCAGGTGGATTACTCCGTTTTGTGCTTACAAGCCAATTTAGAATTTTACATCTTTGTAACACAATTGCATGCTGTGAGCAAAAGGACTCAGATCGAAATCGAAAATACGAAATTCACATTGTATGCTCCAAAAATAAACGAAATTGGAGAAAATGAATCTCGTAATGTAATACCAGCTTATAGCTTGATAAATATCAAGGAAGACTCTAGACTTATGACATACTTACAGGTGCCATTAAAAAAGTGGGAGAGATGTTTAAAACAAAATCTCGTAAGTTTGATTATCGTTGCATCTTCCATTATATTTTTACTTAAAATTAATTCCTAAATATTTATGTATATTTATATTAACAGAAGGAAATTGCAAAGGGATACGAACCATTGATAACTTTACGTACATTAGTCATAGCAGGTGAATATGCTCATTTATACAGGTACGAAGAATGTGAAATTAATATATGGAAACTTGCATATGCATTAGCATTTGAATTACAAGATGATTCTACAATTATTTATGGTACATAAATATTAAACTTTCTTTTTTTTAAACATATAGAAATTATAGTATTAATTAGAATATTATTAACTTCTTAGTTATTGGACGTTGCATATCTTTGAGATATATTAATTATGAATGGATTAATACTGCTAAAGAGCTTGTCATCAAATTGAAAGATAATAATGATGAAGATATAATTTACGCAATTGCTATTTTTTGGATAAGCTTATCAGATTTTTACTTTGAATGTAACATGGTAAGTTTATTATCTATAAATTATTAAAAACATTATAACTATTTCATATATTTTATTCTTAGCATGATGAAGCTAGAAAATTACTTGATGAGTCCAGAAAACTACCAGGGATTTCTTTCTTCAAAAATATAGCTGTATACTTATACAGCCTTGATAGAATTTTATACAATTGCTATTTATACAAAGAAAATATCAAACACGAAGAGTACACTCGATATATTGTTGAAACTTTGTATTCTCTGGTTAACTTAAACGAGGAACTTTCTGAAAGAAAATGTAAAATTTTTGTGTATAAATGCACTTTCTATCTTCGTAACTTGTAATATTATATTCCAATACTTTTTTTAGGGAAACCTCAACATAAGTATCTGTTTGGATTCGACATACTATTCTCTGCCACTGTTAATTTATCCTTACGAATGAACTGTTTATTATCTTTCCAAGAAATTAGCGCTCATTTAGTACGGCGATTAAAAACAGCACAAATGTTGGGGGCAACCATAAGAGTTGCGGAAATTTTAAAATCCCTCTGTTACATCGACTTAACACGTACACAACTAAACGATTGTGAAGTAAAACTTCAAGGATTGGAACATATTCTAAATATTGAAACATTTAAACTATCCATGAACAGTAATCTTGCGAAAATGAATACAGAAAATGTTTTAATTACGCCAACTCGAACTATAGATCCTATTAGAGATCTTCCTGAGAATAGTACCTCACCAGTTCTCCGAAATAAAGTGTTTGATTTACCTGAATTTATGTGTCATAAAGATTGTAATTGTTATGTTTGCCAAAATACATCATATCATTATTTGGTATTTACAAGTACTCATATTAGAGCACAATTATATGCATTACAAAAAAATACCACAGCTTCATTACAACATTTCCATGGTGCATTTAAAATAAAAAAAAACTTGATGAAAACAAAAAGATACATATTATCATGTAGTAATGAATGTCTTCCTTGGCAAGAACGTTTTTACAGTATAGATTATGTATTATTATTAATAAACTTCTCTTACTTCCTGAGAAATTTTTCGAATACAAAACAAGAGAAAATAATGAGTATCATCTCTTTACTGATTCGAATATGCAACATGTGCAAATTGAAAGGACATCCAATATACATGATTGTTGAAGAATTGATGCTTGATTATCGTTTTCAAAATATATTTAATCCTTCTGATTACTCTAGTAAGTATTTATGTATGTATAAATACAATGTAAGTTGAAACATAAAATGATATTTAATTTTTTACAGAATTTACAGTTCCTGATGCTTCTGATATTGACATAAATAAATACGTGCAAAAGTCGAGCATTGAAGGAAGTATTTGTATAACACCAATTATTAATAATACTCGAATGAAGAAACCTATTACTCTTCGGCGTAATCGAACTCCTCCTCTTTTAAAATTAACCAAAGTTAGTATGAACTTCAGTGACGATGAAGATGCTTCTTCACCACCATCCAGATACAAAAGGACAAGATCGCATAGTAGATTAACGAGACGAAAAATTTTCGATGAAGAATACTCTGAAACTGTTAATCAAACCGAACAGGAAACAAATCAATTCAAAAGGAGTTTGTCGTTGCAGGAATTGACTGATACAAAGCAACACAATTCGAACGTTTCGTTGAAAGATGTAATCAAAAAGATCGAGCTATTAGCACCAGAAATATCAGAACATTTGAATGAAACAATAGATAATGTAGACGAGCTTGCAACAAGCGAAAATGTTCAGAAATTAATTAAAACAGTTGAAGACCTTAAAGTGAATACAATTTTGCAAAAAAATTCTAGAAAAACACGAAATTCAAAGAAAGCAACTTCGAATGACTGTAGTAAGATTAATGAAGTGATCGCACTATTTAAGGATTTTTCTATCAACAAAACAGAAGATAATTTGAATCCAATGAACAAAGAGAGTACAACATCTGAATTTCATGAAGGATCTATATCTTTTATAAAAAGAGATATTTTATCGTATCAAAAACAGAATAGAACTAACGAAGAAAATACAGAAAACTTAGACCAAAATAATATAGATAATTTGAAAAAAACACTCACACATGGAAGTGAAAATACTAGATTAAGAATTACAAGAAGATGTATGGAACACAATGTTCTAAATAAAGAATCACATAATGTAAGAACTAAAAAATCAAAAGAAAAATGATATTACAATAATCTGATACAACATTACCAATATTGCATATTAAATATTAAAAAGTTGAATCATAAAGAAACTGGTATTATGTATGTATTTTTTTATTAAGTATTAAAGTTAATTTATAATGAAAAAAATACCAGATATAATTAAAAAATTTTTCTTAATCATATTATATGTATTTTATGTACTGGTGTTATGAAGTAATTAAATATATTTCGTAAAATTTTTAAAAATATTTATTAAAATATTTCACATATGTACACATCTAGTAAAAAATAGTAGGAGTTAAAATTACTTAATGATATTACAAATGAAAGATTTGTTTACCTTATCACTACCCATTACTTTTCCTTTATAACATCTTATAAATAATAATTATATTTATTCCAATTAAATACTTTACAAACTTCATCCAATATTTTCGACAAAAAATTTTCTTCTGTAAATTTTTTTAATATTCTAAGTATCACACAAATTTCTGTATCGTTATATGGTATGGCCGATAATAATAAATAAATTGTTGCATTATTACCTAAAAGGAAAACGTAACATTTTATAATTTTATAAAGTAATAAGTCAAACATTGAAAACTATTCACATAAATTACATCAAATAGCGGCAAAGTTAACAGTTATTACATAAATTGTTTAGAATGAATATGCAAGTATAATCAATGAAAAGAAAATAATACTTAAAATTTTTGTCAAATCAGGTGAATGATTAAGTTAATGAATTTTTTCATTTACGAATCTTTTTATATTCTGTTTCATATACGTTTGAAATCAAAAGTATATAAGAATATATTCATGTCACTATATAATCACAAAGTACAGATAAAATTTATAAGTTACATTGTATATGCACAGTATAATGTTTAACTTTTCGCAAAATATAACAATTTTGTTTCTTTCTTTCACTGGAACAACAAAAGTTTCAAAAGAAAGAATATTTTTATATAATTTAATGTTACAGTAATATACTCTCATTGCTTGCAAATGTTGCGAAAAAATCATTCGCAAAAAGTGTTTACTTTCATAACAGTGTATTCAGATATATGAAACTGATAATGAGTACCTTTATAAAAGAAAACTGTTATGGCTTTATTTCCTCTAAATAAAGATATGTTACAAATTTTTAAATTTCATGTGAATATACATTTAAATCTTAACAAAGTTACAAACATAATATATTTTTTGTACACATTAATTTATTTTTTTAAAGAAAACGGGGAAAACAAAAAGAGAAAAACCTCTAATATTTTAACTATTTGGAATATTAATAATGGCAAAGTCATAACATATAGTTTTACAGTAAAATGCAAATAAATGGCCAACATAAACTGTAACATTATAATGTAATTAGAAAAATATCAAAAGAAAATTGTAAAAGATGCTACTTGATTGTGTAACAAGAAAGACAGATTAGAATTTCTTATTAACATGTTCAAAAATGCTACATTATGGCAATAAATGCATTTTTATTTTTTTCTGCCATACAAAAATAATATGAAACTACAATAGCCAATAATCACAGTCTATAAATGGGTATAATTCAGCTCAGAGAATTCATTTCTGTTCTGTTTAAAACTCACACCTCTCCCTGTCTCTTCTTGATTTTTAGCTAATTCCATCAAAGCTAAAGCTCCTAGCCATTTCTGACTATCTTCTGGAATTGGTAACTTGATAATATTATCCTCCTGTTTAAGAACAACTACTTTTAATCCTGTTTCAGATTCAATTGGTGGTACTTTTGAAATTGCATCTTTATTATTGTTATTGTTATTGTTGTTGTTATTATTATTGAAACTTCCAGCCAACATTAACACAGTTGGTCTCGTCACATTTTCGCTAATATGAGAATTCATAAACGTATTTTGTTTGGAAATATCTTTTTGAGCAAAATCCCGAATTTTCACGTTAGACTGATTTATTGGAGATTCAGTCGTTTCGTTTCTTAAATTATTGTCCCAATACGTATGATTCGGACTTTTGGAAGGTTCAAACTTAGAAATAGAGTGGTTAATATTGGTTTTCATTTGGTTCGTGTTATTCATGAAATCGTTCATATGATGCTGTGAAGAATTCCAAATGTTTTGAGATAATGTATTTGATGTTTCAAATACATATTTTGGTTCTTCTTTTACAGATGATTCTAGAGATTCATTTTCAGTAGCTCCATCCCAAGATATTTGTGTAGATGTATAAGGAGAATCTACTTCCGACTTTGCAAGTTCAATTTCTTTACATGCATTTAAACATGAATTATCTAACAAGGCAGATGAATTATCAACAGGTGAACTCCACTGCATTTGGTTACCATTAATTTTAAATGAAGTAGTTATAGGTACATTGATAGGTTTAGTGTCCCAATTTAAAGGTTTGGCTAGTTGCTGTTCTAAACAAGCTTCGCGTAACCATCTTTTCTTTGGTTGCAGTCTATCTAATGGTCTTCTTAAGGGAGTAATTGCTAACTTTGTTGATATTTCTTCATCTTCAGATGTTTGTAATACTGCTGGATCTTCATCTTGACTTTCTTCTTGACTGTCTTGACTCTCTCCACAATACAATCTTTGATTAGATTGCTTACAATCTAGATTTTCTTGCTCTCCTGTTGCATCCATCATCAGACCTTTTCTAGACTTAACCCTTTTGTGATTCTCTGAGCTACTCTTCCATGTCTTTTTCTTACGTTCATTCTTTCCTGTAGGTGTTCTATCCTCCCTTTCTCTGGACATTTTGTAACGTTCTAGCCATCTAGTAACATCATGAGGTAATTCAGTATTTTCTGATACTGGTTTTAATACAAAATCATCAGATCGTGTGAGAGTAGCATATGGATGATCTGGACAATGCCTATTGGCATGCGTAAATCTCATTTCACAGCCAGGTTCTGTACATAAAAATGGTTTTTCTCCTGTGTGCAGTCGTTGGTGGGTCTTTAATTGCCCTGATTGCGTAAAGGCTTTTGTACATCCAGGATAATCACATGGATATGGACGTTCCCCTAAAATAATAATTATTCATTTGTAACAAAAATTCATACTCGAAAATAAAAAAAATATCTACAAATGTGTTGGTATATAAAAAAATCACTAAATTAAATTTTTAATACATAAAATATTAACGTCTTTTTTAATGACAATTTATAAATAATGATTAATAAAAAGATTGATTGAAGAAGTGCAAATTAAACTTCCTAAAAGATATACATATGCTCTCTAACGAATTATTTTTATAAAATAAATTAAATAAATAAATAAAAAAAAAATTTAAATAACTTTCTATGCAGTAAAGCAATTTAGGTAGGAAAGCCACAGATTATTTTTCTTTCCTCCAAACAAAGAATATTTCGAAATTTATAAAAAAATATTTTTTCCCCTCTATTATAAATAAAATTTTTATTGTTCGATGCAAGAAATACTACAAAAATCTCATATTCAACGAAATCGATACATTCACGCGAGGCTGTTTCCACAAATAAGTCATTTAATTATTTAAAGTACGTATGATGGCGATTGGCGGGACGCGTGACCGCACAGAGTCGGCCAAACCGTTAAAATCATATGGCTGTACAATCTATTAACGGGCCGTGTGATAACTTTTTTTCACAGAAACTTCCATCGAAATCGCTTCTATTCTCTATAAAACATGGAAAAACGATCGGATTAACGCTAAAAATAATAAATAATGGATACCTGTGTGGGTACGCAAATGTGCTTGGAGGCTTTTTTCTCTAGGGAATACACGGCTACAATAAGTACATTTTATACTGCTCGGTGAGGTGCTTCCTTGCATCATAAGATTGGAAAGAGCATCGGCTCTTGGTCGACCACGACGATGACTCTCCGAGCCTCCTGAACGTGACCGAGGCCCGTTTCGCGTGGCCACCACACTATGCTCCCTGTATTCCGGCGACGAGCACGAGCTACCCGGACTAAGATTCACGTTTCTCGCCTCGTCGCCCCAGTTCCACGGATAAAGCATGCTATCGCACATTGGCGGACTGCACGGCAACGCTTCTGTCAATAGACGCGTCTCACGCTTAGGCGTGTGCAATTCCATTTCACGTTTTTCACTTCACTCTCGCCCGCCACCTTAAAAAGTTCGTGTTAGTACAACCACCTACTCTCTTTCTCTCTCTTTCTTTCTGCCACCCTTTCGTATACCGCGTGCAACTAGTGAACCGCCAAAACGTAGTATATACCCGGTTCGGCTTGTGTATATGTATATAAGTATGTATGAAGTGGGTTTACAATAATAAGATAAAGTTAATTTAGATTCGATTAGACAATTAAATTTCTTTTTCTAAACTGACGATTATCTCGGGAAACAGGATATCAATTTCTACTACGTCTCGTATTGTTGGCATCGTCTTACCGACTGTTTTCTACACGCGGCTTCATTCTCGTGCGCGCGCATTCTTTTCCGAGCAACGCGCCGACCAATCAGAGGCATGACGAAGGAAGAAACGCGTAATACAAAGTTAGCCTATTATTGTTACTTGTATAAGTGATTGGTTAATTATGGTAAATTACGTGTTGTTATTTTTTACTTAAACTTGAATTATATATTCGGGTACTAAATATTTGTAATAATAAATAAATTGTAAGTGTTTTCAGAAGTAGAAAATATGTAATATGTATCTCACAAAGTATTTTAGGCTAATTTAACAAATGAAAAAAAAATTATAATATTCTAGGCGGTGTGTAAAGAATATTATCGTAATTAAACGTCTGTACATTTGAAACTTATTGTTATAAAATAATAGTTACATATTGCTTATATGAAGATTTGTTGAACACATGTATATATTATATATTTATGTATAATAAAATATTATTGAAAACAATTTTTTCATTTGTAAAATATTATTATATATTAATATTGTATTTTGAATTGAAGAAACTTTGATTTTAAGACTTTTTCATGTTCACAACTTCTATTTTACATAAGAATGCGGCATAAGGATTTCATAAATGGTTTATACTTTATAATGTACTTATATATAAAATGTAAATTGAAAAAAACATATTATATGTTGTTAGAAGAAATACACACTTAACACTATTGATACCATTTTACACCTTACATGTAGAAAATCGTAAATTATCTTACTATTGATTTATATATCTATAGTTTTAATATCGTGTTCTTTTATTTAACGTTTTTCCAGATTTAATAAATTTTATACTCAAAATAATAATGTTTCACCTAAATTAAAGTTGAAATTCTACTATCAATTACATTCATATTCTATATATTTTAAACAAAAAGAAGACAAAATATAAATGATAACAACATCATATATACTTTATATTTACTATATGCATTTATAATTATGTTTATATACATACTTCATCTAATTAGCAAATTGCAAAAAGGTACATACCCTCAGATATAATAAAGCACGTTTATTTTTACATCGTAGAGAGATAATAGACTCTCATATAACGTAAATATGTATGTATATGTTAAGTATATAAATAATAAAAAATTTAATCAGTTAACATAAAAGGTGTAATTCGGCGGACGAAAAATAATTCCGGGGAAACGATCTTTGAGAGAAACTTTTAAACAATATCGTTGCATAATATGCGGTCATACGAGATTTTCAATTTTTAAATAAATCGTAGCCATCAGGTATCGAACATCATTAATATTACTGATTGATATTTTTTATTTAAACGCTATGAAATATGATATACGACCAAAAATAGCGTGTTTAAATATTATTGTACGACAATAAGATAAAGTAGTATAAAAGATAAGAAAATCTACTCAGTTGGCGTTAAGTAATTCATGGAAATAATGCCGGTTTCTTTGAGAACGGCAGTACGAAAAACTATCTTGCTTTATCGATGGATATTAGTTATTTTGACAATACGACAGGATTAAAATTAAAAATTTAATTTTAGAGGGTGATTTACTGCCTGAAACGATATAAAATTGGCGATATAAATAATATGGGTGGGGAGGTGGCGCGCTGGGTGCAAGACAATTATGCGGTCCCTCCCTGAGCACAGACCTCGTGGTGAACTATTCTCCGACTCAGCCATATTGAAATATTGGATGTCTCTGTTACACAAGGGCTCAAGAGTAGCCGTGAAACTTTCGCGTGATCCTCGACGAATAGAGGATAAGAGACATCATGGAAAATATGTACAGCATTGCGGTTACCAACAAGTTCTCGTTAGCATTGGGTGATGACGAAGATCCGCACGAGAAGCTCCGAGAAGAGGAACTAAAGAAGGAAGCTAGGAAAAAGGAGAAGCTTTCGGAGAAGGAGAATAAGAGTAAGCAGCCGGACGCACAGAAAGGAACCGGTAATAAAACTCAAAAAAATCGCGTGATCAAGGATTCCCAGCAACAACCATCTAAGGTCCAAGATTTGAAGAAAGATCAAGGTTAGTCATTTTTCATTGCGTTCTTGCCTCGTGCGCGGTATTATGGCCGTCGCTCCTAGTCCCTCGTGGGTCCATGTGCTTTTGATATTTTGCCGCACACTTAACGATTTTCTCGTTCTGTTGCTAATCATTTCTTCCTATTAGTTCTTTCATTCAATGCTATTCTTCAAGTTCGAACAATTTGTATGGATTTTATTGTA
Organism: Bombus breviceps; assembly: GCA_014825925.1. Taxonomy (NCBI): domain Eukaryota; kingdom Metazoa; phylum Arthropoda; class Insecta; order Hymenoptera; family Apidae; genus Bombus; species Bombus breviceps. The sequence continues at coordinate 3,528,833 of CM026186.1, forward strand.
CCAATGTTCATATTTCTTGTAACTTTTTGAGAATTTTTTATACCGCATAGTGTGAGGTTCTTGTATCGTAAAAATAGAATTTACCAATGGTGACCCCACGTGTCATTTAACAAATAATTACGATAAGCTGCTGTGATTTATCTCGAAATTTTTATACAATCGTTAAGTATGTGCAGGATATTAATATAGTTTAATGAAAAATGATTTATGCTTTAGGTGATTAGAGATTGTATTATATTTTATTGTTTGATGATTTATATAAGGCTCTTATTATTTTTGCTGCAAATAATCGATATACTATATTAAAATTATATTAACATGTATATGTATGCTTTTACTTTGATTGTGTAAGTCAATCAGAAGCTACATTGATCAATTTCATAAATGAGAAAACTAATAATATATATATCTTATAAATATTACTTTTTAAAATTTATCCTGGAATTTATTATTATTTATACTATCTCTTTATGATAAATGAACTTATGCAAACAAATTATTTCTTTTTAAAGAATTAAACATTAATTATTTACTTAGATAATGAAATTGAGAAATGGACAAAAGTTGGAGTTGTTTGGTTTGGCATGTGGCAAGAGGCTTATATGTCAAAATATAAAATTAATATTATGAGAAATTTGATAATATAAAAGTTTTTATATATTCTAAATCATTAGTAAATGTAAATATGCATTATTTACAAATATAAATTTTGTTGCACTTCCGTTTTATATTAGGCTATTATGTAAATATATGAAGTATATATATAAATTACTAATTTGTAATAAATTTACTACTTGTAATAATTTCATTTTACTTATTAACATCACGATTTTTTTTATGTAGTTGGTGATAAAAAGCCACCGCAATCAAGAACTGGTGGTGGAGATCGTAATGTCAAATTCTCTGGAGAAAGTAGAGAAGAACGGAACAATAGGCGTAATCGTGAGGATGGTGAAAGAACGCCTCGTGGTCAGGGAGAACTAAGACGAGGACCTCCCGGGTTAGTATACAAATATAGAAAAAAAAAGAAGTGTTGACAATATTTTTATTTCTTTTTGTAATCTTTTATTTTGCAATTTTTCAGTGAGGGACGTGAAACTCGAGAGTTCCGTAACTCTAATGATAATCAACGTGGAGAATATGGAGAGCGTAGGGGTCGTGGTGGAATGCGTGGAATGGTGCGTGGACGTGGTGGACCACGCGGCCGTGGAGGATATGATTATCGTGGAAAACGTGAATTTGATCGTCAATCTGGTTCCGATAAAACGTATACATAATTTTTCATTTATTATTGTTGAATTATATCCCGATAAGTATTTAACATTAATAAATCCATTGTTTACATGTTTAAGCAGTGGAGTTAAACCAGTGGACAAAAAGGATGGTGCTGGTAGCCATAACTGGGGTACCCACAATGATGAGATTGAGTAAGTATTAATTCTAACAAAATTGATTTAACAAAAATTCACGTTTCAATCATTTGTGTTTCTTATTCTATTTTCAGAGAGAGTTTGAATCAAGAAAATCAAGATTGGGCTAATGAAAAACCTGATGGAGATGCCAACCAAACGACCACAGAAACAAAAGAAGGAGAGATAACTGCGGACGCGGTGGAAGAAAAGCCTGCTGAGGAAGAATCGCGCGAATTGACTTTGGATGAATGGAAAGCTTTACGTAATAACAGAGTGAAGCCCCAATACAATTTACGTAAAGCTGGAGAAGGTGAAGATTTGACTCGCTGGAAGAAGATGTATGCATTGGAAAGGAAGAAGGAGGGGGCTGATGAAGAGGAAGAAGAAGATGAAGAATATGATGCTGCTGCGGAATATCCGCAACGTGTTGGAAGGCAAAAACGGCTGTTAGGTATTGAGATACAATTCGTTGATTCTCGACGTGGTTCTGGTGGACGTGGTCGAGGACGAGGTCGTGGAGAACGTGCAAATGGTCGTGGATTTGGTAATCGTGGAGCTCCTAGAGATGGAGACTCACGTGGTCCACGTGGTCACGTGGTAAGTATTTGTATTCGTTTTCGATTGAAGCTTAGTGTGCTAGATGTAATGCAAATTATATATATTTCTTATTTCTAGGCTTCACAATCTGAACAGAGGTCGCCTCGAGGACGTCAAAATGCTCCTAAAGTAGATGATGAAAATGATTTCCCCTCATTGGGATAGGTGGTTTCACTTGTCGTCTACGATACAATATCCCACCATTATCACCAACATCAGTACTATTACCACAGATAAAATTACCACTAATACTAAAACTATTACTATCAACATTTTTGCGTCAGTGAAAAGGTTATTAATGCATAATACAGTACACCCTTGCAAGCAGATACGTAATTTACCTAAATAAATCGTAGCGCTTTGAACGCGCTCTTACATATTGGCACATTAAACATACATATAAGAAGTCGCATGATATGAAACAATGTAGATCACGATCCTTTTTTGTACTTGTAATAACTCAGTTCATCCGTAACTAGTTCTTAAATTCTAGTTTATGGATGAGCGGTATTAAAAACGAGGCTGGATATTCATGGATTTGTTGAATAATTATAAAACTTGAATGCTAGACAAAGAATATGGCTGAAAGACTAAGCGGACCAGCAGGAGTATAAATATCAAAAACATTTTACACAATGTAGTTCGACGCTGCTTAAATCTGAGTGAAATACACAGTTTCGAATAGAAATAAAAAAAAAATCCACCTGTATGCCAGGAGGTGAGACAGTTTAGCCTAGATTTTAATTTTGACGTTGTCGTATATAAAAGGCCTAAGGAGGCTGGCCATAGCACCGACTCTTATAAACTCATGTATAATAACTTGTTAGGTGGTAAATTTTAAACATTCTTTCTGTTTTATAATTTTTATATGGTGTTTGAGGAAGCCTTTTTTTGTAATTGACAGGTTGTTACTTGTGCATAAAACATATGAGACTTTAAAGAAAAGTGCGTATTTGTATCTAAGAAAACATCTATGATATTAAAAGTGTCTATTTAGGTATACACTAAGTTTGGCTTATATAGAAGTATAGAGATTTTTCCTTTCAAAGATGTAATCGGTCTGTAAGAAGTTAACATTTAAGTAAATATTAGAGAGACACATACAGATACAAAATACAGATATACACAGCTCTACATATATATTGTATAACGAGTTTAAGAAAATGGTCGATACATACGTTCAGAGGGACAAATAGGATGGATCCAGTCTTATATAGTTACGTTGTACGTCGATTATCATGTTCTTAATTATGACCTGCTATATTAGTTATCTATTGTATTTGTTACATGTAAAATGAAGAAATACCACAGCCAAAAAATTCAAACCCTCTCCATAAATGCGAAAAGAAAAATAAGAAAAGCGTTATTAAGCTGTTTGAAGCTTAGTTATATGTGTAAATAACATATTTACAATAATAAACTGTGACACATGAGTCACTTTAGACTTGACTACTTAAACCAGTCGACTTATGAAGAGATATTCTACAAAGGGTTTTTATTTGTGCAGTATGTAAAGAATGTGAGTATAAAGGAAATTAAAAACAAAAGAATGCGTAAAAACATCTTACATCGAAGATTTTCGCTACAAGGCATAATGGAAAATTGGGTGTCACCAAAAGCTATGGGAAGAAAAGAGAAAATACGAGAAGTGCTATACCCACCCAATAAAGTTAAATTCCATTGTAAGCGCCTTGTTCTTCTCGTTCTTTACGTATGTCGCCTAGGAAACATTATCGGTTCGTCTTAAATTGGACGCCTTCTTGAGCTAGTACAATGGGAATATAGTAATCAATCTCAATTTCAAACCGATTCGAAGTTTTTTAGTACTAATTGCTTCGAATATGATTTGATAATTAAAACATTTGAAATATTGTATAAATCTTGAATCTTGCAAGTTTCGATAAATATTGAATGATTTAGAAGATTTCAAGGTTTCAAAACTTACTGAAAATTTAATATAATGTCTTAAGAGTTTGGTGACTACAGCTATTATATATGAATGAGACCATTAATATCTTACATAATAATCATAATAATTATACATCTTTTATAAGATACTAACTATCTTGTTAATATATTATACATACAAGCCACTGAAGGTAAAATATAATACAAGATATGAGACGTTGAATACTTATCAATTTTGAAATTTATCAGAACTTTCAGGATCTATTAAAACTTCCAAAAATTATCGAAGCTTTAAGGGCTCAGGATTCACCAAGACTTAAATGCTTTAAATATCGAATCATGTTTGAAGTAATTTGAATTTTATTAAATATGTATATATTCGAACTGATTCACAAGTCCATGTAGTGGTGGGATTTGAAACACTTCGAATTGTTTCGAATCTCTTTTAATACATTTTAGAGCTTAGAAGTGTTGAAAACCTTGAATGCTTGGAAAGATAGGTTTGAAAGTTTTGAGAATTTTGGTAAATTTTATGGGCTTGGTAAGTATTTGATATTTTACGAACAGTTTTAATATATAAATACTTTTTTGTCTAAACGGTATATGGACATAAATTTTTAATGAAAGCCATAAACACGTTTATTTACGTTATTTATCTTTATGTATATATTGAGAGTGTTGGAAAATTTTCAAATTTGATTGTCTCAAAAACGAGGCCTTAAAAAAATACTTTATTCTACATTTTCGACTTATTTCCGCATGTAGAATTATCTCCTTGTCTACTCCTGTCTAGTTAGAATTAGGCAAATTCATGTTTTCAAACCCGATTTTTTAAAAAACGAAATTTGCAACGTGATTTTGTTATTTTTGATTTTCATCTTATTATGAATTATAAGTGGTGTATAGTGTAATGTAACAGTAGCAATTAATGTTTAAACCTGCCGAGACTTTCAAGACGTGCCGAAATCTTTGAAGATTCAAAATAAAAGTTAGATGTAGTGAAAGACTTTTAAGAATTCCAATGATGTTAAAAATGATTCGTATTTCCATAGTCTTGTAAAGCTTGGAATCGTTTCGAGATTGAGATTCGAACGTTCATCGCTAGGTTGATGGTTCGAAAGCATATCACTAGTTTTACAAGCTTTTACCATTAAAGTAAACAGTACAGGGTTTCAGCCACGGGAGGACGCGGCATCTGTAAGTCCGATAGAGTATCCCACACACAATCGTAAGAAAGAAAAGGAAAGTTGGGAAGAAGAGAGTGATAGAACTAGTCAAGGAGAGACACTGAACCGTGGGAAAAGCTTGACGAGAGGAACAGAGAGAGAAAGATAATGAACAAGCGGCGGCGCATGCCGTAGCCACGGCCCCCAACTTGCTCTAAACTCGTGCAGCCTGTCGCTGTCGGTCGAATTTTAATGGCGGCTCATTCCGATTCCCTGTTTAGTGTTATTATCAAGTAACGAAACGGTATTTATACTCTTTACGCGTTACTACAAGAGATAACAAGGAGTTCCATTAAATCTAAACCGTGCGTTTCGTTGTTTCATCGTTCGGATACTATATCAGAGACCTGTATCAAGGACATAGTGAGTGCATATCCGCGATGTGTCGTAGCGACTCTGGCGTACGAACATTCCATCGTGTAGTCGTGTTATACACTTTGGCTTTTTCATGAAAAGGGTTGACTCTACGTGATAAATCGAACTTATTTCTTTTTATTTTAATTCGTTGTGTATATGAAATTTTCGTGAATTAAGGGAAAAAGAAGGAAAGTTAACACGAGCTGACTGATGATCATATCAGATCGAGCGAATCGAAGCTGCGAGCTTTTTTCATGCTGGAGGTAATTCCTTTTTCTTTTTCAGTAATTACCCGTGGATATTCTCGTGTTTTATGAGTGTTCCTGGGAATGTTTATGAGTTTCTAAAGTATTTTATTATCGAGTATTGAGTAATTTAGTACGTTTGTGTTTTGTTAGACGATTATTGACAAGGAGTAGAATATCCTTGCCTTTGTGCAAAGACACTGGCCTTAACTGTCAAGTGCAGCTATGCTGCTCGCACTAATGAAGGGCGGTGCGTGCAACGGTGTTACTCAAAAAGTGTGGAGGAGCCATCTGCCCTAGCCTGACATCGTCGTCGAAATGTTTTAGTATCGAAATCGGTCAGTGATACATTATTTACATTTTGACAATTCACTTCTCGAGTATTATAATTAATCATTGTATGGTTTGATCGTGGATATTCGTGTATTTAGATAAGTAACGTGAACCTGACAAAATATGAATGTTCGAAATGTTTTAATGATATATCCTGATGTGTCTTCGACATTTTCGTTTTTTCTCTTATAATGTTTTATTATGCTAAAATTATATAATTTTTTTCATGTAAATCGGACTTTTTCTTAAAATTTAATATATAGTCAATGTTATTTTATGAACAATTTTTTATTTGATTAATTGGTAGATATTGGTAAAAAATTTATGGATGTGTGAAATTTTTTTAAGAATAAATAACTAATTGTAATTGTGGTTTTGAAATGTTCCAGAGGTGCCAGGCAATGTGCATCATGTCGGTGCCTGGATACATGTGTAATTGGTAGTACTATATTGATACTGGCCTTCTACCAGTGGGACAAATACCCTTATTATATTTTCTAAGCTTCCTACCCTAGACTTGTACATGCACAAACGCACACGCATAGCGTGTGCGCATGTGCTTTGTCAACTATTGCCTACACATCATGAGATTCTTGGGATTTGTATCATTTCCCATTTCGCCTACTGTGTTATCTCCTAAACTGCTACTACCATTTCATCGATTATCCTTTTCATCCATGTCTGTTGCTACCTGGTTCCTGGTGGTACTGGTAACTGCAGCCATAGATACACCTGCTAGTACTGCTCCACCTGTGCAAGAAAATAGATCGTTACATATTGTAACACAATTTCCTATGGGAGATGGTCAAAGATATGGATTTTATCCTCTAGATCCAAATACAACGAGGGAAGGTGCCCTTCGATTTAATCACCTTACTATAGATCCTGCAACAGGAAGATTATATGCAGGTGCCATCAACAGACTTTTACAGTTAGATTCTAATCTCAGACTGGAGGAATATGTTTCCACAGGTTAGCTATTCATCTTTTTATGAGAATTAGATATTTTATAAAAGATATATACATATTTGTATTATGGAAACATTACTAAAGAATTATTGCTATTCATTATTGTTTTCAGGACCAAGATTGGATAATCCCCAGTGCCATGCAACAGGCTGTCCTTCCAGAGACATAACTACATCTTTAATGGATAATGTAAACAAACTATTAATCGCTGATCTTGAATCACAAACACTGATTGCATGCGGTTCCCTTCTTCAAGGTGCTTGTGAAAAGTACAAAATGTCAAACATATCTATTAAGCCGGAATTCATTCCCCATAGTGTAGCAGCAAACGATGAAAGCTCTTCTACATATGCTTTTATTGGACCCGAAAAATACAATGCTTGGGGACAAACGAATATACTCTATGTTGGTACTACATTCACTAATAGAGGAGATTACAGGCATGACGTGCCTGCTATTTCTAGCAGAAATCTCCACAATTTAGAATTCGCGGAGTATACGTTCAATAAACAGTCGATCGTATACATCGACGTGAAATATCGAGACCATTTCCTGGTTAAATATGTGTATGGGTTCAATGCCAACAACTATGCATATTTTGTATTGGTACAAAAGCAGTCTCATCTTCCTGAAGAAGAGGAAAAAGGTTACATCTCTAGATTGGCTCGAAGCTGTATCAATGACCCAAATTATGATAGTTATACAGAAGTGACGCTACAGTGTACTGTTAATTTGGGAGATGGGAAATTGCAATCTTATAATTTAGTGCAAGATGCGAAAGTGGCACCAGCTGGTAGTGATATAGCCATGCAATTGGGTATTTCCGTTGGTGATCCCATTTTTGTCTCCGTATTTTCTCCAAGTAGAGGAATCACGAACGAACCTCTGTCTCGGTCAGCACTTTGTGTGTACAGTTTGCAAGAAATTGAAACAAGATTTACTGAAAATATCCATATGTGTCTCAATGGTAGTACTAAATATAGAAACATGGGATATGTCAGTGGTCCTATACAAGATGGAAAATGTCCTGCAGCAGGAGTAAGTATAAAATTTAAAGAACCGAAATATTACCACTTGAAAATATTGCATATTTTTATTGAGTTGTGTCTTTATTTTTCTATCCAGACAGCGGGCAACATTTTGCACTTTTGTGAAGTGGGTTTGAAAATCTCCGGAATGTCACCGATTGTGGGACAAGCAATTTTACATTTTCCTGACGAATTCATTACTTCTGTAACAATAGCTAATACAGAAAGTCATACCGTTGCATTCTTGGGTACTAATGAGGGTTCTCTGAAAAAAGTTTTACTTTCTGGAAACGAAGCATTTGTCTACGAAAATATTGCAATTGATAAAGGAAACAGATTGATGCCTGATACTTTGATTTCGCCAGATGGAGAACATATTTACGTTTTATCGACCTCTAAAATTTCTAAGGTGCAAGTTGAACATTGCAGTAGTTATACTAATTGTAGCAGTTGTCTAGACGCGAAAGATCCTTATTGTGGATGGTGTTCATTAGAAAAAAGGTAAATATCTAATTTTTTTCTTCATTATTTCTTTTGTTTAATAATACTAATGTATATTTCTAGATGCACAGTTAGAGGAGATTGTCAGAAAGCAAGTCATAGTAGTCCACGATGGTTATCTTTAGGTACAGGACAACAATGCATTGATTTCGAGCAAGTTCTTCCAGATCGTATGCCTATCAATCAAATGACCACCGTTCACTTAACAATCAGAACTTTACCCGAATTACCAGCAGGTGCAAATTACAAATGTGTTTTTGGTAACGCGGAACCTATAGATGCACTAATGACCGGATTTGGATTATCTTGTCCTACACCACCCGTACTTGAAAGACCGAATATACCAGACGGGGCCGATCATGTTCTGGTACCTTTATCTGTGCGCTCTAGTGAAACAAATAAAGATTTTGTCTCACGAAATTTCGCTTTCTTCGATTGCTCTAGGCATACCGTGTGTACAGAGTGCGTAAAATCTCAATGGGCCTGTAGTTGGTGTGTATATGATAATAAATGTACACATAACACAAGCTGTCAGGGTATCATTTCGGGAGAAAACGTAAGTGTATTAATGTTTAAGTAAAATTTAATATTGTTATAAAAAAGATAACTTTCTGTTCACAGAATCAAGCAAATTTAGCCGCGCACGGAGCACAATACTGTCCAAAGTTTGTTCAACGCCAGGAACCATTGATGTTACCTAACAGTGTACCCAAGGAGATAGTGCTCGAGGTTGAGAATTTACCGCATCCTCAAGTAGGACACAGTGGTTTCCAATGCATAGTCTCGATCGAGGGTGCTAATTTAAAAGTACAAGCCCGTGTCGATAGCAGCCGTTTTATAGTTTGTGATAAAACAGTTTACTCGTATGAGGCGGTCACTGGTGAATACGAAGCAGAGGTAACGGTTGTCTGGAACATTAATCATCACGTGGACAAGACTACTATTATCCTTTATAAGTGTGAAGTGTTGGGTTCGCATCGTGAACACGCAGATTGTTCCCTTTGCGTGACCAGAGATGCGCGTTTCGAATGTACTTGGTGCGGTAATAGTTGCGTGTACCGGCATTCTTGCTTGCACTCGCCATTCACCGAGTGTCCGAAACCGAGGATAGACATGATTAAACCTCTCAGTGGACCGATCGAAGGTGGGACGTTGGTCACTATCGAAGGTAGTAATTTGGGGCTGAAAGAAAGCGACGTGGATGGAAAAATACATATTGGTAACACACCATGTACTTTAGTCGACTATGAAGTGTCCGTACGCATCGTTTGCCGTACAGGAAGACACGAAGCAACGGACACTGCCTCTGTAGTGGTTGGTAATGACGCTGGTTACACTGAAAGCGCAGTGTTATTTAATTACAAGGATATACGATTGTCTGGTGTTTACCCATCGGTTGGTCCACAAAGTGGTGGTACGCAACTTGCCATTACTGGAATGTATTTGAATATTGGTAGTACTATATCAGCCTACTTAGACGAATTAGCGTGTCATGTTAACGCCACGCAAGCGAGTAGTACCAGATTAACTTGTGTAACAAGTAAATCCGATAGAGTAAGAAGAATCGACAGACTGACTCTTAGCATAGACGGTGCGAATCGCACTTTAATTGGTAATCCCTATAACTACACTCATGATCCTACTATTATGGAGATTAAGCCACTGACAAGTTTTGCTTCCGGTGGTCGTATGATCACCGTTCACGGCACCAATCTAGATACTATCCAGAAGCCCGAAATGGAGGTATACTTCGACAATGAACTACTGCCAGTAAATAGGACTGTTTGTACAGTATTAAACCCGACGCAGATGGAATGCCCAAGTCCTAGTGTTGCTAAGCGGTTCATGACTCTTCGACGTAACGAGCGTGCTACTGCTAGTAGCCAAAGCACACCACCTCAATCATTAAAGTTAAAGGAATCTCAGTTATCCTTGAAAATAGCATTTATTATGGACAATGTGGAAAGTGTACGAGATTTAGAAAAGCATTTTAAGAGTCTTAGAAATCGCTTACTTTATGTGGAAGACCCGAAATTTCTTGCCTTTCCGCGTAACATTAAATTATATAAAGGTGATACGCTAGTTATCGAGGGGGAAAATTTGATTTTTGCCAGCGACGAGTCTGATGTGAACGTTACTGTCGGTACAATGCCATGTAACGTGACTTCGCTTGCTCTAACTCAATTGGTTTGCATTCCTCCTGATCAACAACCAGCTGATACGGATGAACTTGGAATTAAAACTGAAAATGGTTTACCATTGGTGGTAGTACGTGTGGGTCGTAGTCTAAGGTTCCCCATTGGTTATCTGCGCTACGAAGTGATTAAATCTTATCCGATCCCACCAGAGGCAATTGCTGGAATAGCTGCTGGCACTTTTGGTCTTGTGTTTCTGTTTGTTTTAGTGTTAATAGTATATAGGAGGAAGAGTACACAAGCAGAGAGAGAATATAAAAGGATACAGATACAGATGGATACTCTGGAAAGCAATGTTAGGATGGAATGTAAGCAAGCATTTGCTGAACTACAAACCGATATGACTGATTTAACCGCTGATCTGGAGTCGTCCGGTATTCCGACTTTAGACCACAAGAATTACATTATGAAAGTATTTTTTCCTGGTGTAACGCATCATCCTATATTAAATGACCCTAGATCACGTAGTAACGTGTCTCGTACAAACTACGATGCTGCCATGATCCAGTTTGAGCAACTGATCAATAATAAATACTTCGTATTAACGTTCATCGAAACCTTAGAGGCTCAGAAAGACTTTAATATTAGAGATAAAGTGAATGTTGCATCATTACTTATGGTCGTCCTGATGGGTAAGATGGAGTATGCGACTGATATACTCATGAATCTTTTACTAAGACTTATCGAAAAGGCAGTGAACACGAAGCATCCTCAGTTGATGCTTAGAAGGACCGAATCCGTGGTAGAAAAGATGCTAACTAACTGGATGGCTCTTTGTATGTACAATTACCTTAAAGACTATGCAGGTTCCTCTCTATTTTTATTGTTCAAGGCAATAAAGCACCAAATAGAAAAGGGTCCTGTGGACGTGATTACGTACGACGCTAGATACTCGTTATCTGAAGAAAGGCTACTCCGTGAGCAGATTGAGCACAGTGTGGTCACTCTGCATGTCGTCCAAGATGATCTCGATGAGAAAATCCAGTGCAAGGTGTTAGATTGTGATACTATAAATCAAGTGAAGTCCAAGATCCTAGATGCTCTCTACAAGAATACTCCTTTCTCACTGAGGCCGTCCGTTCATGACGTAGATTTGGAATGGAGACACGGTAGAGGCGGACATTTAACTCTCCAGGATGAGGATCTAACGTCAAAGTGCAGCGGTGAATGGAAAAAGATAAACACGTTGGCGCATTATGGTGTGAAAGAGTCAGCAGTGATGTCGTTGATTCCTAGACAGAACGATGGTTTTTCCGTCGCCTGTAAACCACCGTGTCACAATTGTAAACCATCGCACTATCATCATCAACAGCAGTCCATTCACCACCATGCACATCACCATCACCTACATCGTCACGCGAATCACTGTTCGTCCACGCATCTTCCATCCACACCTAATCACAATCTAATTAGTCCTGTAATGTACAATCATCCCGTTAGCGGTTTATACTTCGAATCTCAACATTCACCGCCGATCATAACAGCAAACGGCGACGTAGAAAGCGGTCATGGAGGTAATCAACGATTATATCATTTGGTAAGGCCTATAGAAGAAAGTCACTATCCGCCAGGTATGGGTTTCACCGGTAGCAAGCATCATCATCCAGAACGAACACACAAAGCCATCCCTGAAATATTTTTAACGAGATTACTATCGACGAAGGGTACCGTTCAAAAGTTCGTCGATGATTTTTTGAATACGATTCTAACAGCAAACGAAGCATTACCCAGTGCTGTAAAATGGCTGTTCGATCTCCTGGACGATGCCGCGAAGCAACACGGGATCGTTGATCCCGAGGTACCGCACGCATGGAAATCGAATAGTTTGCCGCTTAGATTTTGGGTGAATTTTATTAAGAATCCAGACTTCATGTTCGATATAAATAAGTCCACGACGGTTGACTCGAGCCTCTCCGTGATAGCGCAAACATTTATGGACTCTTGTTCGATGACGGAACACAGGCTGGGGAAAGATTCACCGTCGAATAAGTTACTCTTTGCCAAGGACATACCGCATTACCGAGAGAAAGTGGGTCGTTTTTATACAGATGTACAAAGACTGCCACAAATCACTGATCAAGAAATGTCTAGTGCCATGCAACAGCTGAGTGCGTCACATGCGAATGAGTTTGATGTGATCGCAGCACTAAAAGAACTTTACATCTATGTCAGCAAGTATTATGAACAAGTAAGTATCTTGAAAGCAGAGCTTGACCCTTTTTATTAAAATTTTTAGTTTGTTAATTGGTAATTTAATTAATGGAATATTGCATAGATCCTAGAGGCCTTGGAGACAGACGCGGGCTGTCGTAAATTACATCTAGCCCACAGGCTAGAGAATGTCGCGTGCACACTCGAAGGAGAGGAAACCAGTGCCTGCTGACACAACCTCCTCATTGCTATCCCAGGACCCGTCAATCTCTCCAGAAACACTGACTAGTGCCTCCATTTCATGCATCAGATACACCTCGTTACATATGTACAAATCTACACACCATGTGAATAACAATGCCGTAAAAAATACGTGCGATTTCGTTAAGGCTAGTCAGGCGATAGTTTTTCTCAGGATACATTAATCCTGGCTGTAGTATTTACGTCTATATGTCATGGCCGTATCGAAATACGCTCGTACACACGTACAGATGTTAGCAAAATGGTAACAAAAGAGAAAATGATGAACTCTAACCCTTAAATCTGATCTGTTTTTATTAATATTGTATATTTCATTTATTTTACTATACATATATATATAGTATATTTGTAACAAATTATAAGAAAACGACGAAGGGAATCTCAATGCAATCGGTGGAATCTTCGTTAGTAAGGGATATAATTTATCTTATGATCGAAAAACTATATCTCCGGTGACGTAGCTGAATATTGGTCCGCCTACGCGTTTTAAGGATTTGAGATGCAAAATTCGTGCAAAAAATACTTATTAAAAAAAGTAAAAAAAAAAAAACAAATGAAAATTAATGATTTCATTGTTGGCCGAATGTCTATACGTGTATACGTAGTATATATAACACGAAGAAAAATAACGTGTGGGAACGTTAAATAAGAGAAAAAGCCATAGTGTCCACCAGACTGTCTGTACAAAGGGAGTACGGCAGCAAGTAGTCTGTGATCCGAGCACGAGTGGCTATGCCTACTATCTTCATTACGATATATATATTATTAATATGTTATATATTATATATATATACATAAAAAATATATAAAGCAAAGGTCACGCAACATACACCTCCACGGATTGTAGTGAGCTAGTTAGAGAGGGTCTATATATGTATTATAAGTTAAGGGTAAAGAACCCTTATTCAGAAAAAAAGAGAGAACGAGCGAGAAAAAAGTGAATGGGAGAGAAAGAGAGCGTGAGAGAGCAAGGAACGACATTAAATTAAGGCAATTAAAGTAATGTTAAATGAAAGGAAAAGAATTGGCTTCTCAATTAAAAGTTGTGAGAGCAGTTCAGACTACTCTAGGCCTATCTGCGTATATTTAGTACGTAAAAAAAAATAATTCTTTTCTATTACATTTTTTGTTCATTTTTCAGTCTGTTTTTATTTACTTTACACGATTACATTTATATATGTATGACTGTTGCTACGATCTGGAAGGCCACTACGTGGATCATATAATGATTTTACAACTACTATAGGAGCTATATTATATCTATTATTGCTCTTACTACCATTAAGTTGTATTATTATCTATATAGATATAATTATCGACTAATTGCCCATTCAACAATAGTTATTATGCTATATTGTTAAGCGTAAAGAAAGCACATAATAGATGCAAGAAACGAGAAAGATCTTTTATATTGTATACCGGCGAGGAAGTTTCTAGACTCTTAATGAACGCGAATTAAAAAAAAAGAAAAAAATGACAAAAAAGAAAACACAGTAGAAGGGAAAATTTTATACATGTCTGGTTGTATTTTCGCCGGTTATTAGAGTTTCAGGATTTTTCGCCAGTTGGTCAATAATATCGCGGTTAAACGTATCGGGAAAAAAAGGAAGGTTTAACAAGACACAACGATGAACAGTATTTTTCTTGGAATTACATCGCCATTTTACTTTACCTAAGACTGCCTCAGTTTGAAAAATTGCATTTTTTAAAGGAAGCATTTAAGTGTCCCTGATACTATTCATTATTCCAGTGTATAGGTATTTAATAACAGTTCGATTCACTGCCCATTGCGCACTGCCAATTTTTCTCCATGCGCTTTTTTAGGAACTGTTACACCGGAACAGACCTACTTAAACGTTCGATTGAATCGCGTAACCAATTATTTGATAATTTTGTGAGTGGTAGGTTTGGGAAAGCTGAGGTTCAAGCTCACTCTTGTACTTAATTAACACTTTCGTGTATTTTATCTGCTCTACAGGCCCTCAGCTTCCCTGTCGATTGCCATCAACCTGTGTATCTCTCTATTATATGTATTGTATTTATTTATATACCGATGACCGGATTATCTATACAGGAAATGATACGTCAATCTGTCCTATGTGATTTAATGTATTACTTTTTCTTTAATACACGTCGATATGCGTGCTGTAATTTTTCTGAAACATAAAGTTGTTTTACTAAACTTTTGGTGTACGTAAAACGACGAAATTTTGTAATAATTTAATTCCATGTATATCATATTTTCTCAATGTATATTTCACATGATATTTTACATATAATATGTAACACACATACATGAACAAATGATAACAGAATGGAGAATGGAATTTAAATGAGCTTTTATTATTTATACATTCATTCTGTTATCATATCTCTTGTAATGTTTTAGTCGCGTTATTTTATATGTATTTAAATCACTATCTCCTGTGGAACTAAGGTCAGCTTTCTTGTATATTGAATTAAAAAGAGGAACACGTACTGTAGGTTTAGGATTATTTTGTCAAGTATTTTTATTTGTTGAACATATTCTATTTGTACAATGAATTTATAGTGGTGAATATAATGATTATTTTTGTTTTGAAATTAGAGACAATGCGAAGCAAAATTTGGAATGACAAAATTAAATGATAGTAACATTTACAAAATACCTTCGAGGATGAGATCTTTTTCCTCTACTTTGTATGTAAAATTTAATACATATTAATTACACAAAAAAATTCAAAACACATATATGTCTTTCTAATAATTAGAAAAGACTTGTTTTGTGGAGGTAATGATTTTTTTTTTTAAATAAACGTGCGAAATAGAACATTTTTCTGAATGGTGTTTGTATTTTATTTTGTTTATATGAAGCTATTAGATGTAGTCTTCCAGAAAGAAATTAATTAATTTTGACTGGAGTAATGGATTTATTTTTATAAATCATTCTGTTGACAGTAGTATTTATATTAAACTTATAAATATACAGATTATACATAATAAAGATACGTGCTCGCTCGACTCAATTTCAATAATATTAATTTTACGATTAAGTTACTATCACACTTTATCGCCTATAAAATATTTTTAATTCAACGAAATATTTATTATGAAATAAATTAAAATAATAGACAGAAAATTATTATTCTTATTATTTAAATAGGAATCTTAGTCTTGTTAGTTTTTGAATATTTTTGAGTTATTTTGAAAACAAAAATATAAATATTCATATATTAACAGTAATGAATTGTATAATTACAATTGACTTTTCTGATGGTACATACAATCACTGTTTATTAGTTAAAGATTTACTGAAGTTGTTGAAAATTCTTTCTCTATTAAACATTTTCAAAAAAAGAGACCTCTTTCGTTAGTTAAATTTTGTTAATTTAAAATAAAGTGATGGAAAATTATAGAACAAATTGTTATAATGTAGAAATATAAGAAAACATTTTTCCTTGTATGAGTACTATTCCATAATATTAGTGGAATTTTTTAGTTGCTCTACATTAAATTAATATATTGTTATACAAAACATGTAAGGAAGATGTCTGGTAATGAACAGCGATAATTTGTGTTGTAGCTTACAAATTGTTAAGCGTATATGCATGGGTACAATTGAACGAACATATTGCAAATCCTTCAATTGTGCATGATACGGTTCCAATTGTATATACTCCATAAAATGTTAATTATATTACTATTATTATCGATATCAATATTTTTATATCATCGAGGCATGGAAGAGCTAGAAACAAAAACAGTATATATTAATGAAACTGTTGGAATTGTAAAATTGACTTGCATTTTTTATATATTTATATAGGTTTATTCGTTATTCGAATAATATTATGTAATGTCCACAATATAAGGGTCGATGATTTTTATAATATACGAAACTCCTTTGAATTTATATTATTTCACATTGCACAGATTGACGTACACTAATATATTTGCACACATATTCGTATATACATACGTCTCGACTCTATTGTCTGAAGTTAGAGGATCCCTGCAGGTGCGTGGTACATCTTGAACGATTAGAATGTTCATTTTCAGAAGTTCATGTAAAATATCGTATATGGTACGTGAAGTACATTATACGTTCGAGCGCAATTCGATGGAAGGTCGTGTAACATGCCACACTTTTTAATGTATATTGTGCACATGCAAAATCTCGATGAAATTCTGTTTCCTTAAAGCATTAAGAAGTGTCTAAATAATATATAAAGCGCTTGCATATTTGTAGGAGGGAAAAAAATGAAAATATTCGAAGAAAAAATAGCTTCAAACAAGTTTAAATAATTTCAAACATATCGGAAGTGCTATTGGTTACTACTTGAATCATTTGTCTATTTATTCAAAACTCAAGATTTAAATACTTGCAACATAATTACTTTAGTATGATATAAAAAGCTTATAATATAAAAAATTTATAAGAAAACATAAAAAAAATATTATTTACTATTTAAAAGAAGATGCTAATTCTGGAATTTGGAACATTTAAATGCTCGATATTCACTACCGCTAATATTTTTATTATTTTTAACATGCTGTAGATATCAATAGCAAGTTTTTTTGTTCCAATAGATTTTTGATTAAAGAATTTTCTAACGTAAAAAGATTCGGTTTTCTTTTAAGATGACCTTAGGATCCATGAGTACATGATTCATTGATACTGATTCCAAATTTTTTGCAGAATGTTTATTCTTACGAAGATATGTGGACGTTTAAGTATAATACTCAGAATTGCTTGTGGTATAGCAGAATTTCTCGATAATTTGTACGCTCGACAGTTGACTCCATCCATCTGAAAAGCTTGTCAATTCCGCATTCAACGTATGTACTGTATTGTAATTAATGGAGGAAATGTTCAACGGTTTACGAGTCGATTAGTAATGTCATGCTTCGTAGTATAGACGATTCCAAACGTCATGTCGAGTTTAAGATTATTCTTTGTTAAGCTTCGAAAAAAAGGATGGGGGGATGATTGTTCCCTGCAAGAATAACTTAAAATATATTCGACTTCGGGAACCGTGTATGAAAAAAAAAAAAGTTATGTAAAACGGGCTCGTTTTCATTCCCATGAATTTTTGAATGTATCTTTTCTCGTTGTATAGCCTCTACGTAAAGTATGTGCGCATGTAACGATGAATGCAATTACTGTGTGAATGCGATGCTGCTTTACTTGTGTGTATGCTGTATGTATGAGCGTGTATCTATCGATGTACGCGTGTAGATGCAACCCTCCAAAAGCCCAATGTAAATAGAATTCAACCCCCCATCTTGCATATAAGTAGATTTTAAGTAACACTCGAGAACGAAATGACTCTTGCCAAATTTTCAATGGGACGTAGGGACAAACAAATAAGCATTTGAAAAATTGCAAAAATATATTGATATTATAAATGAACTCGATACTCATAAAACTTCTTTCGGAGTACCCGCAATCGCTTCTTTCATTTTTTATTTGAGATTTTTAAAGTTTTACAGAAATTCAATTACACATTTATGTTTGTATATTTAAATTAATGTACATTTGTACAAAAAGTTATATTTTTATAGTTAAACGTTACAATATCAAATTACATCGCGCTGCTATTTTTTATATCTCGTAATGAATTATATTAAAAACAAAGAAAGTCATATAACGAAAGTACATAATAATATAAAAAGTAAAAGCCTTAGTTTTCTCAGCATAAAATTGGGAATTGCTGCGGTATATAAAATTAATATTATCTACTTAAAGATTATTTATACTATCTTTGGCAAAACATATTAATTTTGCTATCAGAATATACATATTAACGTATCGATCATGACTATCTTTTAATTAGTTAATCAACTTGTAATGTTGAAATTATAAAATTTGTTTGGGTCTTTTTTATATTATACAATATTATCACAATATTCGTATGAGCGAGAATTTCATTCTACACCTGACTTGATTTTGTACAGTAATGATTTTTCCTGAGATTTCGTTGAAGACATTGCTGGTGAACTGGACCGAGAATTCTTTGAACTCTGAGTAGCATTTGTGCTTCGTTTATCTTGCTTAGCTTTTTTCATCATATCCTTTAGTCTTCTATCTGCACTTATAATATGAATATTTGGTGTTACTTTGTTTCCACCACCTATTAAACAAGATAATGACTGCTTTTTTAATTAAAAAAGAAAATACATTTATTTTTGTAAAATATAAGAAACTTACCTGAATTAGATTTTTTTTGTTCCTTAGATTTATTTTCTATCACTGTTTTTGGTGAGCTCCTTTCTTTTGAAACCTATAAATTAAGAAAGGAGATTTCTTACTTCCTAACTTTTATGTTTTCTAACATTTTTTGCTAAAAATTATCAAAATATTTCAGGTACAAAAAATATGATAAGTTATAATGTGAGTGAATACACACACCTGAGATTTGGAACAGTTTGAACAATACCACACCAGTCCTGGAACATCTATTTGAGAATCTAAAATATGTGGAATATGACACTCCTGATGGTACAAGGAATGGCACTCTGAACACTCAACAAGTCTGTTTCTTGCTCCAACATCCATTCCTTTGCAAATAACACATGTCAGATCATCCTCTAATATTTCTAATGCCAAAGTATTATCAGTTTGGATAATATCAGGTGGTGTGTCACGAGTTGGTAAATTCACAGGAGAGCTGTTTTTGCTCGATTTACTTGAATGTTTGGAGGAAGAAGAAGAGGAGCTTTTGCTTTTTTTACTACTACTGCTGCTACTATGATCACTCAGCACCGGTTCCTCCATCATATACTAAAAACAGAGAATCTAAGAGATAGAAGTTCAAAAAATAAATGACAACATTAGATCAGAGGGATCAAATACTAGATATCTTTTTACGTGAATGAAATCTCCTATGCTTCACGAGTGCCCTGATATCAGAACTAACTCTGTAATTATAATAACTTAATTAATATAAACCACCTTAATTGAAGTATTCTATTCTGGATAACCCTCAACATAATGTCCTTAAATTAATTATCATCTAATTACCTTTTTGTGTAACACATTCGATAACATCTTTGATGGCCCATATTTTTGTTTGATTGCTTCATCTAAAAGTGCTCGCAGTTGTTCCGCAGAATCTTTATTAGTAGAATGTAGAAGGTGTAAACCCTGTGTAAATTGAGGATCTAGCTCCAATTGTGACATTTTTATATGAATTATTTTAATCTGAAAGATATAAACAATGATAACTGTATAAAAAAATATTTTAGTAATATATAAAAATAGTAAATTCTTTTGTATTTCAGATTAAATATTTTTTATTCATATGGTATAATATTTAAATTACAATTAGTTGAAACATAAGTGAAAAAATACAAAAAGAAAAGATCCTAGGTTATGTTTATTTCACTGATTATTCCTACAATTGCATTCAATTGTTTGATTTTTTTAATATATCGCGATTAAACGAAATTTATTACCTGTAAAAAGTTCTTATAAATTAACCAATATTAAAAATGCTGATTGTGATATACGTGCTTAATGTACTTAATCTATAAATAATATGAAATATTACGCGCCTGAATGTACATAAGAAGCATTTGTGTTCCATTTGTGCTAAATCGATCGTATAATTAGAAAACATGAGAACTTAATATTTCTATCTCGTGGTTTCTTTCAACCAGCATCTATGAGGTATCACAATTATCTACAGTTTCTATTCAATTTAAACGTTCATAGAAAAAGCTTAGATATACCCTAGCATTTGAATCGAATTTATCATATTTTTCCAATGTTACTGTACATTTTAAAAATACCGCCTGTAAAGAATATCCATATATGGGGACCGTACGTTATATGTATATACATAAAGTAAAAAAGTAACTGAAGTTAAAGAACCCAGGCACCGGTATCACTCGATTCGTCCCTGGTCTCTCGTATTCCAAATTTAATTTTACAGAGTTTTGATTCTGCGTTAAATAAATGCAGCCTCTGTCTAGGGAGATATCGTGAAATAAAACGTCCGCTTAACCAAATGAAATAAAGGAAGGTACACGTATCCTGATATGTATACGTACTTACGTCTAAAAGCTGCGAAAGAATGGTGAAAAATACAAGGAAAGAAAGACCAAAATAGTAACCCTGCAGGCGATCAAGTGTAAGGAACGAGTCAAGTACGCCTGGTGGTAGGTCTCTTTCCATCTTTTTCTATTTATCGGGGAAAAGGTATGAACGCTTCCTTCTCGAGGCGCGTTAAAACGATGTCTAACTTTCGACGAGCAGTTGGCAGCCGTGCGTAAAAGAAATAAATAATCAAAGCGACCATGAAGTGACAAATAAAGTTGGAGAACAATGCTCGCGAATGGCAAGGAAATTTGAGTGTAGCGTGCATTGGCCCCTGTTCTATGTTTTGGATACGTCTTACGCGGTTACAACGTGGTGTTACGTACGACATTGAAGCCGGAGGTACGCTATGCACTCGCTGTGGATACGAGGCTGACATTTAGGATATTTTCTTCGTCCCGATACCTTCGTGGTATTGGTCTTAACTTTCGTATTCCTGTATCAGTCGCCCGCTGACAACCGTGATTCCTCCATGCGTAGGAATCCGATTCCGCGGTTACCTAATTTAAATGACTGAAAACAAGCTGAATCGACGGTCACCAGAAGTATTATCATCGGGAAAATTAATAGAGATCCACAGAGACATGCCTTCCTCGGGAGTGCTGTTGCACACCGTTTTTTAAGGACACGTTCGGCACGGGTACCGGTCACCGATATTTTTCGTTGTTAACCTCTACCACTGGTTTCGAATGCGTTGTTACGCCGCACATTGCGGACGATAGTGGCCATGTGTTTGATCTTTACTCACCTGACCGAGGTCTGACAGGATAATTCATCCAGTATAGCTTCAAACATGAAAACAGAAAAGAAGGCCAGCGAACCAAGTTGCGTACCAACCACTGTTGTCAAAGAGGAACCTGACGCAGACCCAGTTAAAATCAAAGAAGAAGGCACCGGAGGTAATAATGATGATACAACAGGAGAAGACACTACAGAGTGCTCCAGGGATCCTTGTTTGGATCCTTCCAATGGGGAAGGTGCATTGTCCGGAGAGAATCAAAATAATAGTGCAAATCAACCAATTTTAAACTCAGTGAAGCAAGAAGGTGATCATAACAATCCCACAGATGATATACCTGGTAGGACTAAATTTAATTCTTATGCCTTTGTTAATTATTTATATTCTTGATGTTTAATTATTGTGTGCAATTATTTTATTTGTTTTATTCATTGTTGTAGATTGTAGTGGTAATGTGATTACTGCAGATGGTATTCAACCATTAGTTAGTAATGTTCTTGGAAAACAGATGGGAACTAGCACAGGAAGCGGTGAAGCTCAGTATATGCAACAGCAAAGTCAAATTTTTGTATTTTCTACAACATTAGCAAATAAAGGTGCAGATGCAGTGATGCAAGGACAATATCCATCAATTATTGCTTATCATTGTGCACAACCTGGCACTAAAAAGTATCTAGAGGTATGTAGTAAAGTTTCCTAAAGAGAAATCTACATTATTTTTATATTTACTAACATGATGTTATTATCACCTTAGAAACATCCAAATAAAGTAAACCAATTTCGTCAAAATCCTGCACAATGGTTAAACAACCTTGCAATGATGAAACAAAAAGGTCATCAAGGAGGTACAAACAATACTTTCCAAAATGAGCAACCTCCTGATCTACCGGCTCTTGATCCTAATGCCCCTCCATTCTGGAATGAACAACCTAATCTTAGGAACTTAAATGGTGGAAATACCCTTGGTAATTCTGAACCATCATTGGACGATGCAAATATAGATGTGCCTTGTCTTGTACCAAATTCACCTGGTAACTCAGGTAATATGTAGTTATATTTGTATTGTAGTCAAATGTTTCCAATTTTTTTACGGGTACCTTTTTGTGTACACTTTATGCCATTAGAAGCATACCTTTTATTACAGCAAATCCACAACCTCCTAATAGTACTACGATGGGCCATAGTCCCAATTTATTAGGAGGTACAACCAGCCCAGGTCCAGGCAGTTTACAGCCATCACTGCAAGGTGTCAAAGTTCCAGATGAAAATTTAACTCCGCAACAAAGGCAACATCGAGAAGTTCAATTAGCAACCATTAGGAAAATGCAAATGATGTTATTTCCTGAGCACAAGGAAGAAACCGCTAATACTCTAGACACGACGCAAGGAACAGCGGTATCAACATGTCCTCCAACGAACGTTCCTTCAGTTGTACCAACTCAATGTCCTCCAACTATGGATTGGCATAAATTGCAACATCAGTTTCTTGATGGAAAAAATAAGGTAAAATATAATATAAAAGATTAAGGATTGTATTCGGAAAATAATTAAAGAATAATGACTATAGGGTAACTATCATTATTTAGTGAAACAAAAAGTATACTTAAAAAATGTTAGTATAACGTTTTAATATAATATTTATTCATATTGCAGGCCAGTGTTGGAAGTCCTGGAACTGGAGTCTCATTGCGAGGTGCTAATATGGTTGGGGTCCCGCGTAGTCAAGGACCACCACCGCCGTATCATCAAACAACGCGATCTGCGAGTGTGCCAATTGCGATACAAAGCCCAAACCCTTCTTCACCTAATAATCCAACCAGCAATTTATCCCTACCATCACCTCGCGCAAGTTCAGCTCTAAATTCACCCGCAGACTGCAATAGGCAATTTCAAATCGGTAATCAGAGAACCAACCATCTACCAGGACAAAGTCCGACGAGTCAAGACTCTCCGAATCCGACAGTTGGAAATGCAACGGCTGTATCAACAACGAGACTTAATCATAGTAATCCGGGAACGCCTGTTTCTCATTCGCACATCTCAACGCTTAGTCCTAGTGGAACAACTGCTCAAAAAGATTCATCTTTAGATTTCTCCACCAGTCAGCCTCCAAATGGTAAGACCAAATAATAGAATAATTACTTTATTGTAATAGTCGATCATATTATCTCTTAAAATATTGTTTGATATGTTAAATAATATTTGACATTGAATCGCATTCGAAGGATCTTAATGCAACAACTAAGTAACCATGATCATTATAATTATTACGTAAAATATTTTAAAAGTTCACTACTTAAAAACATTACGCGGTGAATTGATCGTGTTATATGTTACA
The DNA here is from genome assembly GCA_014825925.1 of Bombus breviceps. NCBI lineage: Eukaryota > Metazoa > Arthropoda > Insecta > Hymenoptera > Apidae > Bombus > Bombus breviceps. The sequence goes on from CM026186.1 coordinate 3,553,173, forward strand.
ACATAGTGGATGGTATGTTTTGCCGCACGCTGCAATCCTTAGCCCAGCAAAAGCAGCAACACTCTGGGGCAGTGAACGCAGCCGGTGTTAAGGAAGCGAATCTGATGCCGGTTCCGAGCCCTCAGCAAATTCAGTATCTTAATACCTTCGAGGGACAGGAACTGACTATACAGAAACAGCCAAATACAAGTCTAAAGGATGGCAATTTATCTACGTAAGTATACTTGTATAACAATACCTTATAGATGTATAATTCCCTTTCTAACGTAGGTTTATAATTTTATTTTATTCTATGTCTTCAGGAATACGGCCAGCAATACAGAGATACCAAACAGAATTTTGCCAGGAACTTTGGACAACAGCAATCAGTTTCCTGCTAGATCGGAAGGTGCAAGTCCAGTTCAAATGGATAGCATGAATCGTGGGTTTACAGGCTCTTTACACAGTCCACATACTCCTCATACTCCGCACACACCAGGCAATGGTGCTCCACATACTCCAGTTGATCCTGGAAAACCCGGAAATAAGTCTAGTGCAAGTGCACAGAGTAGTCCAGCACCGCATAACACGAATATACCAGATAGTATGGGTCCTCCAAGAACAGTACCAGCGTCACCTACTACGAAACCCGACACATCTCCGCCATCAACGAAAGATACTCAGCAACAACAAACTCAGCCCCAACAGCAGCAACAACAACAGCAACCACAGCAACAATCGCAACAACAACCACAACAACCTCCTCCACAACAACAACAACAACAACAACAGTCTACAAATCCAAGTCTTACAAATCCAAGTAATTCTGGGAACGCAACGGTGGTACCTTCTTTGGGAGGTCCAAGCGCATCGTTCCCTTGCGGTAGACCATCTGTAAACGTGAGTCAACCTTCAGACAATGTGCCTCTTAATCCCAACAATATCGGAGGGCGACTCGGCAGTTTAACCGCAATGAGTACAAATCATTTCGATCCCATAACTTCCTTAGCTCAGATGAGTCAACAACTTACTAATACGGCAGCTAGCAATTCATTAGGTAACGAAGGACCTATTCATTCCGGGAACACCGGGATGATGCAGTTCGGGAATCCGCATAGTATGCACATGATGCAAATGGGTGGCGAAATGAATGGAAGTTGTCATATGGGTGGTCCGACCAGTGAACAGGGCGAAGTAGGAGGAATGTGTATGGGTTTGGCGGGACCACCGACGAGTTATAGCCCGACAACTTCACACACAGGAAGTCCCGGTGTACCTAGTAAAATGGGTCATCCTATCATGGGCCATGGTATGATGAGTAGCCATTCAGGTAATACGACAGGCGCATATCCTGGTGGCGATCCTCATGCACCGCCGCCAAGATTAATGACAGGTCATGTGACTGGCCCTAGTCCTTATAACGGAGCGAATGTTCAAGTAAAACCTAGTGCTCCAAACACGATACAATATCTACCAGCAAGGCCCAACGTCGGTCATACGCCAAGAGGACCACCGAGTTTGGACTTCCTTCAACGATTCACGAATCCCTTGTCTAATTTAGAATCAAAGATGGGCACACCGTCTGTAAATCTTCAGTACTTCCCGAACGGTTGTGTACCGAACAGTATGGGCCCGCATACTGGTATGCCATCAACCATGAGCGGTGGACTTCCTGGCATGGGAGGCTCTCCAAGGATGGACGGACAATCGATGAACACATCAGTTGGTGTACATCCTTCGATGAGACCTGTCGGCAATATGAGACCTCAGCCTAATTTAATGCGAATGCAGCACATGGTTGGTGGTGGCGTCTTTCCAGGCGGTTCAATGGATCCAGATAAAGTCTTCCCACCTGACATGGTATCGCAAGTTCCCAGTCAACCGAATCCTGGCATGTACGTATCCGGCAGCAAAGGCAGCCCAATGGGATTAGGACCTCCACCGGATGCGACACAGCCATTACCTCCGAGCATGGGTGGTGCTACTAGTAATTTCAAGAACAGCCCTTTCGTCGGTAGTGGACCTAGTATGTCGGATCCAAATTATGCTCAACAATTCCATAACTTCCAGCAACAACTTTACGCTACAGGGACAAGGGGTAGCGGTCCACCACATCCTACTTTACATCCGCCGCCAAACTCGCATTCGCATCAGCAGTTCTTTATGCCGAAATAAAACTAACGTGTAATCTGTCTGATCGAAGATAGACGTCGCGACGACGATGATTTATGATTGTGGTGGCCTTTCTGTGTCCTTTTCGACAATTGCGTTTATTAATCCGAGGACAATTAATCCGATCATAACGAACGAACACGAGTTTTTCGGATAATGTAAAACTTTATATAAAAATTATTGCGCGCGATCTTGTAAAGGACAAAGAAGTCGAATTTGTTAAGGTTCTAATGTTGATGTGATTATGGAGAATAATTAATAGTAACACCATTTTTCGCGGGATGGTTTATCGTGACTGGCGGTAACGAGATTTCTCGTCCAATTCTTTATTTACGGTGTTGTTTATGTATGTGTTATTATATCGATAAGCGTTTTATTCTTAAATCACGACATTGAAAAGCCATTTTAATGTCTCTCGCGTCTCCAAAATCTGTTCCATCGTCTTAGAGGATATCGTTTTCGTATCAGAATTCTCTCTTTCTCTCTCTCTCTCTCTCTCTCTCTCTCTGTAAATTGGAAACATTACGAATGTCACGTAGCGTTACGTGATTTATGTAAATACTAATGTAAAATCCGATTTTTCTTCGTAGTAATCGTTATTTCGTCGATCGGAATATACGGTGATCGTTGCTAGAGACTTTCGTGGATCAGGAGGAACAAGAAATGAAAGAAAGAACAAAAACAAAGATGGATATGAATGCATCCCTTCTTCCTTTTTATTCGAACAATTGCTCGTGATAAAGTAATTGTGCGAGAATTAATGAAGTATTCGAAGGAACGACATGAAGATACGCCGGTGAACAATTCATCCTTCCTTTTATCACTAAATAATTAAAAAAAAAAACGCAGTCAAGCAAGCTCAAATTCATAATTGTACATATATACGATATATATTCCTGTTGCAACATACTCCTTAAAACAGTATCGCCCGTCCCTTTTATTCCCTTCACCGATTCCTCCTTGTGACCAACACTGTGCATAATCATGACCCTACGTAGTGTAATAATTATAAGAAAAAAGAATAATTGACTAAGAACAATTATGTTGTTGATGAATGATTTTTATTATAAATGAAAAATAAAGATATTTACAAGAAGTCAGTATCAGAATTGATCGATAATGAGTTTCGTGAAAATGGGCGTCACAAAGATTTTTTGATAACATTATTAGGGTTGTGCGGGTATTCAAAATTGCGGCCTTGAATCAGGTCGGGAATCTTTATCGTGTCCGTGTCGGGATCTCGAGTTTGTCGACACATAAGCATAATTGGGTACCCGTTACTTCGGAACCCGATTTTCGATTCGGAATCCGACACTCATAACAGAACATAATTTTTTTATTACATTGTACTTAAACTTTCAACTTATACTTTTGCAGTTGTCATCATATGTAAGAATTTTAAACCAAGGAATATATTACACAATATGACATGTGAAAAATTATATTCGAAATCGAGTGTTGAATCTCAAATAGTAAACCACGTTTCAAATAACGGGTATCCGAATATGTTTACGCTGATAAACTTTCGGGATCTTGACCCGAGTTAAGGCTCCGAGATCCGTAATTTCGGGTATCCGCACACTCCTACTCTATATGTATTTTTTTCTGCCCGTCGAGAACCGAATACAGGTTTATAGAGGTTTCCAGGTGTCATGATGACATACCTCATATCATATTTTTTCGACTGAAAAAAACGGGCTGCTTCCAACTTACTCGGATCTGTGATAGTCAAAACAAGAAAATGTATCCTTTTTTTTTTCTTCATTCTGAAGATATCAATACATATCTATATTCATTAGGGAATGATTCTTTAATACTACATTATGTTTATTTAATCATTAGATGTTATGCATGAAAAAAGGAGAAAAGAAAAAGTGAGCGAAAATGTGAGAGAAAGAGCGAGGCAAACAGATAAATTATAAAAGATAAAATAAAAGAAAAATTTTTTTCGAAGCAGCTTGAGCAATATTTTAAGCGAATCGAAGCGAAGTAAGTGACTATGAGAATGTCATGAATTTTGTGATAACGTACATAGAGAAATTTTTTTAGAAGTGTGACATGATAGAGAGCTTTCTCGAAGACTTTATATTTTGAGTTAGAAATAAGATTTCATCTATGTTCGTAATTCAGAGCTTTTACAACGAGTCGTGTAACACATCATCCATAAAATTATATCAGAATTACAGGTCATTCTGTTTTTCTGTTTTTTTTTTTCTTGTTTTCATTTACTAGCGAAATATTCTACCTGCGTCAAGCATTTTACGAATTTCCACATTACTATGCAATATTTAGGACAATATTGCGCAAATAAGTAACCTACATTTCATTCTCCATCCATAGAGTCAAACGAAGTTATGAGTTCAGTCACGAAATGTAAAGCTTATTTGTTAATCGATTCCCTTTGCAATAAGTTGTATATCGTCCATCACTTTATCCAAAGGTGCTTACTAAATCACTAAATTTGTTGCGTTGTGTTATATCTCTTAGTAGTCGAGCAATTTTTCGCTCATGGGATTTCCTCTCACCTGTAAAAAATCATTTATTTAACGAGTATTGTATTATGATCTCCATCAGGCTTGTTAAATCTATATCTTCCTTTTAACCATGCCATTATGAATCTAACTAATAAGGAATACGATAATGCTATCTCTAAAAGGTTTAAAACAAATGTGCCGTTTAGCAATTTCATCCATTAATATCGCGATTCATTGTCGCAACCAATTTTATACCCGAAACCCAAGTCAAACCTTTCCTTCTGCACATCTTCTCATTGACTGGATGTCCCCGAATCGCGCCAGTCATCTTTATCTCTATAACAAAAATATTAATATTATCCATATATAAAACGTTTGCTACCTGTTTTTATCAATATAATTATTATTTTCTCAAATTCTCTAACGATAATAAGATTATTATTGATCTTATTTATAACAAAGGAAAGTTGCTAAATGGAAGTAAGAGAAAGTTGCTTATATAGGTCCTCCATTTTTATTGTTATTATTACCTTGATTGTTGTTCTTCTGAAGATGCAGTGCTCCCATTTGTACTGAAAATTAACAACATATATTGCATCTACTATACAAACGTTAATCATGAGAAATTTACTTTTTCTTAATTGCAAAGTCATCCCATTCACTAAGATCGTATTTCGATAAATCACCATCTTCTTCATCGTCTTCCTCTTCCTCTTCCTCTTCATCCTGAAATTTCAAATGTATTTGATATTCCTGATTATCGATAGAATAAGTATGATCAATTACATTTTGATCTTCTTCATTCTCCACTTCATCTCTTTCATCCTCGTCCTTAGACTTGTTACGTGGCGGGCTGCTATACCTAGAATCTTTGGAATCATCATCTGAGCGGTTTTCAATCTTCCGTTTCTTTTTACGACGCCCGAATTCATCATACTCGTCATCATCATCTCTTCTTTCTTTATATTCAACAACTCCTCGATCATTATATCCTCCTCCATATCCTGTACGTTCTTCAATCTCTCCAAATTTCGGTGCATTACACATGTTACACTGCTGTCGTCGGGCCCAGTTTACGTTTCCACACTTACTGCACTGCCAATCATCAGCACTAAACATAAAGACATCATAACATACAATCATTTATTTGCTCTGTTATTCATGTATGTATAGTATTTACTCATTGTGTAAATATTTTACAAAAAATCTAAGTATATTAAAAGTTAAAGAAAGATATACGATATATTGTAAAACTCTGTATATTATTGAAATGAAAATACCAATCATTTAAATAAAACTGATCAAATTATATTATGATGTTGTCCCTGAATGTTGTACTTTTTAGAATATTTACTTTAAACTTACTTCATATAATAGAGAATAATTTCTTTTTGCGTTATATTGTTATATATGTTCCTATTATTTACCTGAATAATCCTCTACTTTTCTCTGCAGCTGCTTTACCAATTTCTTGTCCCAATTTTTTTTTCTTAGGACACTCTCCCCTGTCTGCATAAAAATATCTTTTGTTAATTGTTACATATAATATTATATATTGCAATATTAATAAAGCAACACATTAAAAAGGTTGTAAGGAACAAAACATTATTGTAAGGAAAATTATATAGAAACTATACATTACCATATTGACTTTTATATACCTTTTCCACATCGATTACAAGAGTTTCTTCTTGCAAAATTTACATTGGCACATCTGAAATATTAAACAGTATCAAGACACTATCTCACACAATAGGTATGTATAAGTAGACAATTTTATATCTTTAAATATCAACATTTTACAGGTTCATACTAATATTTTAAAATATAAAAGATTTATGTTGAGTTAGTCTTAAACATCTTGTTGTTTTACTTACTCTAGTGAATACAAAATTTCTTTAGTACAATAAATTACTACGAACATACTTCAGCATAGTATACATAATAGTGTAATTAACTTTAACTATAAAAAACAATATACTAAATGACTCATTTAATAATTAATATTTTTTTCAAGCAGATAACATTATTACATATCACATGATTTATTACAGAATCAGTGTTACCAATTGAAATAAACATTGTAAAGTGACACAGTGATGGTATAAATAATATGTATTGAACGAAGTTGAAACTACAATGGATACAGAAAGTATTTTCATCAGATTCTACATTTCATTTTCATGATATCCACATTTTTATGGTCGCATGAAAGTACTATTAAATGATACGAAATTTAATGTACATGGGCATGAGTAATTGATATGTGATAAATACAGTGATATGCAAATATTTTTTGTGGCCACTGTAAATTCGCGATTGTGGATAAAATTGAAGCGTTGAAGCATAAAGCTGATTTCATACAGCAACGTTGCCTCTAGAAAAGCTACGTACTGAGAATCGGGACAAATCCAGTCCCCATCATTAATATTACGTTGATTTTCTTCATCCACTTTACTATTATCCATTTTCGCCTCTGGGTTCCCTGCGTGTAAACCTGATCTATTTTATCAGAGCTGCATTGAACCTTGCGATCTGTGTGGTTCGTTCTTTCCGAATTCTATCTAACCTTTACAAGTACGTATTTGTAATTGTTCAAATACTATTGAAATAATACAAAAGCTTAACTTTCGCCAGTTTTTTCTGGATAAGTGCAACTTTTCTGAATGCGTTTTACGCACTACTATCTATTGCATTGTGTCGTATATAGAAATTAACGCACCGAAACTATGGTATGCAACACACTAATGCAACATTAACGGCACAATCACAGTTCTTACGATGCGATAAGCCCGTAACGTGGCGATTTCACAAATTTTAACCGCGCGTGTTAGTTTTTATTTAATTGATGAAAAGCACAATAGAAATAGTAAAATATAATAAATGTGAAGGTTGATGAATTGTATTTTCTTTTAGAGATAATTGTTACAACACAATTTAAAAAAATGTAAGTTATATTCGTTATAGCGTATGCGGCATGTTGGTTGGGAGGGATAGTATGTATATTAACTTAATAAATACAAAGTAAGGGCAGGGAATACATAAATCGAAAAGTAATTAGTAAAAGATTATATACATATGTATGTATACATATGTAAATTAAATTATTCGATACACGTCATTAATCACAAACTTATATATTACCATAGTGAATATAGGCAAGGATATAGTGTCGTTAATAATATTGAATTTAAAAAGGTATAATTTGTTTTTATGGCTTAAAAATATTATGATCATAAATGCAGGATAATATTTTTAAAAAATTATTAGTATACTAATTTACACCACTATGATTTGCTATTCTTCTTATGTATGTATAAATATATAAATATATAAGCATTTCCTCAAAATAACAAGTGCAGTGAAATAAAAATATCTACTTATTTTATTTTTTAATTTAGATAGGCTGGAGGTTATTTAATAATTTTAATACATTCAACAAGAACTTTTTTAATTATAAAAATATTTTAATATTTTATAATATTTTAATTAGAATTATAATAAATATTGTGATATTAGGTACTGAAGTACAATATTTATAGCTCTTCAATGATATACTGTTTTCTGTAGATTATTAAATGGCACAGTTTGGTCTTTTAAGGTCAACGTTTTCTTTGTATGTTTAAATAACGTAGAATATAAAAAAATTAATTGTAACATATAAATTTATTTGTTTCTGAATTTACAAGAGCTATTGTTGAACATTTTAAAAGATGCGTTCTATTTATTTGTTTATTGTTAAAAATCAAATTTATTGTAACGTAGAATTGTTACAAAAAGTATTTACGCATCATTGTATTTATTATAGTATTCATATACTAATTAATTAAGTCCGAGTTCACTAAATATAGTATCATTTTGCATTACTTGCAAGTAACTCTAAAGATTTAATACTACGAAAATGAAATGTAGAGCCCGATAAAATAACGCTGAAAAAGGAGTACATATATTGTAACATCTTAAGTCTTTTGTAAAGTATACAAAGGCTTTAATAAACGTTCAATTGAAATTAATCAACCATTTAGTCATTTAACGATCTGTTTAACGATCTCTAAAATACTAAATCTTTGCCCTTATCGAACATTTGCCCTTATCGTTTGTCAGAAATTAAATATTATTCCAGTTAATGCTTCAATCTATTGAATACAATTTGTAAATTTTTAAATATGTTTTTCGTAAGCTAAAGAGCTTACAGAGATGCAGGGAAACAGTTGATTTCGAGTTTAATTTGGAAGATGCAATCGCTGTTCACAAATTAATTCTCTCAATTAGTTTTCTTTTTATTAATGAAAACTTATTCGATTTTTTTCATTACGATTAATACTGTAGCACTATCACCACGTAGCGGTGGAAAGATGGAACTAACCACTATTGCTGTCTTTGTCACACAGTATCGTCCTCCTTGTCTAATATGAGTATATATGTCTATCCTTACTACTTCCTACCACTTCTGTGATGAGTAATACACATATTGTATATATATGCCTTTCTTTGGCTATAGACAAAGTGTGCTATCATCTATCCTTATATCTTCTAAGTTATTATTTTTCTTTCGCATCCAATAGGTGATAGCACATGGCCTATTCTTCGACAAAGACCGCAATATTATGCGATAAGAATATGTAATTGTATCAGGCAAGTGTACAACAGTGTACGATAAAGACAACAATAGCGATTAGTTCAATCTTTTCACCGCTACGTGGTGATAGTGTCCCATTCTGGTTTTGTGATATTCATGATTCGTGATGTTTGCGTAGGAATCAAGCGAGTAACATTCGATTGAGGTTAAGGTACTTTTCGGAGTGAATCGTACATATAAAAAGTCCATTTTTCACAAAACAATATTAGATAATTATGGCGTACGTATTCTGATCGATAACATTTTTTTTAAAATAATGGAAAGAAGTACTACGTGTGTATGCAAACATAAACTAACACATAGCTTCAAAATATATGTCCTGTTAAACATATGGTTTCTTAATGTTTATGATTTAACTTAATAATTAATAATAGGAATGTTCATTTGTTACAGGTCTAAAGTTACTTTTAAAATAACTCTTACCTCTGATCCGAAACTCCCATTTAAAGTGTAAGTTTAGTTACTCTGGTGCGACACATCATTTTATTGAATCATAAGATTCATGTTCTTTATGTGTAAATAAAAATAACACAAATATGTCAGAGGCTGATTTTCTTGAAGTATTGAAAATGTTTAACACTTTTCTTGTACTCATAGAAAATCCAAGAGTTAGCCAAGGAACAAGTATTGAGAATGTTATCAAAGCTTTCCAATGTGCTCAGTTTATTGAAGTCACAATTGCTAAAGCATATGAAATAGGCAAAGAAAATGTCCTTGATAATAATCTTCACAGCCATTGGTTGAAGGAAAGTAGATCAAATTTGTATAAATGTTCTGAATTGAAAAATGCTTGTGATAAATTACTAGAGATCTATTTGAAAGACACTAACATATCGACTGATATTGTGGATGAATTTTTAAAATTGTACATTCAATATTGTGGCAATGAGAGATTCAATGATTTTCTTAGACGAATATTAGTTAACGGAATATGTACAAATATAGTTATAGAGTCTTTAGAGAAATTAGGTGTCTCTACTTTGGACATGCAGGATGAAGCTTTAGTCATTTCTTGGGAATCTTTAATCAGTAATGGTAATGAGTATGAGGTTTCGGAATGTATTCATAAAATGATTAATGATGGTTTTCATTCGAAACTAGTTCACTTTGCTGCTAATTTACATAACAACAGCAAAAGTAAGGAGTTAATAGTTCAGGTATTGTCAAACAGACTTGTCCACAATGATACAAATGTTTGTTTAGCTCTTACAAAGGTAAAACAAAAATTGCTTTGGAAGTTGATGCAAAAATATTCAGAGTTTTACACAAATTTCCTTGATAGCATATTTTACTTTGCTCGTTATATGAAACAAGTTGAAAATCAGTGGATATCAAATTGTGAATTCAAATATGAGCATCTTGTCAAAGTAATAGAAGTATTATTAAATGGTCCTACAGAAATTTCAGAAATAATGTACAACAGAATGAAATTAGTAAAAACACATCCCAATGGTACAATATGGCATAAAATTGAAAAAGATATTGGATGGTAATAGCATAATTCTTGTATAATCATTGAATGGAAATGAGGGTTTATATAAAATTCATTAGATTTATTTCTTTTTTAATTATTTACTTTGTTTCAATAATCATTTGTATAAGCTCTCATCACTTTAAGTTAGCATCTAATTTATTTTGTGAATTAAATAGAAATTTTTAATGATTATTAAATATTGTATAATTATAATTGCAGACTTAGTGTGCCAGATAATACACCTTTCACTGCTGTATTAAAATTTGCTGCTGAAGAATTTAAAGTATCTCCAGCAACGTCTGCCATAATAACAGATGATGGAATAGGTATCAATCCACAACAAACAGCAGGTAAGTCTGTCATATTATAAAATAATGCTTATGAGAAAATTTTTAAGCAATATATTTATAATGTGATTAATTTCAGGAAACATTTTTCTTAAACATGGATCTGAACTTAGATTAATTCCAAGAGATAGAGTTGGATAATTACTTCTTAAAATAAACATCTATATATAAATTATTTCTTTGTTGCACTTCTCACCAATAAGTGTAAAAAAGGAACTACTTTTTCATATAAAATTTGTTGTTTATATAAATTTAAATAAAACATTCCTGAAGTTTTACAAATTGTACTATTCAGTTGAATTTTTTCCATCATATTTTTATTGAAGTTGAAGTATAAGTAATATGAGGGTAAAATTATGAGAACACATTAGATATATATTTTTGATAAAAAGATTTTATAAGTGAAATACATGTAAGAGGTATAAGGTCGATACAAAGGTATGTCACTACATGATAAAATTACTTAGCGATCAGTCATAGCGCAATATTGGGTACTAAGAAACTTCTTGTTGCAATCGAAATAATTTCTTCGGAACAAGATTTTCAAATCGCAGCTTACGAAAGATCGCATTAATTACTGAGAGTGATTATAAATCTACTGTTCATAACAGAAGAAAATTCACGGCATGAAAGAGTTGCATATGAGATAGTATTCTTGAGAAGCATTATAAGTTAGAAACAATTTTTATCTGTTTTAAAATCATCTTTTCCATTTACATCCTTTTAATTCTGTTACAATTCATAATTTCACTCAAGGGCATAATGGAAGAAAATTTAAAAATAGAGGTAAAAACGAATTATTGTGCAACTTATAATAACTCTTTCAGATATCATTTTTACATAATACTTTATATATATATGGCTTTTGATTTGCTTATATATAAACCTACTAAAAAAATACAATAATATAAAAAAGTAAGAGTAATAAAATATGCAACAATGATGTTTCTCAGTTCTAGAATATCTGACGGATAATTATTTAGACATACAAATGTGAACTACAACGCGGACGATGCAAATGGGAGTTATATCTCTTTTCTTTTCATAGCGAAGTATTATCTTGTTCCTCTCTGTTCTACTTTTTTTTTACTCTTGATGCTTACAAAAGTTTTGTTATCTTTGATTCATCAAGGGAACTTTTATGTTTCTAACAAATGGTATAAAAATGTGTGTGAGAAATGTAGAGAAAAATATATGCAATTTTCTTAAATGCTTTAAGACGTTTAATCCATTGTATAAGAAACTTAATTCATGAACTTTTTCTTCTTTCAATTGTTGCATGAAACTTTTGGCACCTTTTTAATTTCTTACGATTGATGATCCTGTGCCTTTTCTATGTCAAAATACAATACTGGAATGTGTTATTTTGGATTGTTGAGCAAATTAAGCAATCATAAAAAAACAAATTGTATGATTTGTCGTACTTTCATTATTCTGGCGACTACAAGCTAGGGTTTGTCGAAACGGCATAGCACCCATGATTAATCTCTTTTTTACATATGATTATTAAGTTACCGATGCTGAAATATAAAAGTATAAAATGTGCGTGATTCTCGCATGGAAGCGTAAATTCCATGTTTGCTTGTAGACATATCTGAAAATCGATATACTAAACTGGAGGGATCTTTGTTTATACAAAACTGCTTTCAATCACAGGAATAGGAACGCCATTACATTCTTAATAGTTACAAGAAACTATCGTTACATATAATTAGACTATTTTATTGGGTTGTAATATAAGTAAGTTCAATCAAATAAAGAAAAATACTGAGTTTAATCGAATTTACCTATGTTACAACCTAATATTGTATAAAAAATGGTCTATCTAAATGGAATAGGATACACTTGTATAAAGTTGTAAATAAATACAGTTTATAGAAATCGTAAATCATTCTATCATTCTTAATTTCTATTAGACCATTAAACAGTACGAATTCAGTGTATATTGCATAGACAAAATAGGCATCTTTATACTACTTGCAATCTAAAAACATTCTCATTTCCTGACTACCAATAAATATGGAATTCACGCTTCGACATTCTAATCATAAATGCACGATGAATTGAAAGAATAATTTCGCGCTATGATACATTTTGGTGGATCTTCGATACTTTTTACAAATACTTTGGCGCAATTGAAAGAGTATAAAATTTGGTTTATTCATTATATTCGACATGGTTGTTAACCGCTTAAGATCCAGGAAAACGCTGAACGTACAACTATTTATTGTGTGTATACTTCGCCGTATAACATAATTGTCGACTTATAACTTAGTATGTGTAACTTTTTCATTCATGTGCGTGATGTATTGTAGAAATTTCTATTCTTGATTCATGAAAAAAGTATCGTTCGCTAGTATCACACGTATGATAATTATGATTACAGTAATGTATACACTGAGAGTATCATTGATAATGTTAAATAAAGAAAGGTACGTGGCACTAATAGGTATACAATATTATATAAATCATATATCATTCTTTTGAGATTAATTATTTTATGGATCATTGCATACTGTTTTATTTAGCAATAGAAAGGAGCAGTGCTTGTTGATTAATAACAAATTGCTTACAAAAAGAAACATTATTTTTTAAAAATAATATATTGATTAAACGAAGTTTGGTTTTAAAAAATATTTAATAATTTTTTAAAGAAATTGTTAATTAATTTCCGGTTTAAATGCAATTACAAGGATATCCATTCAAGCAATGCCCATTTCTAATTAATACACTAAAAAGTCTTCTATATTTTTAATTTAGAGCATTCTCAAATCTTATAAATAAAACAACAAAATTATTCAGTAGATTCGTTTTCACTCAGTGCTAAAAACACACTCTGAAATAGTATGTGATCTCAAAATCATAAACATATAATTGAAACTATTGTCAAATTCTGGTAGATATCTGTAAATCTAAATCTCTAGTACAGCTCTTACTGTTAATTATCTTATGTAATTATCCTTAATATCAAATGAATCAAATGGCAATCAATAGAAATCATTTATAACAAGGACTGCAATCGCATTTTTTTACAAGGACTTCTTCACTGAACTATATAGAATATATTACGAGAATTTTAACGCAAAGTTGGAAATACTTTAATATCCAGTCCTCCATTTCTTTTAAATAAAAGTTGTACAATAACCTAGGTAATTATACCTATATTAAAATATTACCACAATTGAAGAAAATCGCACACGTATTATTAACTTTTCTGAACAAAAATTTATGTTGGAAATATCATTCCAATTATAAATATCTCTCAACATGTACGATGCTAATATCGAAATACTTCCCCTCATGCTGTGATTTTTAACTTATAAATAAATTACGTTTCGAACAGCTACATATAAATTTATTTTATCTTACCGTTTTATTTTAATGACCTACCGATGTCGCACGATCTTCACTCATCCTGTAATTAAAATAACGAAATTGCAAATGTATTATTAAAGTTCAATGTATAAAGATATGATCATATCAATATGATCGAAATTCTTTAATATTATAATACAAAAATTATTTTGTTTCCAACCTTACAACAAATGATACCTACCCATTCGTGCTCCTCTACACCTTCCATGTGATCCTGTTCCAAGGAGCACTGTATTACATCGCCCACAAAGTTGCTCATAGTTTTCTGGATCTACCACACATACATTAACAACACCCTCAGACCAAGTAAGAAATACAACTGCAAATCTTTTAAATTTATATTAAGAAATTCTATACAGCTTATAGAGAAATGGTATATCTTGCAATGTCTTAAAGATTTGCAGCAATAATTATAAAAAGAATTAAAACATGTAAAAGAACGCATGCCAAAGTAATTAAAAATGATTGCATTCTATAAGGAATTTTTATATTTTTATATTTCACGACACGATACTATACTCATTTGATTATACTCACTGATTTGTTTTTAAATATTTACTTACTTCCTCTTGTTTAGCTTTTACGTCGGGATTCCATCCCAGTCTGTTAAAAGGTTGGGCAGATACAGAAAATGGAGTAGTTGATTGTTGTTTCGCCGCAACTGGGGCGGTAACTACACCTTGGCCTTGATTTTCAGTTACTATATATAAAACATAAATATTCGTAACATTTTTCATACAAATACTATTATAATACTTTTAATAAAAATATTGCTTACAATTGTCCATGCCAGGTGGTTTTAGGCTTATTCTATACGCTTGTTTGTTAGCTCCATTAAACCACTCAGTAGCAGTCATAGTTGGCTTCCACGTAACTTTTGTTGGTGGGAATAAATCATCTTGGAAAAGTTCACTCTGAAACAATTAAAATTAACTTATTGTCCTTGCATTTTTGCAAGCTATATTAAATCTACCTTTATACGTGGAACGGTGAAACTTAGAGGTTCTATCGTGTTATTTGTTAATCTTAAAGCCGATGCAAATTCTACACTAGCAACATCGCATTTATTCTTAGGAAGAAACGATAAACCCTGATGCAAACTGCTGCATCGATGATGGCTAAGTGGACAACAATATGGTGCTTCTTCTGTTACTTCAAAAGCATATATTGTAGAATCACCCTAAAAATATATTTTATATGAAACATATTTTCTAAATTATCTCTATCTTCTATTATCTCCTATTATTACTTATAAAGTATTTAAACTTTTTGGTATTCACTTACACGTCCTGTCAAGAAGAGCGTTGAACTGTCTTCGTCGTAATATGGCATCAAAATTGCAGGCGAAACATCTAATCCGACTGTAGTTAATGGAGTATTAAGATTGTCCGTTTTAAATACATATATTTGTCTTTCTGAAACTCTGAAAAAAAAAAAGATATAAATAATAACAAGTTATTGTAATCTATATAGGGTGTCATAAAATATGTGGAGAATATTTATAAAGTCGATTTTAAATATAAAAACTAAAATAAAGCTATGTAACTTGAAAAATAAGCTTCAATCAATATTTTTGTATAGAAATCTTTCTTCATTGTTTTGATGTCTAGAATAGATTCTATAAATATCTCTCACATATTTTGTGAGACCCAGTATATGATTCAAATAATCGTATAAATCCTTACTTGTCAAAACCCAATACAACGAGAAATTGTCCTTTCAATGCCCACACAACTCGTGCGCCTCTAGTACCAACAGGTCCTTTGCCAGTTTTAACTGGCACATCGCTAGATCTTGGTTTGTAAACTCGTAACTTTCCATCTTTGCACGTACTCGCGAGATACTGACCGCATGGTGACCATGCTAAACTGAAAATTTGATCTGTATGTCCCATCAGAGTAATCTTTGCAACAGCCGTTTCGCAAGATGATAAAAGTGTCAGATCCCAAATCTTCACGGTCATATCGTAAGATGCCGATGCCAAAACATCTGATGCCAATGGATGAAATTTGATTAAATATATTTTATCGGTATGAGCCTTTATAGTGTGTTTTGGTTCGTTTGTTGGCTCTGCTAATCCGGATTCTGGTATTTCCCATAACCGGATCATTCCATCATCACATGCTATTAAAGAACAATAATATCACTATCATTTGACAAATGTTTTCATTACAAAATATTACAAAAATTAAAAAAATATTGATTCCTTTACCGACAGCTAATCGCTGATTATCGAATGGATTCCATTGGAAATCCATTACAGTGGCACCATGTACTAACGCTGGCATTACACCATCTGGTAGCCTTCCGGTTTTCTTCAATTCGAGGACTGCTATTTTACCACCTGGTCCGCTAAGTGGCACCGCAACACGATCAGGGTTCGCTGTAATGATATAGTAATTATTGAAGGCAAATTTCTTGTATAAGAAGTGAAGTATTTTATACAAAATGCAAAGTACCATGGAAACCATCGCATTCTCCAGATATTTGACGACTAATGTTTCTTACATTTTCAATATGCGTAGATTTATGACCAGGCGTACCTTTCAGATGTCGAAATTTCGATACCCTACCTATATACAATAAACGCAAGTCATTAATAATATATTTGTTGTATGAAACAAGTATTTATTTTTCATACTTTTCTTACCAAACACAGTTGATGTTCTCTTAGGCGTTGGCGTCACAGAATTATCCACTTTTTCCAAGCGAGGATCCATGCTCTGTTGACGCAACATCGAGATAACTTTCTTAACTTCGTCTTCTTTAATTACTTCACTTTTAGTTTTAAACGAATCTCTGCGCCTCAACATCGTTGGCGATCCCATTGCTTTCTCGGCTAAGTTTCCATCAGTTACAGACACAGAACGACTCTCATAAAGCCTTCTTCTCTCAGCTATAGAATTTCTATTTGCATTGCCCCGTTCAAAATTTCCAAGATCCTCGCCTTCAGGTGAGTCATCTTTGACTTTTATCTCAAATACTTTGCGTCTTTCCGCAGTGCTCGGCGTTTTCGGTTTATAACCAGAATCACTTGAATTAGCATCCTCTTCCAAAGAACTAGTATCGCTTTTTCCATTTTCCGCTTCTTTCATACGCTCATTATTAAATGACGGCGATTTCTCTGGTTCTGTATTGTTCTCTATTTGATTGTTCAGGTCATTTTGGTAGCCATTAGTATCACTATTCGGTGCAACAGGGACTGAAAATATCTTGTCGAATGAAAATTCTTGACTGCCAGACTTTGCTTGAAATGGTTTTGGTCCAAGTCGGGGCTAAAAACAAAGAAATAGTAAGAATTATTTTTTGTTCTTCTAATAAAAATCTATTCGTAATAAGCTATTTATGGTGATTATGACTGTAATGAAATAAATGAAACGATATATAAGGGCACACGATATCATCAAGCATACAGAAGTAGAACATTTTGTAAAATGAAATTCTTTTCATAACACTATTATTTTCTCTTATAGCCAGATTACAACCTTATATCCCCCAATCGCATTAGGGTTCACGGATGTAACTACTGAACCCACGCTTGGCGATGTACGAGGACGTGCGACTGGCTTCGGTTCATCCTCGGAAATGCTATTAGTTCTCGACGACCTTGGTAGAGGCTTCGGTGGAATCACTTGCCCTCCGTTCTGCACTTTATTTTTGTCATCTTCGACCTCGATTTTCTTCATATCTTCTAACTTTTCGATATCGTTCTCGGGCATTGGCTCTTTCTCGATCACCTCTTGTGTCTTTGTGTAAGTTTTCGGCGTGGTGACGGTGGTAGGTTTGGTCGATTGCTTCTGCTCCACTTTTATTTCTCGTTCATTTTCTTTGAGCGTCGCTAAGTTTCCCTTATGTACCTGAGAGTAAATTCCTTAATAACGCAAACTGTTTGAACGAAATTAGCAAAGTCCGACATCCATTTTCAAGATTTTCTTTCTACATCAATGATATATGTAATTTCTACAAGCTTGTCACATGTACATACGCATTATCTGCACATTTGTAATTGCGGAAAAAATATAAGGGAACAATGCAAATAAACAACAATCTCGAAACCTGTTTTTTCTACACCTAAACGTAGCAAAAAGTTTGAGAATGTATGTACAAAAAGAAAGAGTATATCAAAGCATTCGCCTAAGAACGCAAGAATAACTATGTTTCGCGCATACGTAGAATTACTTACGCTGATAGAATAAGCTACAGAACATCAATTGCCATTTAAATTACACGTGCCAGGAATAACACTTTGAATGGTGCTAATGTATAAACTATAAAACATACATTGGATATCTGAAACGTGAAAAAATATACACAGAACATGAGGAAATAAAATCAAATGATGCAAAATAAAACGTACATTATCAGCCAAAACTTTTTTCTTAAATAAAATGCATATAAAAGATTATGAACTTACAGCACAAATAATGAAAATACTTAGATCATGTTCTACTTCTATATTACTCTCATATGCATATATACATCACACAAATAGCAAAATATCAGAAAATGCAATTTTAATTTTTATGATCTATTCATTAATTTTACATTGCTTAATTACATTATCTGATACATTGTGCCATTATTCATTTTGCACTATAGTGTATAATAAAAATTAATTGTAAATACAATCAAATGTCACACAACACATTTAAAAAAATGTTTACAAAAAGACATTTTCAAAAACTTCTTTCAGAACTAGCAAACTGGATAACAAAATGGGTAATGAAATGAAATGAAATGATGATGATAAGCGTGCAATTTAATAAAATCATATATTCATAAAAAAATGATAAACTTTATTATAATTTTCTATGTCCTCTATGAAAAATCCTACTATATTTTATACATCTTTTAAACTTAAATGTGCCCAAAAATCTATAGAAACATTTACTTACAGCAATAGGTTCCTCCCCTTTATTTCTTTTAGCAGGATCTAAGGATATTTTTGGAACAGGCATATTGTGCCCTTTAATCCAGGCTGCTGCATTATTTTGTGCAATACACCCTACCGTATCTGGGTATATATCTGCATGGAAATCCCTGTACGTCTAGAATAGAAATTTCGGCATTTCTTATCTCTCTGAAATATGTTACAAACATATTTCAGTGCATTTTTATACTACAATGCACTTACTTTTCGCGGAACTTGATACATAATAGGTATCACCATATTAGACGTAAGCTGCAGTAATCTATTAACTTCGGCTTGCATCACATTTAATGCTCGTTTTGGTACCAAACATACTCCTTTTGTTTGCTCTCCGCTGTGACGAATACCTTCCACTAGGAATGGATCTTTATCCATAACTTCCATGTACATAATAGTAGTATCTCCTTTTCCAGCCAGGAAAAGCATGTTTGTATCAGGATCAAACAGAGGCATTAGAATCCTATGGAATATACTTTGTGTTTATGGTAAAATCAATTTAATAAGATTATTCATTAATGAATTCTCACCCTGTGCTACAATCCAATTCTAACATTTTTACTGGTTCATTTAGATGCCTCAAATCTCTTATATAAACCTGTCTTAATCTAGCTGCATCAAACCCAGTAGTAAGTATTCTGTCACTATTATTTAGCCAAACACATCTAGAATCTTTAATACTTTGATGACTGGAACAAGAATTAACGATGCAAGTAGAAGCGCGAGCATCTATTATTCTCAATTGTTTATCTTTGCAAGATGTAGCTAAGATCACACCATCTTGCTTCCAACTTAAAGATTGAATTACATCTGTATGTTCATTGTTGGCTGTAATATAATGAAGCAGTATTAACTAAATTGGAAATTATTGGAAAACGTTTCACCTAGTGAGAAATATGATATTGTAATTACAAAATAGTTCTTGTTGTGAAATCACATCCCATAAAGACAGGTTTGTATATGATACTGTTGTTAAAAGGTGTTCAGCTGAAGGGTGCCAACACACCACTTCTACTCTTCTTTGACGGTGGGAGAATGTACATTCAGGATTACATAGAGGTTCTTCCAAGCCAGCTTCTGGAATGTGCCACAACTTGACCTACAATAAATAACATAATAATTTATAAGATATTTAATTAAATAATAAACAAAGTTATAAAACAATATATAAAAACATTATGTGAAAAACATTATGACTTACAAGACAATCTTGTGAACCAGTGGCTAATAAACCATCATGAAATGGAGAAAAATCCATATCTGTTACTGTATCTGCATGGGCATGAAGTAGAGGCATAGTTTTACTTTTTCTGCCACAATCTTCCAGTGGTAACACAGCAAGATTAGATCCTGATTGAAAAAAGAACAAAAAAGATATAATTTAACACAAAAATATGGAATAAATAATTTATATTAAAATATATAAATATACCATTATGATCTACATTAAATGCCATAAATGCAGCAGATGCTGCAATATTATTGCCATAAGTTTGATACGAGCCAACTGAGATGTCTCTAATGCAGGCCTCTGGTTTAGGAACAATTGGAGCTGCATTTTTATATTTGGATGCTTTGAAACGCCAAGCCATTTTGACGTTTTCAACTTTACACTTTCTGGACTAACTTCTGTTTAAACCATGTAATCTGATAAAGATAATGTTACACATAAACAAGTTACTTCAATTTAAACAGTGTTCAATAACTGTTTTTAGTAAAAAAGGTATAAGAAAAATGTGGATGAATATATCTTTATTTATTACAAAATTTTTGTTAAATTTTGTGATTAAGTGATTTATTGTTGTTATCTAGATGTGTAGAAAAGATAACGCTAACGGAGGGTTTCGACACTGGTACAAGCTGTGCATGACTAATAATTTGGGGGTGAGAACCACCCCACCCTTATCTGTCGTAAGTGTCGTAACTCCGCAAGTAATAACAATGACAATCAAATATAATTTCTGAAACAGAGAAAAATGAAATTCAGCGATGTTCCTACTCACAAGCTGCTGATCGGCGTGGCTTTGCACGCGTTTCACAAGATATTTGCACAGAATACAATTTAGCAAAGAACCAGCTACTATAAACACAGCGACGATGGCAGGTAGGCGTCTCTGATCTCCACGGCTGACAGGCGGAAACAGGAAAGTCCCCCCACCAAAAATCTTTTTCTATCTTTGTCGGTCACAAGTAACATCATACAATGTGTCCCAAAGAAATAAAATGTCATATAGAAACAAGAAATAAAAGGGTTGAAGGCTGAGAAAAACTTTTATCAATAAGAACGTAAAAAATTCAAATTATTTATAACTGTTTTCAGTACTTAGAAAATATCATAAAATATTCTAAAAAACTTAATCTTAAAGGAATATATTGTATATCTTATTAAATCTGAATATAATGTATTACATAGTAAATAATTAAAAACCAAAAGCATAATTTATCCAGAGCTCAATATACGTTAGTTCATGGTAAAATGAAGAAGAGAAGTGATATTTCAAATTATTATACAAAATTGTTCTTGTATTAATAATTATTTGAATTGAATTATAAAAGATAAGTTCAACTATTGAATAAAAAATTTAATAATCTTATATTCTATTAAAATGTTTACCACATTTTTAGAATATATATTTTTATTAAACATACATACATTTGTATTTGTAAGGCACCCTATATATGTCTAGTTACGTTCGGAAATCAGCTGCTAGTATAGAGAATATTGGTCGTCATTCCAGCCATATGTGAAAGAAATGGCGATAACTTTACCATTGACAAAATTGATGATGTCGACGGATTTATGAGTTTTTAAAATTATTCAATTATTGGAGTGTTTAAAATGTTTGATCATCCAATGAGTTGTTGAATAATCTGAATTATTGTAATAACAATCCATAAATCATGAACGAGAGATAAAGACGTATATCAAACTGCGCAAACGCAAGAGAAGAGATTATTCCTACTTAAATTTGAAATGTATATTTAAATCAAGTTCTCATGTGTCTTCTTTTTTTCATTTATTGTTATTCTCTTAACAAAGCCAATTGCAATAATGGAACAACCTTTAAAGAGGACAAGTCTGCCAAAACAGCCTGAAAATAAGTAATTAATAAAATAAATTTAAATAAATAAGAAGTAGTAAATAAATAATTGGCAGATGAATAATTAATATAAAAGCTATTCCTACCTCAACACTTTGTTGATTATTAACTTGCATTAAATTTTCTTTTCGAAAGCTCAAAATAGTGACTGCGAGTAAGGGGATAATTTCTAACGAATCGTATGCTAAAATTAAGTCCCAGAGGCAAAGCAACTGTTCTGGCGGTAAATGACCACTGAAGCCTCTCATGATCCACTTAAAAACAATTCTTACCCTAAAAATAAATATCGTTTAATGATGGTATTGAATGTACAAAATAAATTGAACTTACGGTTGTATGTGAATGTTTCTAAAGTGAATCCAAAGCAATGGTTCATGGCATTGCAGTAACCTCTCAAAAAGCAAACACAGTGCTACAATACCTTGTTCGTGGCTAGATACGGTGTGCAATCGAAACCAATATCGTAAATAAAAAGCTCGAAACGTATAATACATTGCACACGGGTCATCGTATAGGTAACAAAATGGGGTAGCTAAAATATTATATATATATTATATATAATATTAATAATATTAATAATATTTAAATCACAACTTAATTGAATTTTTTATATTCTTATGGACTACTTAGTATTTCTTATGGTCATAGATTTCTTTATATTGATTTCAAACAATGTTTAATATATTATACCATACATCGTGAATCCATGAAATGGAATCACACCGCTTGGTGGGAAAACTAGGGTGTTTTCCAAAGTGGCTGGCTTTCCTTGTAAAACAGCGTGTATGACTTGGCCTCCAGCACTTCTGTCAGTTGTAACTGGTGCTAATACTTCCGAATCACGAGAAAAACATAACATTGTTTTATATAAAACGTCTTCGAACACAAAATACTGATCGTCATTTCGTGCTGTTAGCTGCACATCCTAAAATAAAAGTAATTGGAAATATAATTTGGAAGAATAAGCGAAAAAAAGTTTTTAAATTATTTAAAAAGCTTAAAATTTACCTTTATTATCAATTTATCTATAACGATATCGTACTGTAACACCATATTTTTTAATTCTTCATAATATTCTATATCCTAAAAAATATTCACATTGTAATTTTTTTCTTAAGAAAAGAAATAACATTTAACAACATTTTTACATTTTGTTTTACTGTGGATCCTAATACAAGGGACCAAAGACTGCCACGAAGTGCCCGAGGAGCCCCACGCTTTAAGAATTGTTGCGCTATCGGAGCGTGATTCGATTTCAATACCTTCTCACCGATGAAAATCCTCTCCTCTTCTAGATTTCCAAAATTTTCTGAACTTGGCATCTCTGGATTTACACCAAGTAATGACATACCCTTTGCCAACTCCAAATACACGCGTCTCTATTAAAGAAAAAATAATAATAATTCACTATTCATATTATCTGTAATTCGAACATATCTATTTATTTAAAAAAGTATAACAAAAAATGGTATACCAATTGCGTGAGTGTTTTTACACGAATTTGTATATGACTGAACTCCCAATTCAATTCGTCTCTGGAAAATTGTTATTTTTTTATTAATATTGAGAAAAACAATGTGATTTTTATTTAAAAAATAATGCATATTTACGAATGTTTTTTGAAAGCAGGATTTCGTATGGAAAACAGTACATCTAAAAAATCTTTTGGGGCATAAAGAGGTCTATATTGTGATAGATCTAAATATTAAATAAAAGAAAATTTAAATTTATTAGGATAATCATTTCATAGAATTTTTATTCACTGATTCAATATTAAAGTCACCGATATCATAAGTGCTTAATTCATTCCATTTTTCAGCAAATTCTTCGCGGTCTGCGTTCGGTCTTATGCGTGCTAGTGGCACATTTAATTCATTACAGGTTGAGTTTAATGATTTTTGTATTCTACGTTCCCATTGAATTTGAGCTTTTTTCAAATAAGTTAGATCTACTTCCTCTATGGATATTTCTGTTGCAGTTGATAAAGAACCCTTAAAAAACATTTAGTTAAAAGGAAAGTTCACGTTTAGACAATAACTTCTGAATAGATAAAAATTAATAAAAATTATGTCTACCTGTGATCTGACCCAATGAAATACAGTATTTCTAATTTCTGTTTCTAAACCATTACTTTTTAATGCCTCCAGTAATGTATTTTTAAAGTCTTCTCTCTTTACTGCAGTAGAAGCAACAAGTTTCTAAAAAGAGGTTAAAATTGTCTGTAGCGTTTTTGATTTTTCGAATACTTTGCATTTCAGATTCCACATTAAAAGCAGCTCTATATTTCTTTGGAATCTTATCTTCAATTACAATTGCCTTTTCTATTCTTTAAATAGATAAACTTCCTTAAATATTAAAATCTTTGTTTTGAAAAAGTTATCAATTTTTGTTATTAATGAGGCTAATGATTATATTTATGTATTTTGCGAGTACCTGAATTTCAGCATAAAGACTTTTATAATTGGCCATACTTTGAATTTCCTCCGTTAATTTTTCCGCAGATCTTTGTAATGATGTTTTCTTAGAGTTCTCCGCATTTTCAGTCATAGCTGTATACTTAGAGAATTCCTAATCAGCCTGAATCGTTTTATAATCAAATCTGAAAAATGATCGCCATTTGTAAATAAATTCATTCCCGCAGTCGCAGTGATGAACAAAGGGGTGAGTTGTCGGCCGCGCGATCGAACATTCAAACTTACTTTTGAAATAGCTCACTTAAGTCTTTCATGACCTCGGCAATGTTTTTATATTGATAAATAAATAGTAATTTATATTATATCATCGTCTCTGTTCCTGCAAAATGTTTCGTATTGGCTTACATATAAGTAAATATATATATATATATATATATATATATATATATATATATATATATATAACTTATTTATTATATATTTATTTATATATTTATTATTTATATTATATATTTATATATATATAACTTATTTATTTTACATCATTAAATACAATTTTTCTTGTGAGATACTGATTTACGTTACTGTATTACAAAATAATTGCATGTAATAAAACTTATTTTACCATTTTTTTGGCTGGTTGGCTAAGAAAGAAACTATTATTATTATTATTTACCGTTCTTTTGAATATATAATTTTACAATTCTTAATTATATGTATGAAAATATCTTAACGAATTTTTTTAGTATTCTTTATGTGACAAAAATTGTGCCAAACTTAAAAGACCTCAGAATGTTGTTTAACAATTAAGAAAAGTATGCCTGTTTATCTCCTTATAGTTTGACAGTTACTCAGACAGGCTCAGATAGAAGATTTTCCTTACAGCATATCTTTTTGAATGTTCGAAAGATCCTATGGCGAAATTGCAGGCCGGTGCGCTTGCAGGAAAATGGCGGTGCGATAACCTGTGTTTTGAAACGTAACGTTGCATGTGATCGCTCACACGAATGGATATCTCAAACATGCTTGAAGTACAAGTGGACGAAGTGAAGGAGGTAGACATTAAAGAAAACGGTGAGGTTGCGAAGTCTCGCGAGATGACTTTCTATGAATTATCGTGAAATATAATGTCTAACCTTCATATTGCAGTAACTCCCAAGGAATTACTTCCGAGTACGACTAATGCTCCAGTACCTATTTCCCAAGAGGAATATAATTATTACAAGCTTATGTTTGGCAATGGTAAATTTATAATATTTATTCACAATTCATTTTCATCGTCTGTTAACTTCTTTCTCAACAAATTCGTTTTTAACATTATTTAATATAGCATGTTACTTTTTTTGCATATTTTTACAATGTAGAAATGTTCACGTGAATTTAAAAAAAAAAAACACAAATGCGACAACAGAAGTTATGTTCTAAGATACATATACTGTAATTCTTTATTTTACAGAATTTTTGATAGAAAAAACATATAATAGTGATCTAGTGAGATACATGTATGTTTTCTAAGTTGTATTCAATGTAACAAATATAATTTCATAAATTAAGTTTTTTAAGTTCTTAATGTATAGTAAGACTTATAAGTCATAGGAGAATAAAATTTTAAAAAATTATTAAATTGATTGTTTTAGATATCTCAGTAGTGCAGTTCCAAAGACTGCATTGTACCGCATGCGATGCACACATTGGCTCTGCACCAGCAGATGCTCATAACATGTTTGAACATCCTGTATTACATACATTACTGTGTGCAAAATGCAAAGATTTCTATGGCGATGGCACTTTTGAACAAGGTATATACTTAATTGGTATCTACATCTAAAAACTCAACAAAATTTGATGGGCTTTCTTAATTATATTTTACAGGTGATGATGATACAGATATGTTTTGTAGATGGTGCGCAAATGGTGGTAACTTATACTGCTGTTCCTTTTGCAGTAACACTTTCTGTTACAAATGTATTAAAAGAAACTTTGATCCCATATTGAGAAAAAAAATTGAAGCAGTTGAGAGATGGAAATGCTTTGTCTGTGATCCCACAGATCTGTATAATGCTAGAGGAACTTGTTGGGCCTTGCTTCAGCATATTCAAACGATAAATAGGTAAACAATTACTAAAATAGAAATAAAAAGATAAAAAATTTCTCTTAAATTTAATTACATGTATTTTAAATGATTGCAGAATATATCAAAATTGTAAGTTGCCTCAAGAGGAAATAGACGACAAAATGAACACTGACGAATCGAAATGCTGTCCGCGCAGAAGAAAACGGAAGCGTCGACGAAATGGCTCGAATTCGGAAGAAGAGGATGAAACTTACATGCCCAAACAAATAGTACCAAATGTTGTTCCCAAACGCAAAAAAAAGGGTCGTGGCAAAACAAAATTTTCCAACGGTAATAGTATATCTATGTCTGATAAATATATCGGAATATCAGACGACACTTCCACGGATAACAGTAGAATATTACCATCTTTACTCTCATGCGAGCAAACTATGATTGAATGCGAAAATACCACTATTGGAGCGGACGGTACTATTATCTCGCAATCTCAAGTAAACCCTGGTCATCATAGAATGAAACTCCCCATTGCTCAACAGCCAACGGTGTATAACACGGCTGTTATGAATGTTGTAGCAAATTCTAATTTCTTGCAATCTTCATCACCTATTGCACCTCGTCGTCATGTACCTACTTCGCTAAACCAGACGAACCAAGTGAATTTGTATCAGACACTACATTCTACTCCAACTTCAATGGTTACTATACCTAATCAGAACATTAACTTAATACATCGACCACGCTTCTTCTTGCCTAAGCCGCAGGCATCGCGTACAAACACGAACCTGAATATCATTGAGATTGAAAGTGATTCAGAAGACGTAGCGGTTGTCGGTCCGTCAGGAGTTCCACGACCTACTAGCAGTTCCAATAGTGATGACAAAGCAGTACCTGTTGCTCTTCTAAGTTCATCTTCTAAGAATAATTATACTATTACAGTGAAACAAGATGTACAAAAAAGGCATAACGCGAAGACATTAAACCAAAGGTTACTTCCTCATGGCAAAGAGATTAATAGTATTCTACTTAATCTAAAGATGAAATTCCAAGATTTGTTCGATACGGCTAAACGAGAGGAATTTAAAAACTATGAACCGACCGACGCTCGTCTTTTAATCAAACAGTTTCATTCTGATATACGCGATACTGTGACTCAATTAGCGTATATTAATGACAGAATAATACGTGAATATAATAGGTGGAGAAAATATTCAACAAAAATGGGACTTACTCAGTCTATAGATAAGAATAATATTCGTAAGACTTATCGCGGAAAGCGCGAAGAAATACCTCTTGATATGACTTGCATAAATGAATCCGACGAGGATTCCAATATTAACGATGAAATAGAGTACGGTATTATGGGCCCATCCGATCTGGTTGGTAATACAAATGTGGTCGATGGAATAAATTTCTTCAAAAAGAGAAGCACTATAGAACGAGCTGTAGGCAACCATTCTGTTCTCTTGGTAGATAAATCTGTACAAATAAATTCTGCAGAATTGGAAAATTATGATAGGTCTATATTGTATTTTGCGTTGACGAAAAGTAATAAACAATCGGGGAAAAAGGATAATGTTTCGACATCGCCTGTAAAAAAGGGCAATAAGCAATTTGGCAGTTACGAAGATCATTTTATTCAGTTCTTACAAAAACAGAGTGTGAACTCTCAAAGTAATCAAGCTGAAAATTCTGAAGAGTTGCCCGATCCAAACGAAACATCATTAAAGGATCTAATAGAGGCTAATTCGCCATACGTTTCTGAAATGCTAGAAACTATGGATAAGTCAACTGCTTCAAGTAGCAATATTTCAAGTATTTCTGTTAAGAAGGAAAGCGATCTGAAGTTCTATGAATCGCGACAGGGAAACTCAATTACTTGCAGAGCTGTTGATGATTTTTCGAAAATGGTTAGTAACATAAATGACGATTTAGTTAAAAAGACTGCCGCGAATGAATTTATTGATAATAATTCGAGAAAAGAAGCTAAAACACAAAAAGCACATTTTTCCATTACAGGTGAAGTTGATATAGTAAATGTATCAAAAAATAAAGGACAACATTTGAGCATAACCAGTACTGTAGAATCTGAAGATGACTGTACTATTATTGATGATTAATTAAAAAATAGTTATTTAACATCTTTCGTGAGTTTCATTAGTATTTTAATCGAATTTTCTATTTATTACTTATGATTAATCAGTTGTGCGAGTATTGCTTTGAAAAATTATAAGTATAGAAATCAGTATCACAGAAACACCTTATCATTTTTATATATCTTTACATGATGATACGATATTCTGAATTTGTCATAGCAATTCTCGTACATTTGACTGTACTAAAAAATTCCTGATTGATCACTCAATATCTTTAAGATACATAGGTATATTTTTTTCACGAAATTTTTGGAAACTGTTTTGTTAATTTATTAATCTATATACTAATTAAAATTATAGGTAATACCAATTAATAGGATAAGAATACCAACAATATTGTTCATTTTTAGATAAGTAGAAAGTTGTCATAGTTTTGTTTTGTACAAATATTATACGAAATGAACGATGTAAAAAGTCCTAATAATGTTTTTTTTTACATAATTGATAATTGTTAAAGCAGGAAATTTCTTGCACAAATTCAGCTTATAATAATTCTTTTACACTTACTATTTTCAAAATTATCGAATAAGATGGAGAACTTGATGCATGAATACTTTTAATGTCAGTATAGATATGTTTCATATGGTTATCTAACGATACAGTTATATTTATATAAATATTAAATGTTCAATCATTATAAGCGAATAGATATGCAAGAATGGCGAAAAAAAGGCCAAGAAAATGTTGAACATGTTTTATATGTACTAACGTATTGTATCTACAATATCATGTTAAAATAATTCAAGCTATAGTAAATGGCAAATTCATCTGTTAACTTTAAGTAAAGCTGACTTTGAAGAATAAATTTCTTTCAAACCGTTAAGCATAGCTATTTTTCATAGACTCTGTAGCAAAGTGCCTCTGCTTGTTTTTCGTTGGAAGGGAGAGAAGATTCAAAAGGAAGAAAATTTTGGGAAAATTGGTATTTTTTCTTTGTTCAATTTCAATTGCATCTTGAATTTAAAAACTTAGATTCTGCTTAATTTCATTTATTTTTTGTCGTCTGTGTGTATACACATTTCGACCCCAAAAATCAATATATTACTTTCTTTTATCTTTCAGTTAAAGTCTTATAACCTACACATGGAGGCAAATATTTTTCAGTAGATACATACAACAAGTCTGTAGAAATTTTTTCTTATAAATACATTATGAACACGTAACACCTACGTGATCGCAGTCAAGTATACAAAGAATTGAAACGCAACAGAGTTACGAAACGAATTCGTAACTTTTCCGCGATATTGATATATCACTTGTGTACCTATAAAGGATACAAAGATTGAGATGATGAAAAAGCATTACAGATGTTACACTTAGAGTAGTAATGATCCGGCAATATTACTATTCATTGGTAGTTTAGATACAAGTACTCAAAAATTAAGTAGATAATTTTTTAAAATTTGTTCTTTATATTAAAAAAATAAACATGAAAATATGAGTCTTTTAATTAAAAAAAAATATATAAAGTAATTCTATTTTTTTTTTTATTAAAAGAAATTGTAATCGTACAATTATAAATGTATAAAAATTAAGAAGATAACTAAAGCAAAAAATGATTTAAAAAATGCTTCACTCATAATCTGAGTACTTCTACCTTCTAATTCCCTAATCTCATTTCGGTATTGACAAATGTAAAATCTCGCTTCGACATTTTGAAGTACACTTGAGCAAATTAATTCTTAGAAATTGCTTGTATAAAAGAAAATTAATGATAGTATCAAAGAATTGACAATTTCGTCGTAAGAGTTTGGATAGAAAGTAAAGAAATGTTGAAGGCTGAGCACTGATAAACGCACTTTCCATACATATGTCGCATAACAATGACAATCTTTTGTTTTTAATTGCAACAACAACGACAGTCTAATCACTAGCACCGTAACATGACATTTATAGTGTCGTTAAACACTCTCTTTTTTTCTCATTCTTTAACTCTTCAATAGCGGAATTGACCTTTTCTACCCATACCGTTGTGATAAACCCTGAGTGGTGTGTAATTTCCATTTCCATTCATCGCTAAAATACAGCAATAAAAAATTGAGTAATAAGAGAAGTCATATTAATAAAAAAATTATCAAACATTGGGAATGTAATAATGTAATAATGTAACGATAATATAGAATCAATAAATTAATGTTGGAAAACCACTCACTTAATTCATATTCCTTAATAGCAGCTTGCATGATAAATTGAATAGTTAGTTCAAATTATCAGTCATAATATTAATTAAATATTATTGTTAATTACACATATAAATCATCAAAAAGCCACTTACCTTGTACGATAGTGGGGGGTTGTCGTGGGCCTTGTATGGTGTGTGCATGACATCGTGGTTTTAATAGGCCGTGATATAGGACAAAATATAAACCGGCAACAGCCGCAGCAGCGACGGCCATACAACGGTAAACGAATCTTAACGAGCCAACGATGTTAGAGCCGCTGACGCTGATGTAAGCACCAACCACGGCTCCGATGCATCGACCTGAAACGAATTATTAAAAACGTTCATTACCACAATATACAATGCCACATGGATGAATATTGAAATTACTAAATTGCGTGTATGAATTCATCGAGTATAATCTTAAAATTGCATTCAGAACGCATACCAACGCAGAAATGCGCAATCACAGGTAATGCCTGAGCAGTCACGGTCAAGTGACGCGGGACGAGATGTCGTAGGTAAAGAATGGCAGTAACCCACATGATACCTAGCGTGAAAACTTCAAGAGCCTCGAAAATTAGAGACCACCAAGGTTCTGCCACGAGGCTTAAACCAGTAAACCTAATAGTTTCAATTTTTTAAAATATGTGAATCACAAGAGAAATTTTATTATATAAAAACTTACCTACCTAATAATATACACAGTGAAGGCAGTGATGAGAAGGTTACTGTGACCACAGTAGTCAACTAAATGTTCAGATTTCCAAAGAAATAGAAACGCTGGAACAGCTCCGACTGTCATGGCTACACTAATGGGAAGTTCGTCAGCTCCTAACTTTTGTAGATGTCTAAAAAGAATATTCTGTCAGTGTGATCTAAAAACATCTTATATGATCTTAACTATCCCTTAAAAGATATCTACAGCTGTTTGAATACTTTCGCGAGCTTCTGTATTCATAAGAACCTATCTATATATTTGATTGTTTCACGTATTCATCATGACGACAGTTCGTCAGAACATACATTTACTGTAACTGTACTCTAACAGTGTCAAACGACTACGCAATGATTCTTAC
Organism: Bombus breviceps; assembly: GCA_014825925.1. Taxonomy (NCBI): domain Eukaryota; kingdom Metazoa; phylum Arthropoda; class Insecta; order Hymenoptera; family Apidae; genus Bombus; species Bombus breviceps. The sequence continues at coordinate 3,585,542 of CM026186.1, forward strand.
AAAGGTAGATAACTATCCATGGCGCTCCAGAAAGTCCCCATAATGATCAGTACAATTACTAGAGCGACAGTTTCACTACCGTATCTCTTGATAGCGCTCATGGGAAGTGCTAACATGCCACTTCTAGTATGCCACCACCATTCCGGTGGACTGAGAGGCATTCCGTTCGCACAAAGAGCTACCAAGGCTGTCAACAGCATCATAACCACGTGTATACCGATTGGCAAATAATAGAAAGAGTTCAAATTTTCTATGAGAGTGCATAAATAGCCGGTTAGAGGACCGAAGATGGCAAAGCCAAGCGAACCGAAGGCCAACTGTCGTCCTACGTCTCCGCGTCCACAGGATGTTTCTCTGGTGGCTATTACAACTGCTGCATCGATCAGAGCTACAGCCGTTGTTGGGAAAATGTCTGCAGCTGATCGAATAGCTAAGTATGTCCAGAATACTAGGTGGGTCCAATCTTCTGTCTGTTGGCATTGACTCTCTATGAGGACGCTATCTGGTATTAATATATATTACTTATATTTTATATTCAAACTTGTTATAATATTAGTGAGTCAAACAAATTTCAATTTAGCTTTCATCTCTCTAAATATAAATATTCTCAGTCTACTAATAGTGTAATAAATAGTAGTATTACCTGGAAGAGTGTATGGATCAACTAAGCTACATTCAATGGAGCAACTCTGATAAACTTCTGCCATTCTGGTTTCAAGCTCAGGAGGTATACGACAAGCAAAGTACTCAGCCAGAGGATATGCACACCAATCTCGATCGCTTTCATTGTTCAAGGCTTGTTTCAAAGTAGCATTTATAGCTAGATTGCCTGAATATTTGGTGTAAACATGACAAACAACACTATCACCCTCTTTAAAACATAAATGAGGTGGTTCGCTTTCAGGCATGGTGAATCTTCGCGTTTTTTTCGTTTCTTCTTGTTCCTGCAACATATTCCATATATTTAAATTACTCTGTCTTTATACAATTGAGAATTACAGGGGAGGGACACAATAAATCACATTCTTTATTCTTTATAAATGTGCAACTTTGAAATTCAATATGTCGTCTCAATCAATAGTATATTACTAAAATTATCTTTTATTTCTTGGCACTTGGTTCAGCTTTTTACCTGCACATTTAGCTGGGCGTATATTTCACTTTCGAGAGGAATCACCGTTGTTTCGCCACTGCCATCTAGAACAATAACATCGGAATCGGTCGTTCCAGAAGTAGTGGAACCATCGTTATCGTCGGAATCCCATCGTTTTGATCCTATAGGGTAACAAGCGTAATTGCATCCTTCCAGAAGCAATGGGCCAACTCTGGTTTCGTCAGACCATCTGTGGCAAGAAATATCATCTTTGCATCTTTCTTGCAACACAACCGCTCCTGTTTGATCGCAGTTAAACTTTAGATCAGGTCTTCTTTCTCTTGGAGGTTCAATGCGATCAGCTGTTGGAATCAATAGAAGAAAAGCATAGAAAATGGCAGAGAGGAAGCAGGCAATGGCAATCATCACCCTGAGGTAACGACCAGTTGAAGTTTTGTCGCCTCTTCCTTGATGACCTGCTAACTTATCTGCGATTGGAGCGGCAAACAGAGGCCCTAAGATCGCGACTGCTGGCGAGATTATTGAGATCATTTGGATCTGGTCGATGCTCAATCCCATTTCAGTCATGTGTAAAGGAAGAAAAGGGAAGAGACATCCCATTCCTAAAAAGATAATTATGATATTTCAATATTTCTTTATTAAATATAGATAAATATCGCAATATATGTATCTTAACCCAGATATATCTATTATTCTTTCAAAGGTAAGATTGCAAGATCATTATTTATATCTGTTCTGAAATCTCCGATAACACTGATCATATCTATCTTGTTATCTCCTTTACTTTATTTTTATTCTCTATTATATTAATATTTTTCTTGGACAGATGGAATAATAAATTATTTTTTTTGTCAACAAAATGCAAAAAAATTAATGAATACATTCTACTTAAATTCTTTTAAAGAACTTTGTTTCTTTTATATTTACAAAATAAATACAAATTCCATAATAATTGCACTATTTGGTCCGTTTCTCATAAAGTTCTTCGATCATAATATTTATTCTATATGTACCTCCAAAAAAGAGGAATAACAGTAGCTTCAAGGAGAGAAGATTGATGTTAATAAACTTCTTCTTGGGCAGGTCCTTGGTTGTGTCCATTCTCTCCGTGGACGCCGTGATCGACATCTTATATATATTATAAAGTTTCTCTTAAAAGCAGGTACAAACGATTCAGAAGAGATTGACGACCTATGGTCGTCTATTATGCCGATGACCCTCCTTTAATTTCCATTTTCATTAGTCCACTTTTACGTATGTCTAAATCAAAAAGAAAAGCTTGTTTAAGTAAGGCGGTGCATTATTTATTATTTTTTGTTTATTATGAAGGCATTTAGCAAATACAATTTTAATTACGCATTCTGTTTCATAAGTTGAAAAGTTATAGACCTAGAACCTTAACCATATGCTTTTGTACGAATATTCCATGGGGCAATGATCAATTTATTTTGAACGGAACAGACCAATTTATTTTCAAGAAGCAATAAGCAATTCATTTTAAACGGAAATGAAATTTCTTTGATTTTTCAATTCCTCCAGTGAAAACGTGCAATCACACAGATCATCGTGGATCTAGTAAACGAGATAGTAGTCAAACTGAACTCACTACATCGAGATGTGGCGGAACGCCGTCCGTTAGAACGCTCAACTTCCGGTGATCTACCTTATAAATACCTCGGATGCTGGAATCAGAGTATCAGAGAAATTATAAACGAATAAATCGAGTTAAATATTTGACACGAGTAAATTATTATTAATAGTGATTATTTTTAATTAATAGTAATTATTATTTTTGTTTAACTCGAAGACCGTTTTCATCCATTCCATTCAGACTCTCCCCTAAATAATGCTTCGACAACGGTTATTTATCTTCGATCTTATGAACTTTTCCGGATGCGTTCCTGGACTCGCAAATTACACTCCACTCCAAAGATGGTATGGGCCAGACGATCGTGACACAAGTTTCACATACAAATAACCGATTCTACGACCATACACAAGAGTTCTTCTCTTCTCCTACACGAAGCACGAAGACGATCAAAGAGACCGCAGTAGAAACTCGTCGTTCATAAGTTATGAGTTATGAACGAGGACTAAATAAAGAAAAGGACGACTGTACTTCCAGGATATCAATTCTTCGGTCTCATCGAGGAACCGCTTCCTTTATTGATAAAAGGAGATACTATCTTGAGCTGTATCTCCCGTGTATATATGAGAGGGTTCATTACGTGATCTATGTATTATACGTTTGTATGGTGTATTATCCGAAATCTGTTTGATGGAATATATTGTAATTTTATTAAACAGACAAAGAATATTATTTCCAATAAATAGAAACTACTAATTACTTACTAAAGGAAAAAAGTTTGTGTTTTGCAATTACGAAGACTCTAAATCATGAAGTATAACGTTTATCATTGAACGTAACAATTTTTTCAATTTTCTAGCTCAGTAATTTCTATATCTGATACCAGAAATACAGAAATTTGTGGGATTTCTTAATTGCTCGTAATTTTGTCATTCTGATTAAGATTAAGCTACTAAATTATCTGTGAAACATCTAATAAAAACGAATATTTAGCTTTAACAGGATGGTGCAAATTTCTATGCGTAACCTACTTTTCTCAAGACCAACGTTCTCACGTAATTCTCAATTTTCGCCAGTACAAACGTCTCGTAATCCGCAACTTCCTTATTTTCGTCGGGTTTACAAGAACTGACCCCCGCGATGAAGGTTCTCATCGTTCTGATCGCATTACTACACGTTCCATATTGCATTCCCTTGCTTCCGAGAACTCTATATCTCCTGAGGATTTCCATTCGTTCCGAATGTAACAACCAAAGTTTTCAATCGTTTCGAATATCATGTTTCAAAACTTGTTAGATAAGATGCATAGAACTATCATATTGTATCATGCCACACACACACACACACACATACTTATATAGTTATAGACAGTTTTATATATATATGTATATATATATATAATCAATAGTTACATATCTTCCATTCCATGTACTGCCATGTAGTCAACAATGACCGATGCAACACGCTCGAGAACCATATTTCATGCGACTGTACGTGAATTTATTAGAGATATGCTATTGAATGCTGCGACGACAGGGTGGAATTATTTAGATGAACAGATACAACAGATTTTCATCGAATTTAATCTAATTCATAAATAGACCGCGGGCTTCAATGTAAATCCATACTTTTAGAAGCATTCGTAAAAAAGAAGAAGTTGGACAAGAACTTGTATCGTATCTTCTTCGCTATTCCAGAACGATCTGATAATTGTAGAATTCACTGTACTATGAGATTCATAATCTTTCACCGTTTGCTTGTTCCACGAACCTGTTCAGCAAGATTTTCGCTTTCGAGCGAAAGAGAGAAAGAATCTATCAGCAAGAGACACGTATATAATTAGCATTAACGGAGTGATCTTTCGATTACAGGGAGACGTCATCATCACGAAGAAATCAGACGATGACGGCATACCTCGTCACCTAGCTCGCTTTCATTCGTCCTCTTACATGGCTCTTCACAATTAAACATCCGTCCGTTTCGTTCAATCATTGTCCTCCCTCGCGGATGTTACCACCAGTTAGCGACCGTCTTAATGCCTTCGAGAAGGAAACGAGAATTACCGCGATAGTTATATAGCTTCAATTACGTAGTCCCCACTTTCCTTCAATTTCTGGGCCGTCTATTTTTTGGTAACAAGGAAGATTTGTCATCTTGAATAGATAATTTTAAAAGTCATTCAATTGATTCTTTATCTCCGTATTTTTATATATTTTTCTTTGCACTTTAAGTTATATTTTTTTATCATTGATAGAGATAGGCAAAAATCTATGATTTGTTTATTCATGTTCTTCTCGTCAGTGGTGGGACTGTCTTTAACATTTACGTTTAAGATGGCTATTTATACCGTATACGAATCTTTGACTAAATATATGTTCGCAATAAATATCTTGCAGCCTCTATACAGATACTCGAACAGATTTTAAATTTTACTAACATAACCGTAATGACGTAATAAAACATTACGTTATAACAGAAAGTTGAAAACACGGAAAAAAATATAAATTAACGAATTTCTTTTCTCTCTGGTTTATTTCTCCTTTGCATCAAATTTAAAATTCGACTAATTTACCTTAATTCATCTTCTCGCGTCCCACTTGTGTCTACACGGCGAACCCCCAATCAATTTCACAAGCTTGCTTGTTTAGAAATTGATTTCCGAGACATCTAATTCTTTCTTCATAAAAAATGTGTTTGGTGTCGCGTCTAGTTTCTAGGATATTGATTCATAACACCAGATTAGCTGACTCACCCCATGTGACCCAGAAAATCAGGAAGTCGTAGACCGATTAGCAAACGTATTAGTTTACAGTAATCGATGAAAACAGCATCGGACGTTGATAAACGTTTAAAACCCTTACATATTGAAAATCACAAGAGAAATATGTAACAAATACATTTTCGCTTACTTTTTGACATTAATGTTATTTTATAGTTAAGCGATCCGTTAGGTTCAAAGATATCATTTTTTGAAAAATAACTGATAAGTTGACATTTCGTAGGAGTAAAAGATATAATAATTATTAAGACGATCAATATTTTAATATCTAATATTTTAATGTTACTACGAACAGTATTTTGGAAATTTTGAAAAGAACCAACAAATACATGTTTAGGTCTGAAACCAAATTGTATATGAACAACGTGGATAATATAGGATATTGGCATAACAATAGCATACTGTGTTTGAATTGCTGGTCGTAAAAAAGATAGGAAATATCGCTTATCATGGCAACCTCCTGTAGATTTTATACAGAAAATCATTGATACAGGCACAACAAATTTTTATAGCGATTTAATGCAAGACTGTGTTAACAAAACGATAGATCGAAATTGATACTAGAATACACTGGTTGGTTCTGTCCAATGCTTTCTCTATCGGACAAATAAATACTGTTTAGCAATAAATTGATATAACGTTCGCGGATGAGATAACGCGGTCATCGATCGACAATAATACCGGTGTATTTTGGAATCTAGCTGAATCCGTGTTCGTACGAATATACGACCGTGAAGTTTATTTTAACGTTGGAAATATCAATAGAAAATTGATACTAAAATTATTCCAATAAATATCGCCATCATGCGTGTACAAGAGAAATTTATATTGTAAAATCTTGGAAGATTTAATGAGAAATACTGCTGTCAGTACAACCAGTATTCGATGTGCACGAACAGTTAGGGAAAAAGAATTCTCGGAATTATTAAATAATAGGTGCGCGGAGGAAATAAGAAACGTATTCCAATTTGTACAGAAGATCGTGAAAATAAGAAAATTAAGTCGAGTCATAATAAAAATTAAACTAGTACGTTATAGCGTGTATCTGCGTGTGTCGGGTATACGTCTGAACGTGTATCGATACGTGTAAATGTTTATATTATAATGTACGATATATGTAGTGGATATATCTATGAGCTGGTTTGTAATAGGCTGTGAGGTTGAAATCCAAATAAACAACTATAACGAGGAATGTTCATCAATAAAAGAGAAGAAATTATACTCAGAAATATTATCGTAATAGACTGAAAAATTCGAGAAATTTATATTACAAAATCTTGGAAGATTAATAAGGAATATTCATCGACGAAGAAGGAGAAAATCATAAAAATATCTTCTCCAAAGAAGAACGAGAAGTCGCGTATTCGAAGAAAATGAATCATTTGTATATTATCGAGAAAGTCATTCGACAATTCGCAAAGAAGACATGAGTGAATTATTGCACGAAGTAGAGCGACTGGCGTACAGTTTTATCGGACGGAATTCGCTTTTACATCTGACAGCTCGATTATTATTAAGCCGTGTGAAGCTAAAGGCTATTTTCTACCCCTTTTCCTCTTGCGCGTTACAACGCTATTGTGTTTCTCTCACGCAAATGAGTTTTTGTTTCATGAAATAAAGTACGCAAATGTTGCGTTCGACGGAAATTCATATCAAAGCATATAATCTAATACCTCGAAAATACACAATATAACTTTCATATTTCAACTTTCAAATATCTATAATCACATTTCAAATTGATAATTATGTAATTTGCTAACTTTTCCCAATTTTGTCTAATTTCTCGCCTAATGTCTTGACTTTGGTCCTTGAAATTTATCTCATTTCAATCGTTTCAAGCATATTAAAAAATTTAGTAACGTGCGTCACCGATGATCATCACCGTGGCCGTCGACGTTATTAACCACAAATATTTAAACACAGAAAGCTATTTCTTCCTACAGCCTTGAAACAGTCGTTAAACCCCAATCTCCCTTTGCTTCATATCTGCAAGGAGATGGCGAGAGCTGAGAAATTTCGCACGAGTTGGCTGTATGTGCGTTCGATACTTCAGGTTGATGGTGAAACAGCCCCAACAGGATTTCAATGCATGGCACTTTGCCTTCGAGAAATATTATATTCTTGATGCGACAATTTCTTATGTTTTAAACGTTTTCGTTAGAACACGCGGGAGTACTATAATAAAATCAGGACTAAATCAGCTCTAAATCGGTACTAAAATTTAAAAATAATCAAAAATTTAGCAAAATAGACTGTAAAACTTTAATATTAAAAAGAGATAATATTAATATTAAAGGAATATACAAAATAAAGTATAAAAAATGCTTATTCATTCCTTGAAAACAAAGAGTCACGCATTCAAATCCTTTAGGGACTGTTTCACCATCAGCCTAAAAGCATGCACATAGCCGAATCATCGGAGATTTTGCGCTTCTTGCCATCTCCTTGTTAGCTTCCAAACCCACGCAGACAGTGAAACAGCTAAGCAAATTTACTTGTTTATCCAATCGATTCGAAGAAATCTTGGATTTTAATTCCACCGACGCGACGCGACGCGACGCGACGCCACGCGACGCTTACTGGCGACGGAGACTGGCATTCTCGAAGTGTCTCCGCCAGTTACAACGACAAGCGTCTCTCTTCCTAGCTAGAGCCTGTCCTTCGAATGCTCCACTTCGTGTCAATTACGATTCTATGACAGTAGATCCGTATTTCGATTATCTTGCAATCAGCTTTCGAATATGGAATAAACGCGACGGAGCCTGTAACGAGTGCGTGCACTGGAATGGCAAGTCTAACTGGGTTAACAACAGGTCATGGAAGCCTCGAATGTTTTCGTTCTAGCTACAAACTGCTTCTACACATATTCGTGTGTTTTCAAAGGCCGCGGCTGAAACATCACCGAGCAGAAAGTGCACCGTGAAATTTGTTGGCTGTCGATGTCTAGTCCAGATTCGCGATAACCGTACAAATTGCTCGTACGCTGGCTCGTTTTGCCGTTTCTGATAAGATCATAATGATCGTTCCACTCGTCCTATTGCGAGAGAGTAGTTTTTCGGAGTAACAAGCTCGCCGCACGTACGTACAACACCGCTGAATGAAAAGTTTAGTGGAAAACTTTTCACGACAACTTATAACGAAGTAAATAATCAATAATGAAATTATTATTTCTATTAAATCTTCTAGTATTTCTATTAAAATCTTCTTAATGTTTAACGCATGTAATTTATAGAAAACTTCCTTTTTGTAGTTGTGATTCGATTGGACAAAATTTTCCCGTTGAAACAGAATGGTAGTACGTACATACATTTTGCCAAATTTGCAGCATCCTTTGCTTTTAAAGCGAAAGAAAGTTCTTTCGTACATTTTTCTGAAAAATAAAAATAATGTAATTACGAACATTACTTCTAAATGTAATTAATTACAGCTTCAGTATTATAAAATATCGTAAACAAGATATTTGTTTAAGGGAGACGTTGCTTCCTTGAAAAAACCATAGCACGTTTTGAACTTTTAAGCGAGAGTGTATACACAGGAACTTTTAGCGTGAAAAAATGATTAATGCCAGTAAGCGGACGCATTCAGAGACGCGAATTTATGTTTCGACATGAATGAGCACCGCGTAATAAAGAATTAGATAATTAGAAAATGACAACTTTTTGTCAACAAGTTTAGACTGATACTTGCAAGTCACGTCTATAATTTACGCTTACATCTTGAATGATTGGTAGTGATCTATCGCTTCTATATCCTTAATAGGATAGAAAGAGAAAGTAGCGCAAGTGATGAGGGGTACGTGTGCCAAATATGGCGTAAATAATTCTAATTGGCGATGCATGATGTTTCTTAAGGGTACTTAAGGAGTTTCACGCAGATCATCAAGCTCGTCACGTGCATAAACTGTTCACACTGTAATTTACACCGGTCATTATTTTCCATTGCAAATAATGCAAATATATACATCCAGGCTAAAAATAGTTGCGTGCGAACGTCGCCTTTTAAGCGGTCGGGATTCGTTTAATACTTTGCTGGTCCGCATTACGGAGAACGGAAGTGGTCGTGATTATGCGTATACAACAAATATAGCGTGATTGAATATCGTAGTTTACAGTTACAGCTCCGCTATCCATTTCCAGCTCGAACAATATCACATTGTTGGCATTAATCATAATATTTCTATCCTTCCTGTGATTCAAATTAATTAAAAGCAAGAAAATGAAAAGTAAGATATTACGAGGAAACCTCTTGCCCGTAATTTCTAGTTTATCGTGATTTTTTCATAATATCGCGATGTTTAAAGTACGTTACGCCTCAAAAGTATCCATACACTTTGACTGCTTTAAGCTAACTGTATATGAATTTTAACAAAGTATACAAATTAATGACGAACTAATTGGAAATCACTGCTGCTACCTTTTTATTAAAATACGTCATACTTTTGAGCGATGTTCCAAACGAGCAAACTGGGAGAATCAAATTCTTTTTCGGAAATGGATAGGTAGACGAAGATTTTTCTTGTGTTACGGTATCTGCGTGACCTCCGTACGACTAGTTCCTTACGTCATCGGGAACAGGTTGTCGATTACGTCAACGTTCGCTGTGTGCACCTTGAAATCTAGCCTTACGTTTGATGCGACTATAATTATCGCGTTCATTCCCTCGGGACCTCGTTACGAATACATAAATGTAATAAATACTTTCGTCTCTTTACATCACGCAGATTAAAATAGTAACAGTATAGCATTACCAATGTTATATGAAAAGTAGTATGATAAATATCATTAATGTGTAATGAGCCATTTACTTTGATCAAAAAATACGAGATACGCTTTTAAACAATTTATTTTCGTTTATAGAATACCATTAATGCAACTAGATTCTTCGTCGTGGAATGTTTCCTTGCTGCGTTCTTTTCTCCAGAATTTTATACGCTTCGAAAGAAGCCGTTTTTTTAAGACGCCAGAAGCTTCGAGCTTTTAAGAGGGTGAATTTTTTAACAATCTCGCAGCGGGCTATCATTATTGTCAGATAAATTTCTCGCATTGTCTCCCTAATTGCGCCGCCACTTTTCACGCATTCCTTTAAAATTTTCTTTACGGAAAAACGTACCGAGCATATACCGTGGCACTAAATATTCAGGATTAATTAAATTTTTCCATATAAATCTTGCGTACCCTGGATAATTAAGAAAAACGTTGTTCGTAAAATACATGTTGAAAAAAGAACTTCACTAAATCTTTAACAAGATTATATTATATTCTACGCGTAAGAATCCTCTCTAATATTAAACCTGCTGCGTCTCTACGGTCATTTACGACCTAATTATATTTCCCTAGTAGCAAAAAATATCTCACATACGTCGATAAAAGATGAGAAAGTTCTTATTATTATGCCTGACTTTCTGTTTCAATTTCATCTATCTTAAATCTTCCTAAAACGTTATCCTTTTTTTAAAAAAAGGTAAATCCTCTTTGTTTCTTAAACCGACAAGTCTGAGATATAAAAATCCGAGAATCACTGCAAAGCCAATAAAACAACATTTATAATATTCCCGTGTCATCTTTGGCATATATTTTATTCGAAAATTTAAAGAGAAAGATGAAGTTATGAGTTATAAAGGGAGACTTTAAATATCCATCAAAGTTGATCGAATAATTACAGTAATATTTACGAAAAGTCGTCGCATTTCTCATCGAGGATTTTCAAGGATCGTAAAAGAAAGCGACTTCCTGTCTCGAACAGGAAACCGCCGTTTACTCGTGCTCTTCGTTCGACCCATTATCTTTGCAAGAGAGCACGCAATAGATATTCATATTCATCCCTGTCTGTCGGTTGTCCAATCTCGTAATGGCACGTCTTACCAGTGCAAGAACACCAGCCAGGAAAATGACTTTTTCACTCGGAATCTGAATATCGCTACGTTCAACGGGGATTCCTGACGCTCTACCGGAACTCTGTTAGATCAGCACTCAGACTATTGTTCAGACTGTCGTTCAATACGAACGCAATTTCGAATTTTCATTATGTTTCATTCCAGACGTACATTTTTGGATGTTTCACATATTCGTGTAGTTACGTAAAACACGTGTATTTGTACTTTTATAAAATACACGTTTTTAGTCACATTAATGGATCGATACGTGGAAATAATTTTTTTTACATACATACACAATGTGAAGATCCCAGGTTTGTCAAACCTTCTCAGTATATTTTACGGGTACATATCGGGAAAAAATGTTACATAAAAATAGATCTTTTAAAGCTTGTGCTCCTGGATGCTCCCGTACATTTCAATTAATATTATTAGTGAAATTTTCAAAGTTACAAGTTTAATTTAAAACTTTAAATTTCGTGTGTCAAATTAAATATTTAAAAATATAGTATATTTACAGAATATCCTTTTCAGATATACACTCATGAAATATACCGAGGAGTTTGACTGGAACAACCTGGAACGCTCTGTATGTAAATTAGATTGCAATGCGTGTGGTAACTGTGAAGTTTGGGAACAAAAATATGAAATAAAATCGAAATTATTTCAGACGCTATTTTTGTAAGGGAGCCTTGACAACGGTAATTTGTTCGATGTTAAGTCTTTAGAGTTAACAGCACTGCACGAAGCTGAACTGTCGGGCCTTCCGCTTCCATGATTTCATTAACCCAATTCCGAAGCTTGAAGTTGTCGTGTTAGGGCGAAAAGTGGGCGGAAGGACACGCATGATATTTCTCACAGAAGGGTCACCATTGCGTGCAGGTGTTATCCACGTGTATCCCACCATATATTTACTTCGAAATTTTTAATTTACTGCTGGATAATTAATAGCAATAATAGTCCAGAACGTTTCTAACAAAAGTGATTAAGTGAAAATTATTTTTCACATCTAAAAATTTAGGACTTGTAACCGTGAGACTTTCGAGTTTAGAAGACCGAGGAATTATTTTTAATTTTATTTATATGTAAATAATGTAAAATAATGTAAATAGTGTAAATATGTAAAATATGTAAATATGTAAATAATTCAAATAATTTTAATTGTTTACATATTTATAATTTATCATCTCTGATAAAGGTAACCGATTTGAAGCCATTTCTTAATAAGACAAAATTTACACCTGAGAATGTATTTTTATAATTCTAGAACTTTTGAAGCTTCAAACTGTGAGAAATTCTTATTAATAAACTTACGACGTGTTTAATGGTTGTTATTTTATTTAAATATTAAACATAGTTCGGCACTGAAGTATTGATGGCATTGAAAGTGTTAATTAATATATGCCGCGACGTTACACGATAATTACATGTTGTTCGAGCTTGTTACCTCCGTAGAAACAATCGCCACTGTTCGTTAACCTGCTATTAAGAATTTACAACGTCGGCAGAACTTCGAGCGTTACATAAATCTGCCAGATAACGAGAGATACAAGCAATTCGCTTCCACCGGAAATTCTAAAGTTCTCCGATTTTTAATTTCGATATTATATCGCGTGTTCGTATAATTTCGTCAGACGTTCGTTGTACTAGTTTTGTAATTTACTTTTACCGTGACGATCGATCCGATTAACTCTATTCGTGCCCCTTTCGATTATAATAAACGTTCGACTACCTTTCCAAACAACTGTACTTCATCGTTTTGAAATACGGCAACAGTACCAATAATTCCATTACCTTCGAATGAACCAGCGGTAATCATTTTATACACCTTTATACATATGTATCACCAAATATCGGTAAAGACTTCAACATTTCGAATTAAATTATCCCATCGAATCCGAATATCTGTAAACGCTTTCCAAATTAGATTAACTCATAATCAAAATTAAACGATCCCATCGTCTTCATACACGATCAGGCAATCAACGAATGCCACATCTCGCGCTTAAAAGCTCAGTAATCAGAAATTCGCTGGAGCTGCTATGTAAATCCACGGAAGGATTATGGCAATGCTCGGGAAGCCAGCCGTGCAACAGCTGCGTTGAAAACTAGGGGCATCAAACGTGTAATCGCCATGTAGGGAGACGTCGCAACGGTATTTGTCATATCTGCATAATATACTCTGGCCCTGGCTGTAGTTTCTTGAATCGACGAAGGGTTGCGGGATACACCGATGAGGGGTGAGAAGAGAGAAAGAGAACCATGGTCCAGGGGTGAGGAGTTGCGAGATGATGGGGTTGAATTAGGCGTTGAGTCGTGCAACAGCACGAATGAGTAATTCGAATCGATCGTAAAATCTGTCTCGACTAGTGCTTCTCTTTCTCTTTAGCTCTTTCTTTCTCACTCTTGTTCGTCTAGCCGTGTACGAAGCGAAAAGAAAAGCAACCTCTCGTCGCCTCCGTCTAACGTCATCGCTCGCTATAGATTCCCGAGCTCGACAAACGGATCCATCGTGCTCGATCTCGGTTTACGTGTTTCAGTAGAGCTTTCGCTGGTCTCAAGGATAAACCAGTCGTTCAGTTATTCCGGCTAGAGAGACGAATATCGTGTCTATGGTGTTAGTCTGTGCCGAGAATTTTAAGGTCTGGTATCGTTGTCCTACATCTTCCTTGCCGCTAATGAACGTGGATCCTGTGGCTCCTGAGAAGGATCCAAGCTATTACGTTCGAGGTCTGATATCGTAACTGTTGCTCAAAGCAATTTGGATCCGTGTACATGCATAGTCGTCTATACATGGTGTAGAGAGTGCGTTACGAGAGCAGTGAGATTATATTGCGTTCGTAGCTTGACAGGAAATTCGCTTGGGGTGGTAGAGGAGAATATTTGAAATGGAAGTTTCTATCAAACTGCAACGATTGTATCCTTTGTAGCGCAGCTACGTATAATAGCATATTATAAACCGAACAAATAGATTTTTTAGAATCGATATACAACAATAAAACTGGAATTTGTAATTGTTAAACCTTATAGAATCATTTTGTTGCTTGACAAATTTTTTATCTTCGCGTTCTCTTCAACTGTTTAATTATATGCCTCGTAGACGTCTCGGTGAAAATTTCAAGCCATTTCAAATTTTATCAATACGATCATGATAGACGTGTTCCATTGCAGTGGTAACGAAATTTCAAGAAGTTTTGTATAATAAGCATATTCGTAAAAGTTCTCTATGATAAGTGTTCGAATAGTCGTACTTTCGCAAGCCATTGTAAGGCAATTTAATTTAAAAAGTTGTATGTTTACAAATACTTGCTGGCATAAAAGTGATACATATGGTTACTGGTATTGTTCCACTTGAAAACGAACTTCCGCTTTTGAACGAAGTTTATTGTCAAACTGCATCAAACTATGTCCTTTTCCTTATACGCGCTTCCCACAATAGCTAGCTATTCGATTGATTTTACCAAGTTCCTCGATATAATCAAGCCAACTTGAAATATTCCAGCCACCTTTATTATGCTTTCCTATAAATAAACGACCTTGAGAGAATAGATCCCAAATCTGTTATCGTTGCTGCAGATTTACGACTTCAATTAGAATTTTATCGATTCGATTACGAAATACCTACGTGCCTATCATCGAGAAATAGTTAGAAAAATATAGTTAGAGTACGTTGGAATAATCAATATCTTCTCTGACAATTGCTAACATATGATCTTGCATATTAGAACGAACTTATATAATTATAGGAAGATGAAGTGTACTCGAAGTATCTACTCGTTAGTGCGAGGAATGTTACTCGTTAGAGTAAAATTTGAAACAAATCTAAAAATGTGTATATATGTATACTTGTATAAGTTGCAAGATATTTATACGAAAAATGGTCTTAGACATACAATTATTGCCAAAGATAATCCTACTAAATATCGTGGCTTATTAATATGTATTAGATTTCGTTTTATAAGAAAATAACAGATGCATAGTATTTCGTAGTAATAAAACAAAATGTATCATACGTAATTCAATAAAATAATATAAAACAAAAAATGATGTGCATCCGTTATTTCCTTATAAAATGATAGAAACTTTTGGGGCCAACCTAATAAGACCATTATTCGTATAAATATCTTGCAACTTATACAAGTATACATATATACACATTTTTAGATTTGTTTCAAATTTTCACACTCATATTTCAAACTTGGTTGATATAATCAAAAATAGTCGAGTCTCGTTACAGCGCTAATGAAACTTCAAAATGCTTCGTATAGGTCACACAACGTATTCGCGAAAGGTACAAGCGCTCGAATACCTTCGTAAACAACTCTACAAATTTCGTCATTCCTCGCAAATTTCGATATTAAATGTTAAAATGTCGAAGCTTAAGTGACTCGAACGATCCTACCTTATTATATTTCCGGGTAAAATCTTGGATTCCCTGCACACCGTGTGTGCAATAGTGTGCATGGATCGGATCAGTAACGTACGCTGCCGCGTACATTGTTTATTTTCACCGGAGGCAAAACGTATAGGATGCTCGACGTGTATTTACCACGGATAACGGAACCATGCCGATGCTCGAGTCTTCCTCGTTGCGCGTGCGAGTTCGAGCGAGAAAACGGGACAGGCATAAGGAGAAAGACGACCAACGATGGAAAGAAACGAGGAAGAAACCCGTATAGTATCGTCATCCGAACGAATCCGGACTCACAGAGAATTTCTTCGATCGAAGATTACATCCCTCGCGCGACGGTAAAAGTAAAATCACGTTCGCTCAGCGCCTCCGAGCACAATGAATTTTACCGTACTGTTCTTGTAGAGTGTTTTTGACGGATAACGGTAGTCGATACGCGACTACGCTCGTCTTGATCTATCTGAGAAATTATGTACATCGTCTTACGACGGATTCGATATCTCTGACCGTTTAAGCGGAAATTAGATCTCAGCCAACTCGACCTATCACTGAGAATATAAGAGATAATTAACGCTTGTAGTGGCTGGACCTTGTTAAATCACATTATGTGACCTTACATTATGTGATTTTAATTCTTTCGTCTGGTGTGTCGTTAGGCTACTGGTTATCATGACAATTTAGGGTTAGACTACTGAGTTTTGGAACTTTTAATCCAATTGAACTTTACTAACGATTTCTATTACGGAGGACGTAAAGTATAAAATAAAATTAAATACCTTGAATTTTGATAATCTAACGTAAGCTATTAGAGTTATCTACAAGCAAACGACGCTAAATATGCAACAGGTATAATTATTTATGACGGTCGATATTTTTAATGCCTTCAATATTTTAGTATTCTGAAACTAGGTATTCTGAAAATTTTGAAGGGGATGAAAGAACCAAACATGAAGTGTTAAATACGAAAACAAAGTATTTAATATAGTATTATCTATATTTTGATAATATTTAATATTTCCATCGAAATATAATTTTTCTTTCGGGTCATATAGATGCGAGAAGAACGATAGTAACTAATTATAATAATTGAATTACACACTTGAAAGAAAATGTTATTGACAAATAAGACGAAGCTTCAAGATCTCCTTTTCTTCCGGTAGCACAAGCAACAACCGGAAGAAAGGAACAAAGACGGCTAGAAGAAACATTTAAAGTGTCCAGCCAAAAGGACCTACACTTTTAGTAGCAAGTATAAGAGACGTGAATTAAGAATTGCCTGAAAGTCGGGATGGTCTCGAATAAACAACTCTTCAGACTTCCACCAGTTTGAAAAGAGAGTTTAATAAGTTGCTGCACAAATATTTTAAAGAAAAAGTTTAATAAAAGTTTCCCTATTACGCGTTCGTTCGATAAAATATATTCTTTTTTTATATCCTTACCTCCGAGAGATCGTATACACGCGCGCTCAAATAAAACGAGAACGATTTTAATGCAAGTGTGTCGGGTGCAAGTTCGTAATTATTTAGTTTTTCATTTTCTTGCGTTGAAAACCTTCAGAACTGCGTGATAAAATTTACATGTTAAGAGAAAATTAAAAATAGAAGAAGCTCGAAACCATGTTCATTTAAATCTATAGCGAAACAAATTTCTTGTTAGTAAGGGACAATACTACTCGTACAATTGGTTTACTGCAGAAATAAAACACAGAGATATTTTCAGAGATTAATCCGCAAATCGTATATGATATTTAAAAGAGGATCGTAAGAAAATTTTGAAAAAAGATTGAGAAAATGCAGAACCAAATTTCCTTAAAGACTTAATTAACGATAAATTGGATGCAGTTATTTGAGAAAGGATGCCCACGGAATAATACTTATTACACATTAATTAATGGTATTAATTAATATGAATATTTCTGTCTCGACGAAATTATATATATTACATTATATATATTTAAATATGTTTGTTATTCTTTATTTTATTTATTTTACTTAGTCCTTCTCTAGTCCTACATTATGTTACATTCTTTAATTGTTTGGTTCGTCTTAAAACCCCCAATTCACTACACGTATAACAATCAATAAAATATAAAATATCAAACAACTATATATGTACGCCTCATAACAAATAATAACATCTTATTTGAAACTCAAAAGAATAAATATTTGAATATATTTAACAATATAGAAAATATTTACTCCTCTTCTGACTCCTACATTCCAATTACAAATATCTTTGTCTCCCACTTCAACATGAATAAAATATAACACAGTCCCCTGGGTATCGATGCTATTAGTACGTATTTTTAAATGCAATCAATTAGTCTTTGCTATTATTTTATTCAAATTCGTTGCAAGAAGCATTATATTCTAACTATACCGAACGATTTTCAATGTAAACCCCTGTATTATTCATTTCTCTACAAAAACCATTGTCTGCTCTCGAGCTACTGTAAATTCGTGCGTAACGATAACACAGTTACCCTCTTCGACTCGATGTTCCCGGATATAAAATTTCCATAAATTTAATAATTCTTACTAACGAAACTGGAACGTTTTACAGCGGTATTTTCGCAAATTTCACGATATCCGACTTGGTGCTACGGCGTAATGTAAGAGTAAAGTCGGCCCGATACAACTGACCCGTAATTAACGGGAAAGGTATTGACAAAAAGTTCAACGGCGTAAGCCAGATTTAATTAATAACCGTCGAACGTGGCTGCCGGCGTCGGTCTCGAGGAACGGAATAATTTTTCCTACGATAATCGCATTTTTTAAATTAATTTCCGGCTGGTCGCGGCGGCTCGTGGTTTCTGTCCTTGATATTTCTGACGATTTCCGTGGCGAGGAACTTGATGGTCCTCCAGCGTGTCCCTAAAGCGACTTTTTCATCTGTTGGAACCGAACATACTCCCCTTCGCGGTCGATACGAAATCACAAAGGTTAGAACGTAATTTCAAGAGAACAAAGAAGCGAGACTAGTGGCGGCTCTTTTTTTAAAACTTCGTTTCGAAATTCTCAACTTCCGCCACTATTAACGACGCGATCGAATTTCAGTTTCTGTCGAACAAATCTCCTTCATATGAGATACAACACCGTGGTCCTACATTCGAGATTCTATGACTCAAAATAAAACGAAAATCAAGAATAAGCAAATACACTAAATTATTTAGAAGATCGAGCGTGAATTATAGGTATCATGTGTACGTGACTTTGTCTACTCTTAACTATGCAGAAGCAGACAATAGGTAGGAGATTGGTCTACATGAGAAAATACGTTGAAAATGTAAAATAAAGTTTTCTTCTGTAGTTTCTTCTTTCTGTCCGCGTTTTTTTACAAAATTTATCGAGTATAGGTATATGTATCAAGTCAGTTCTTGACTAACTGTAATTAAACTTAATTTACGTGACTGAAAAGAATCGATTGTTATCGATGTGAAACTGTAATTATAGTAACGTTACTAATTACTTCTACATATGTTAATATCGCCGATAGCACTGTATGTATACAATTTTCTAAAGATGTATCCCAAGTGATTCAACGTGACATGCTATTTGCATCGTTATGGCGCAAAGATTCAATTAGAACGAATAAATATCGACCACGATATCATCTTTATAAAAAGAATGGAACTGGTTTCTACGAATTCTGTTAACTGATACGTTTCACGCTATAATTACAATAGTTTTGACGCATCGGTCGATTTAAGGATCACAGAAAGACATAAATAACCCATGAGATAAAAAAAAAGAAATAAATCAAAAAAGATACCAACTTAATCTTATTTACAAGTAAGGTAATACTTATAACCTAATTCAGTATTCACTGTTCTTTGTACTTACTAATTTCTTTATTCTTATTGATTTTATAAATTAATTCCAATAAAATGTTTGTTTCAGAAAGAACATGAATATATAAAAGGAGAAAATAAATGTGAGACTTCATCATAGCTTAAAAAAGAATAACACGTGCAGAACAAATGTATTCGCAGGATCATTTTCATGGACATTTTGATACACGTTACTCATAATGTCGGTTCATTGTTATTCGTATCGTTGGTAACTCGTCAAGTCATACTCTTATTAAATATCCAGCTATCCAAGAGAGTCTCGATTAAATTACTCGTAATCAAAATCATCGTAATTTTTTATTCTTTTGTCTCTCGTTATAAAATTGCATAAATATCCATAGTCTGATAATCGAGCAATCTCCGCTATTAAGCAATATGGAAATTTCGATCGATAAGAAATCATCAACTCGTGACTCCTATGACTTGTACGTAAATGAGTAAAGACATGCTCGTGTATACTCGTGACAGAAAAAAGTGATTATAAACAATATGAATGCCGTACGTGGAAGCTAGTACAGTTCTCCTTATAACCTAATCAAACTCGCTCGTACGATTTCACCAGTACGTAATGAAATGTCATGTAGAATTTCAATCGAATTATCGCGAATCGATTTGAAAAGGGCTTGAACAAATTATAATTATCGTACCGAAACCCAATAATTGTCATAATCGTAAACAATTGAAGTTACCCAAAGAAAAATGTACCGTATTTCTTACCCAATATATTATATAAGCTGATAATTGAATGTAAAATAATTAGATAATTCTTGAGTCCAGGATTCAAGCTTATAATCATTATTATTATATTCTCTTTGTTATGTATTTTAGATAAATTGGTTAAGTAACGAAAAAAGAAGACAGTCAGTGCACTTCTTCACTGAAGGAATGAAAATTCATCATGGTGGGGCAATAAATACATAAATATCATATTATAATATATATATACTATGGTATACAATGGCGGACAAAAGAAAAAGTCACATTTGTGTATAATAATCACAGTACATTAATACTAACTTTGTTCTAAATTTTTTACCATGCTGATAATAGTCATTTATTCCACAGATATACGTCACAATTTAATTGTTCTCGTCAATTATAGCTCTGTTGTCTAAAATTGTGGTGATTTTCACATATCTTCTTTTGTCCTCCACTATACATTGCATAATATTATTATACATATTTACAGTATACCACGTACGCATAAATTTTTGTACTTCCAGTTATGACATACTATCAAGCACATCACTAAAGTGTACCAAAATCGATAATAACATAATTTCACATTCTTTTGACAGAAATCAATCATTAACTGGTTAAAACCAATCACACGCGTGGAACGAGGAAATACGTACACATAAATCATACGCTCGTCACACTTCTATTAGTTAAACCATGTTCTAGGTTCACAATTGGATAACTAGCAGAAGATCGTGTAAAAACACGTAGAAAACCTGTGTTTAAGGGCCACGATAGTGGGCGAAAAATTCGCCACGGAGGATGTCGTCCGTTAAAAACAATTGACTATGATTTAAGATGAAAACGGGGTCACATAGATCCGAGTGGAACGAGAGAATCAACGGTCGCCGTACGCGTGTACCGAGATACTTCGATCGGTGTATCGAAGGGTTGTTGCCCGGGCTACCGAGTTTTCCGCGATCGTAATGAAAGAAAACGTGAATGGTATCACTCACCCCAGACAGCTTGACTCTATCAAAATATGGTGCCGTTTGATGAGGTTCGTAACAGGTATCCCAGGCTTGAATCATGAAATGTCACGAAAGAGCGAAATAATACCTTCCACGATGGTTCCAGTACGAAGTCTGGTGAGCGACTGTTGCGTCCCGGTTTGTTCCACGACCACGACTCCCTTGCACACCGGCTCGCGCTTCTCCGCGCGTAAACGTCAATGCGAGTGCTCTCTAGCATCAGCCCACCTTTGCAATACCTTCCGTGCACCTTCGGCATACACCTGGTTATGCCGTCAAGCGATGGAATTCGTTTGTAAATAAAGATGCCACCGCAAGTTAAGTTTTTATTACTGTTCCTCGCGGGGAGAGTTTCTTTGTTGTCAATATAGTATTGTTGTGTATGACGAAGATTTTCTATGGATTTATGTAGATCGTTTTATTTAACAAAGCACGTGGATAAAATTTGAATGTGCAATGTAGATTGTTTGTTTAAAAACATACAAGTTTAAATAAAAACTTGTATTTTATGGTGAAAATTGGAAGAAATATTTTGTATGCTACTTTATTTATTGTAGTATTTACATTTCACATTAATTAATATTAAATTCCGTATAACATAGTATAGCATAGTAATATTTTATATGTACGTATAATTAAACTGCAAATTTTTATGTATTTTTATATTTTTATAAAAATAACTAAAAAGATAAAAATTTATTTCATTTACCAAATGTAATAAATACTGTATTTTGTATATTTTTGCATATCATATACATTGTGCGCATTTTTCAAATTTTCTATAAATGCATAAAAATCCATAATCTCTATATATATATATATATATATATATATATATATATGTGGTCATGAAAATGAAATATAATACTTGGTAAAAAATCATTTTATTGGAAAATAGAAGTATGTGGAAATACTTTTTGTAGCCATTGTATAAAGCTAGTATATTTAAAAATGATTTAAGAATTGTTTGTAAAATCTCAGAATATATTTGGTATACTGCATAACTGTTTTATGGTGTACCGATTATATTGAGTGACAGAGGAATCATTACTATTATAGAATTAATTAGCATCTGGTTCACGGACAGCTCGTACCTGTTTAACTTAATTATATAGGGTGATGCACGCAGCACTGAAATTGAGATCATTTTAATAAAAGGTTTGTAATATTATTTTCAATTCTAAAAATTTTAATTCTAATTTATTTTTTACCATAAATAAAAATTGTCATTTTTGTTTATCTTTCGTAATTGTTATAATAAAATGTATTTTTGATCCAATGGAAATGTATATAACATTATGACATATGTAATATTATAATACATAGATACAGCAACATGTATATATATACAGCAGTAGTTAAATGTAGTGACGCAATATTGAACCAATTGGCTACTAATTGGTAAAAAATTGTGCGAAGATTTTTAGGTTCGCGCCTAATTTCCCCGCTCGTCCTGCATTTCCTGTATCACTCTTCTTCCATATCCGTCTCGGTAACCTCATTCGATGGAGGCGCTATGAAAGCATAAATACACGCTTAAACATTCTCTTTCGACTCTCGACCAATGGCGTTTCTGCGCAAGGCAGCCTAGGATCGACGCGTCGCGATAGTCGTAACAATTTCGGAAAGTTCGTGCCTCGTTTTCACGCCATTATGGATTCATTAGCGAATTACGCTAGTGACGGAGACAATAGTAACAATTCGGAAGATCCAAAGGTGAGTGTGTACTTGTTGATAAAATATTAGTTTATTTTACGATTATTTCACTTATGGCGTATTTTAATCTAGGCATCCATGACGCTTAAGAAACTTTTCGTATACATACACGACATGGCTTCTAGGATATGTTCTTAAGTCAATGTATAATTTGTTAATCATTAATCCTGCGATGGCACACCAGTGTTTTTCATTTCAGCCAAATTTTCTACGTAAATAGATGCATAGTGATTTATTTTATCAGGCCGTCACTGCGTTCTAAGAAATTTTCACACTGATATACGTATATAACGCAGGCATGTATGGTAAGAAAATATGAATTGCAGGAAAATTCAAGTCAGTAAAATGAGAAATTTAACTGATATATTGAATGATGTAATGAAACGGTTTCCGCGGGAAGAATATATGTATAATGGCTCCCTGTTTAATCATGTCATATTTGATTTAAATATTTTATATTATTCAAATATATTATATTTTGATAATGTATGAATTAGTAGAATGTTCAGTAATTACTTTAACAACTGGATGAACTGATGGTTTTGTACTATTCTTCAAGGATCACTGCAAATACCATATTGTTATGTGGATTACACCAAGACAATTCATAAAAATCATTAAAGCTGTTTGTTAAAATTGCTATTATATAAAATGTTTCTTTAAATATTTACTAACTATATATTTATTTTATATGATTTACTTGAGCTTATAAAGAAATGTATTTACTTATATTACGAATTGTATGTGATCACTGTATTCATCTCTTTAATTGCAAATTTATTGAATATTATTAATTTTGAGTTATTAATTTATGAATTAAGGGTATGAAAGTTTCAGTTGATATTCTTATAAATATTCATTATGGGAGTATTACTAGTCTAATATTAATTAATGTGTGTAATGTGTAAAATATTTGTTCCTCGTAAATTATTTGACAGTTTATCTTGGATATTGTGTTTTAAAGATACCATATGGGATGCATGGTGATACCAATAAAAGGGCCAGTGACGCTAACTACGATCCAGTACAAATGGACATGAGTGAGGTACAGTGGAATTGAATGTTAGCAAATGTTTGTTTGTGATAATAAGTATAAAATGTTACAACAATTACTAGGAAGATGTGGTATCTTTATGGGGGCTGTACATATGTATAGGGTCATGCCTGATATATATATATATATATATATATATATAAAAATGGTTCAATACTTGGTTTCTAGAGGTCATGTCAAAACCATGTAAATAAAATATAATTTCACAATAGCACTCCTATTGCACCTGTATTCTGTATTAAACATTCAAAGGAAATTAAAAAGCCTTGCATTAAAATTAGCAAAAAAATTGTTTCATAGTGGTTTTGTATGAACTGAAACAATTGTGATTAATTATTTCTTATAAAAATACTAATGAAGGATATAAGACGATATATATAATGTAATGATAATCTTTTTATTATGATGTTTTTTTCGGGCTTAATACCAATATAGTGAAATCATATGGTTTACATTATATCACTATGATGCAATGCACTCTTACCCTTTATTATTTTTACATCATCTTTTAATATGCTATAACAATATTACCAAAACACAATTCATGATGTACAAAATTCTGAGAAGTTTAAGACATGACCTTAAAGCCTGATTTACCGTGTGGCAGAAACAATGAGGGTAGAGATTGAGATATTTAAAATTTAAATAATAAGTAAATGGGAATGGTGCCATTTCGTGAGAAAATATTAACACGTAGCTCTGTTGGTAATACATGATACAATATCTACGCACCTCGGCAAGGTCTATGCTGTGTGAGGGTCTTTCAAGACTACCCCAAGTCCTATTCAGAAGACAGAGGTGAGTAGAGGAAGCTGGAAGAAGGTAACACTAATAAAAAATCAACCATCAAAGAAACCACATGTACAAACATATTCGGGTAATATAAGTACCTGCTAAAGCAGATAAATATGAAGGGCCCTCATATTCCTTTTATTCTGTTCATCTACCAGAAATTTGACTGGAAAAAGTTTACAGTGAATAAAGATTTCTACGTTATTTTCGTGAAAGTTATGTTTTAAGAGTGCTCTCTGTTTTTAAATACCAAAAGTATTAGGATGTAGTAATTTTTACCTGGTAATTATAACTGTTGCAAAACTCAATTTTTACATACACTGAAATTTTGTGAATTATTTTTTGTAAATTTTACAATTTAAAGGAATAAACTTACAGTTTAGAAAGCTAGAGAAATTATACTACAAAATTACAGTAAGCGAAAAATTGACTTTTGTCAAACTGTGAGGGTACTAAAAGAATGTTTGATTTATACTTATAGTTCTTGCAATGTAAATTGAGATTTATGTTTCGCTTAATAGAATATGTGAAAGGTGTATAGTAACGTGGATAATTTTTATTTCTTTAGGAAAGCAACAACAACAATTCGTCCAGGGAATCTAGTAGTGAAAGGGCACATAGTCCAGCTGCACAATCAAAAACAGACTCATCCCGAACATTACCTTCCCCCTCAGACCAGAGGTAAGCTGGTTTGTTTATATGCGTACTCTCATCTCTAAACTTAAATTAATGAAATTCTTTGAACTTTGTAAGAGACAAAAAACAAACAAACTTGCAACATACATTACCACCATAATGTTTGCCTTACATACAGAATAATAATACGAATCTGTGTGGTATACCCTGCAGAACGTAATCGTTTTACAGGCGATCTGATCATGAGAATCACACAGCAAATTCGAAAGACGAGCACAAACGAGGAGATAAATCTGACCGTAATAGACATATGAGCGATAAGGGGCGTCGACCGTCGTACGATGATAGAAGACAACGAGAAAGCAGCCACAGGGACAGAGATATAAAGAAAAGTCGAGACGATGATAGAAAATCTCGTGACGATGATAAAAAGAAGGAAAAGAGTTCTTTGGGATCGAGTAGGGACGAGAAGAGTGATGACAGGGAAAAGAGTGACAAAGATCATCACTATCGCGATGATAGAAGAGATCGAAACCGGGATAGAAGCGACAGAGATAGACGCAGGGACAGGGACAGAGATCGAGATCGAGATCGCCGGCATTCTAGAGACGACAGATCGAAAGATCGGTATCGGGACGATCGATTCGGGAATTATCATAAGGAAAAAGATCGCACGAGATCGAGATCTAGATCGAGAGACCGGGCTCCGCCACCTTTTAGAACGATGAGCTATAGGGAAGAAAAAGGCAGAAACAAATTAGCTCAATTAGAGAAATTAGGAATTGAACTTAAAGCACCGGAAGGTGATACTGCTACGCCTGGTGTTCAAAACGAACAGAATTATTATAATCCTTTAGCCACAGCAACGCAAGGAAAGTACGCGGAGCAGATACAGAAGAGGAAACTGTTATGGGCAAATAAGGTAATCATTGATGATTTTTTAAATCGATCTTATCTGAAGACCAGAGGGGAAAGGGAGGCTAAATCATATTTTTTGGTTTTCATATGAGAGCAACTTTAAAATACAATAGTTTGTCAACTAATCGTATATTATTAAAATTGATTTCTTGTTAAATTGGGTCTTCTTTAAATTGATTTCAGATAATATTGAAAATATTAAGCATGTTATTAGTTTTCTCATAAAATTTCATGGATTTGTCATCTATTGCTAAAAATACTTTATATTATCTTTGGATCGAATAAATGAATCGATCGAAAAGAATTCGTTTTTAACTATGTTATAACAAAGTACACTTTTCTGTACACTAATACAACCAAGTACACCAATAAACAAAATTATACTTATATTTTTCTGTTGTGATCATCACATTGAAATATAATTTTTTTAATTTAATGAAATATTATTATTTACAGTCAAAACAAGACGAAGGTAAAACGTCTACTGCAGCTTCTACTGCAAACACCTGGGTGGGAACAACATTCACTCATGACCAAGATGGGAAAGTAACGGCAAAATTTAAACGATTGATGGGCATTAAAGATGATTTGCCGACTACTCCAGCAGCGGGTGCTAAACCAGATATACTGAAGAAGCAGGAAGAAATGTTTAATAATATGGAACAACAGTATGAAGTAGCGCGTGCTACAACACACACACAGCGTGGTGTTGGACTTGGCTATGCAACCGGTGGTTATCAATTCCCCCGATAGAATGGAGAACCGTTTTTGAACTGTGAGTTTAGGATTGATAACACCCAGCACAGGTGCAACTGAATTTTTTGCCTGTTGATTTTGACAATCTCATCAGGTTGATTCTGAAACAATTTTTATTTCGAAGTTGTTCTAAATAGAAAATATAGAAAATAATTACAAAGCTTTATAAGATAAAACATCCGAGCAATCTTGTTGTAGTTGTGTAATTATGTTGTAAACATTGAAGAAAGAAAAATAAATTTGTTAAGGATCTGAATGAAGAAAGTACTCTGTACTTTCGACTTGATTATGATGATTATTTTTTATTTTTTGTTCATGAAAAAAGAGTGGGAAAGACTGCAGTCCTGTTATGCTACGAATGCGCTTGCAACATCAATTTATATAATTTCCCATTGTACCTATATGCTGTATGTACAAATACATTAGAGGTATATTGACACAAATCATGTTTTTTTCTCTTTTCTTAAAATAAACATTCTTAAATGACTTTAAGAATCTATTCTTTTTAATAACTGAAGTCATAAATTAGATCCGAAGAAGTCAATTTAACGCAGATCGTTATCATAAACCATACGTGACTGCACTAAATGATGCTGATTAGGTTACACACTATGACTAAAAATCGAGCTTCTTATCTTCCTTTAACACGTTAATTGCCACGGGGATCGTTGGTGACCCACGTTACTAAATTTTTTGTAGTGTGAGTAACAACTTTTTGACAATGTGATTGACTTCGAAAAAATGCACAAATATAATATAATATTACGTAAAAATTTAAATTTTATGTTGTATTATATTTCAATATATCGTGATTTCCAGGCTGAAATATATAAAATTCGTGTGACGAAGATATTAATTTAAAAAATTATTTAATCTATCAAAACTTTCAAGAGTCATACAAATTTGAAAGATTCAGGATTCTAAAATTCTAAGTATTGGATCTTAACTTCAAATCTCAAATTTTCATAATATTGAAATTCTTCGAATCGTTTCAATATTTAGATCCAAAAAACATCTGTCGCTATGTAAATTCATTAAAATTCAATATTGTTAAGTCATTCATTTAAAATATAATCTGTTTCGTGATTCTAATTACTAGACTGTAGATTTTTATGCATTTATGGGGAAATTTAAAGGTGCAAAGATGTACAAAATGCATGTAATATGCAAAAATATATATAAGAAATATTATCTCCATTTCTTTAGTTATGTTAATAAAAATATGAAATTACTTAAAGATCTGCAGTCTAATAATTACGATTTTTACTCGGATAGGGGAAAAACGCGGGTTTAGAAGCAACAGCTGGCAACCGCTCTACTTCCATGAGCGCGTTACTATTGCAACTTGTGACGTATCTATGCCAGGATTGGCCAGAGCAATGCCGACTTGTCACGAACCATACCGAACATTGCACATTCAAACGTATATATCATGGCGTACCGATGTTTGAATTTAATCGTTACGTGACGGTATACGTGGAAAGTTTCTGATATATATTCAAGTTATATTAAATATTAACATTTAAAAGAATATATCTGTCAGCTTCCTATTTAATAACCAGCATCTATCATGGAGAATTTTGTGAAAATTGAAAAGATCGGTGAAGGTAAATGGTTTTGAATAGTACTTTGTAGATTGGTCTTCTCTAACTAATTTTTTGCTCAAGAATTCTTTTTATTCGTTATCCAAAAATATTTCGTCTAATTCTATGTGAAAATGTGGACAACTAGTCTTTAATGTAATTTATATTGTAATTGATTATTGAGTTTGCAAATTTTAGACTTGTGTTTCATATCGAGGTTTAATAACCTTTTAGTAAAGATAAGTATTTTAAAAGTTGTAGTTATTGAGAAATCTAATCGAGTTGTAAAGAAGTTGCATATGAGTATATTTTTTATATTTTGTTTTTATAATGTAAGTTGTGATTTTTGTTGTTTTATGTGAAAATGAAAGAGTAGTATTACAGCAAACAAAATTTTTTTAGGTACATATGGAGTAGTGTACAAGGGAAAGCATAAGAAAACTGGAGAGATTGTAGCAATGAAAAAGATTCGTTTAGAAAGCGACGATGAAGGAATACCATCCACAGCGATTCGTGAGATCTCTTTGCTCAAAGAATTGCCACATCCTAATATTGTCAGACTAATGGATGTTCTGATGGAAGAGACCAGATTATATTTAATTTTCGAATATCTTACTATGGATTTGAAGAAATATATGGATACTTTGGGTAGTGGAAAGTTGATGGAGCCAAAAATGGTTAAATCCTATTTATTTCAGGTATTCAATATATTCCTAATATATAAAATAAAATCTCCATTAGACAGGCTATATCATGATTTAAGGCAAGTTATATTTGATATTAATCATATTAAGTTAAATAACTTTGTTAATATAATCAAGTAATAGTTAGATCATGAACTTATATAGATTAATAAACGTTATATAATACTTTTGTGGAAATTGAAATAGGTTTCTAATTTGTTTTTATAGATTACACGTGCTATTCTTTTCTGTCACAAGCGCAGAATATTGCATCGTGACTTAAAGCCACAAAATTTATTAATTGACAAATCAGGATTGATCAAGGTAGCAGATTTTGGTCTTGGGAGAGCCTTTGGCATACCAGTTAGAGTATATACACATGAAGTAGTCACTTTATGGTACAGAGCTCCAGAAATCCTTCTTGGTACTAATAGATATTCATGTGCCATTGATATCTGGAGTATAGGTTGTATATTTGCTGAAATGGCAACAAAGAAACCATTATTTCAAGGAGATAGTGAAATTGATCAGTTGTTTAGAATATTTCGGTATGTTGAGTATGCGTGTTAGTAGCATGTTAGGTTGCTATTTAATAGAATATAAATTAATAACATATTTTGCAGGATACTGAGGACACCTACCGAAGAGATATGGCCTGGTGTAACACAATTGTCAGATTATAAAGCTACATTTCCAAATTGGATAACAAACAATTTGGAATCACAAGTTAAAACATTAGATGCAGACGGGCTTGATCTACTACAAATGATGCTTATCTATGATCCTGTGCATAGAATATCGGCACGTGCTATTTTGAAACACTCTTACTTCAACGATTTAGATATGTCGAAAATACCATCGCTATAATACCGAAGACTGATACAAATGGATGGGATATATCCTACACAGATACTGTAACGTTTTAATTGTGTGACTGCATAGAGAATATGTCTCAGGGTATATTGAAATATTAATTTATTCGTACGTATGAACGCATTTAACATTTAACAATTTTTTTATGTCTTCACTCATTATTTCACATTATGGAAAATTTATGTAACGAACTTTTGTTTTGCTGTGATATATTCGAACAATATCACAAATTTTTAATAGATGCTATAATAAATCATTGTATACTCAAGCAAAAAATATTGTGTAGGAGATTAATGTTTGAATGATTCATTTTTACTGTATAAAAGTTGTGTAACGTTATTGATTAAGCTGTGTGGTGATATTATTGTATATTCTTAGGATTTACCTTAGATTTTTCTCCTTCACTTATTACTTATTCATTTCATCCAAAATATCGTGCGTTCACAAGTGTCCTTAAATATCATTGCATTATATATTGAATAAGAAAATTATTTTTCTCAATTCGGAGTAAGCATTGTAAGTATTCTAAGGAAGATAGCACACTAGGTCTTAGGAATTCAGTTGAGAACATATCGCTGTTGCCATATTATATGTATCACTGAGAAATTCACACACTTGTTAAGAAAATATATCATTTGTACTTTTATTTTGAAATAAATGACGACATCTTATTTAAATGTATTGCTCTGAACGTGAAATTTCAGGATTTATATTTTATTGTAAGTGTGATTTTTCAGTTCTTTTTTATTTCATAATGTAAATTAAGTTACATTATTACACAGAGAAATAAAAAGAATAAATCTGTACGTGATATTGGCAATTCCTAGAACGACTAACTTGATTTAGTTACGAACAAAGATGACTCATAGCGAGCAGCGGTATAGCGAAATTATGCGGCACCCGTGTCTTTAGCTTTTTTTTAATGGACGTAAACAAACTGGTTTTTGTGAAAAAAGATACGTATATGATCTAGAAGATTCTATCTCATATTTTGTATGTAATAAATCATCAAACAATAACCTATTATTAAAATAAATATAAATTTAACATCATAGGATATTGCATATTTACGATGTTTTATATTTAAAAAAAAGATATCGATTCTCTTGTTTTCATTTTTCTATAAAAATGATAAAGTGTAGTTATAAAATAACGATTCAGAATGTTCAAAGATGGTTTAATTATATTGTGTTCTGTACTAATTCTGTTAATAATTCAACATTGTAGTACAATGGAAAAGAAAAAAGAAAAAGATTTACGAAAGGCGACAAAAGAAATCGATGTACTTCTACAGATTCTTTAGAAACAACGTGTTTGATCCGTTCAAAGTATACGTGACCCATAATTGGCTTGAGAGTGGGGAATGTCTCATAAAATCCTCCACTGAAGCTACTGTTTACAGTACCAGTTCAGAACTTGACAACGTCACCTAACAGTGAGTATGCTCGTTTAATTTAACATATTAAACGCGTTACGTTTTACATCAGTAGGTACATTGTACTTGCATTTATCTTTGCGTTTGCAATTTAAATACGTCATAAATGGTAGTCACCACTTGAGTAGATATATTTAAACAGGATTCATATTTTCATATGCTCCAGAATACTCTATTATAGTATTTGCTATAGTAATTTTTATTGATAAATTTTATTAAATACATTTAAAAAATGCTAACCTTTATTAAATATCTTGTAAGGCATTTAAGATAGTTATAAAATGATATTAATTTAGTTCTTTTTTTTTCATTCAAGGAGAAATATCTCTGTGTTACGAATAGCATTAAGCGAATCGAGATTCTCGGCTTGTTACTTTGTTATATAAATCTATAATTCTACAAACAAAGACTTGATGCCTGTCTATCTTGTCTTACGCTAATTAGTGCTGTAGTGGCGCGAAGTATATATATCGTTCTCCTTTCAACCGTGAATAATAAAAGAAACATGACTTTTCTCTTGTGATAAATAGTTTCTGGAACTGAGCCCTGAGGTCACCAAGGTTGATCTTAGTCTTTGCTCTTCGTGATATTTTTTTTTTGTCGCTATAGAAAATTCAAGCGTCACCGGACGTGTTATGGTTTTCGCTCTTTGTTTCAGGTTCAAGAGCCCTGATAATGAGTCGTATTATTAAATTATATACGATGAATGGATTTAAATTTAAGTTTCTTTGTTTACTGTTACAACTATCGCTTATGACTTATTCTACGAAATGAGATATCTCTATACATTTATCTTAAAATAAAGATAAAAATAATTTTATATAAGTGAACTATATTGCTATAGGGAAATCATTGACTTTGTAAACTTGATAATTTGTTTCTCAGAGATTTTCCTGATATGTAGACAAATTTATTGATAATTGAAATTTAACATGATATATTTTTACTAAATCACTGACTCTGTAAATTAGGATAATTTGTTTCTCGCGGATTTTCCTGATATGTAGAAATATAGCTGATAATTAGAAGTGTTATTTGATAAAAATTAAAATTTTTAATAATAAGAAGATCAATACTATAATTATCATTTCCGCTTTTTCTAATATAACAATTTTCTTTCACAGATGAAGACTCTATTCTTTTTAACATTCCTACTGGGGTGCTTTATCCTGGCTAGGCCACACACATATCACATGGGGGCTTGCCCCATCGTGCCACCCATGCCGGGATTTCAAATGAACAAAGTACGTTAATTACATTTTCGTCTGTTATAAATTTTCTTAACTTCATTCTGTCATATGTTTATAATAATTTAGCAAATTTAGTTTTTAGGTGTGTGGTACGTAATCCAGAAAACATCGACTGCTAGCAATTGTATCACTTACAACTATACTCGTGGAGAAGAACCGGGCGAATACGTCATAACGCAGGATTCCAATCACCCAATATTAGGTAAGAAGAAGAAAATCCAGGTGATCAATAAATCGAGGACCTCTCGCGTAAATATTATATATTTCTAATAGAATTAAAGAACTAAAGAGGAATTAAAGACATTGAATCTAAATATTTTTCATATTTAAATACTGTAATATTATGATATTTTTGGGCATTACCTGCGTTCTATGTACTTTTGCACCTTTAAATTTTCCATAAATGCATATGTAATATGCATACATATAGAGTGGTTAACGATAGAAAAAGTGTTCAGAATTCGAAGAAATCTAAAATTCAAAGAGGAACAATGAAAGGAGAAAATTCTGAAACAAGATTCGTAGAGACACAAAGGATAATAGAGATTGTAAAGGTGCATCTGACATTATGAATTATAGTAACAATGGTCGACGACGAAGTTTCAAAAAGGGCAAGATTTTCTCTTATAGATGATGCGGTCGCGTTGGGTGTGTATATATTGTTGAAAGCTTTTGAATTAATAAAGAAGGTGAACGTCGGATCCCATCAGGACCCATAAAAGCATGTCAATAGGATAACTGTCTAGCAAGTGGGATGAATTATCCGTAATGAAGCGACGTCTCTATGTACAGGTCTTACGCCATTGAAGCACGAGTATCATTACACCGGTGAATTGAGCGTTCCGGAACCGAGTACGCCGGCACGAATGCTAGTTCGTTTTCCTCTTAGTAAGTATCATGATCATGTTCCACGAAATATGTATATCTTCGTTGTTCCAGAAGGATTTAAGGAGAATCTGAGTCATGGTAAAGTAGTGCAATTGCTGAGTTCAATTTTATGGTTTTAGCCTTTGGTAACTTGATATGCGGTGTTAATTGGTCTGAAATCGTTCAAGATTTTTATTGAATTTTTTTGGATTTGAATGTGTGAGATAAACTCTCTTATTTATTCTTACATGAGTTGATTAAGCATTCTTTTAAATAAATAATGAAATTACAAGCTATATATAATGAAATACACCGGATATTGTGGCAATCGTGTCAACAATAGTCTGATTCGTTTTCAAGGAAGTCGAGTTCGAAAATTTGTTAAGTACTTGAATTTGACTAATTCCGGCTTGAACAAAAGTAAATAACCGATAAGAGGTGTTCTATACGTGAAAATAAGTAACAAAATGTAGAATGCAATTTTTTCGTAAGAGACTTTGCTCTCGAAGGAAGTAAATTTGGAAATTTATCATGTACTAAATCTAAAATCTTCGTGTAAAAATCTTCGAATTCTGTTTTCTTGAAAGCGAGACTTGTATCACAATTGCCGGAACACCCTGTATATTCAGCATGATACTACACTAAAACTATATGTAAATAAAATATTATATACTATATGTGAAATGAAATATTATAGTATTACTTCATCAAACACCTCAGTGTTTGGCTCCGCTATCAACTTCCCCCTAACGAATTGTCCAATTACTCATACTAACCAGCAATTTAACTTACTTAAAGGTGTAGCCGGAAGTGCGTCTCACGTAGTATTCGCTACAGATTACGCGAACTACGCTGGTATCTTTACATGCCAGAAGCTGACGTTCGCTCATCGTCAAAGTGCGACGATCCTCTCCAGGCACCGAGAATTAGACAAGAGCTACGTGGACGAGATGCGCCAATTTTTGGCCCAGTCCGGTGTGGATCCTTTCGATTTGAGCATCATCTCTCAATCTGGATGTCCTCGCGGCAACAATAGTCTGGACATCAACGTGGATCCGAATACCTTTACAGCTGAGAACCTTGGAAACGTGGTTCGTAAAGCTGGGGAAAAAATCGGCGATGGTGTCCAATGGGTGGCCAGTGCAGGAAGCAAAGTATACCATAAATTGTCCGGAAGTGAAGAGAAAAGTACTAGCAAACCTGAGGCAAACACCAGAGCAGCCATTACGAGGAATTACGAAACGAACGAAGTCGAATGGATTCCTTAGATTCTAGATTTAAGTTCATTCTAAATGCATAAATCTCGAGGATGCATAAATCTCGATGAGGATCAATGCTTTTCCTCCTTCTTTCTATACTCGTCCTTTTACCGTAGGGATATTCCTATCTTTTGCTTTAACTTTGTCTGCTGAAATTTTATGAGAGAATAATTGATCACGACAGCGTACGCTATAATTGGAAATAGACGCGAGTCGAGAACGAAAGACTATGTGACGAACAAAACGATATTTTTATTTTTTTAACGTGATTGAAATAAAATGAACTCCTACCCCGAATAAATGAAGTTTTCTTGTATGTATTCCATAAAAA
Source organism: Bombus breviceps (assembly GCA_014825925.1). Taxonomy (NCBI): domain Eukaryota; kingdom Metazoa; phylum Arthropoda; class Insecta; order Hymenoptera; family Apidae; genus Bombus; species Bombus breviceps. The sequence continues at coordinate 3,621,018 of CM026186.1, forward strand.
GCTACTATATTTAATATATAATTTACTGTATATTTTAAGAAATATTTTTATAGTTTAATTCTTCTATACTTTTTTCGCATTACTTAAGTGTTTGGCTTAATGTTTCGATGTTATATCCATGTTTCATCTTTTTTAATCATTCTGGTAAAAATATGATTTTGCATAAACATCCACAGCTTAGTTATGAGGTGCGAGAAAAAGTATGAAGATCTAGACCTACTCTTTGTATACATGAAGATATAAAAATATATAATAAAGACATGAAATATAAAAATATATAAAAATTTGATGATTTCCCGATGATTTTACAATTATGAGATGCGAGACGCTATTGAATTCAAACGTTGCAAGTAATACAAGAGAATAACAAAGAAGTACAGAAACCTAGAATTACTGCGTCCATAACGAGTTTCCAATCGTTCTCAATTATTTCAATCCGCGACAATAGGCAGTCCTGTCGCGGATGTTTAAAGAAAAGAGAATCGCATTGGTCTCAATTGGTTTGCATTGAGGGGTATTAAAAGCGTGAAACGATTGCAAAATCTCTGACGGAAGGAAGAACGTCGCCAGCATATCCTGCGCCACGGACAAATTAATCCGATCTATTTACAACAGACAGAGTTATATGTTGTACGGTTGCAAACATGCGGCGTATCACGTGATTCAGAATCTCCCCCGTGTAATCTGGACCACTGGGTTCGTATATGTATGCCACGGAATATTAGTATCCTGACGACCCGTTTCAACGATCAGTTTGATAGCAGCCGTTGAAGAGATCGTAAAGCGGATCTTTATCCAGAAAGAAGGACGTCATACGATTAACCACCCTGTTTTGACGTCCGCGGTTCTCTGCAACCACCGAAGAGATCTTTCGAGAATCGTGATCCTGTAGAGACAATAAATTGACCGCCGTTTACCATCACTGATTCAGAGTGAAAACCATCCGGAGTTATCCTTCAATGTATGTACATTAATTTGTTATTCTTTTGCTTTTCCCACTTTTGCTTTTTTAGTGTTTTCAAAATTTAAGTATTTAGAAATATGGGGATTGTAAAATCTAAAAGTCCCAAAATTCAGAAATGAAAAATACGTTGATCGTTGATACATTCATTTTTTGTTTTTGTATAATTCTTTAATCGAAAATTATAAGTTATAATTTCAGCGGAAGATTTAAAATTGAAAAAGTGTAAAATTATATTCAAGACGCGTACGTTTCAGACGCATACATTATTCAGAATATAATTCCCAAAAGAATACGCGCAAAGAATCGATAAACGATATTCCCGAAAAATTTACTTTTCAAACAATGTGAATATTTAAGTACTACGCAAAAGGAATCTTTTATAATCGTCTATGTAGGAAGCGGAATCACTCGGTACATACTAGGACTGAATATCAGATAAATTGAGCGAAAAGGGATACCTTCGCGCGAAATTGTATTCACCTTCGAGATTCGTAGTTCTTGTTAGTGAAATTACACATCCATTAAGATATCTATGTTCGAAATATATTCATTACATAAAAATAGCGATCGTTCCAGTGTTCAACATTTGTTTATAACGATTCATTTACTACAATATTTCGATAAATTAGACTATTAAGACAGAGATTGTAATTATGCGCTATTTTCGTTTAATACCAAATTTTCGTTTAAATACCAAATTTAAAAAGGTAATGAATTAAAGCTGTATTTGTAATATTTAGAGAACTGGACAATTATTATAGTCAATTCGAGATTTAGGAATTTAAATGCCAAAAAATCTAAAAATTTTTGATCTAGAAATATAAAGGTTTAAAAATCCAAGAATTTAGAGAATGTAAAACCGTTAAACTATTGACATTTCAACTTGTCTAAAATAAAATGTCCAGTGTTTCCTTCGACAACGATCATTCAAATCAACGAATACTAAATCTCCAAATATTTGCCAATGGCACCTTGGTTACCTCTAAAATCCAACTCTACGAATTCCACAGGATCAGTGAAGGTAAGTTGAGGGGTTGTTGCGCACTGCAGTAGCTGGAGTCGCGTTGCGGTTTCCGGGGTGCGCAGCCGGAGGTGGGAGTTGGTTGGCAGTCCCTTGCGCACCTTGTCTTTTCTTTCAGTGAGTTTCGCGTTATTTCCTCGACTCGAACGTGTCTTCTATTGCTCGATCTTTCAAATTAATTTCATAAAATCCGCTTCTACTAAATCGATCCACTTGCAACGTCTAAAACTACAAGACAGAACGGACGATTTGACCCATCTGAGACTGAACTTACCTGTCCTTTGTGATCGTGACCTGGTGAAATTGCGATGAACATGCTCACCACTGCACGTACACGACTTTTCCACAGGGTAATTGATCGATTTAAGCGGCGCGTGGTACGCGTAACGAGCAACGATTCCTCGTGAATTGTTCTTGACGTCAGACCCTGGCTAATTTGCTAATTCCTCAGCCACTCGTCGCGATATTTCGTTATGATACTTCACCGTGCTTTGTATTCTCGCTTTTTCGTTTTTACCGTGCTTCGTTTCTTTTATGAATGAGCTTAGCGTGATATAATTTATTGGATTTGATTCTTGGTTCTTGTTGGCTTTGTACGAATATTCCTCATCATTGGAGATGGTTCGTTTGTGATGAAACAGGTAAGAGTGGAGGCAGGGTAGGTTTTCCTAAATATACTGTTGCCCATAAGTAGCTGAATAATTTTATAGGGACAGTACATGAATGTTAATAAAGTATATAAATTAATGAGAAACTAATGGACAAAAGCAATACTTCAATTTTGACAAAAATATACAATACAAATACTTCTGAGCAATAGAGTAAATTCCTTGACATTTGTTTTTGTGGATGGAGAATTATTTGCACGTCTTCTTTCTGGAGAGGGATGATAGAGATCATTAAAAAGTAATTTGGTGACTGATGATCATACCATGCTAATAGTTATTAGCCTACCTAATTGGGTTATAATTAATAAGTGAACGTTCATTATGTTACGATTTCTTTTCCACTTAATTTTGTAAACGCACAATTTCTGTTGTAATCCTTGGTAATCTTTATAGTCTAAAACAAAAGATGAGATTAAAATTAAATTCAGATATAAGTAATTGCAGTTGGCATACACGTTATACACGTTATACATGTGACTCGATATTATAAAACAATTTTCCTTCATGCCTTAGAATAATCTGTCATTTCATTGAAAAATACTAAATAAAGGAAAATTTGTTAGAATTTTTCAATAAATGGGTGTCTTAATACTTAAAGTAATAGTATACATTTTTTCCAAAATCAAGACAGACTTTCCATAAAAAAGAAAGTCATGAACCATAATAAAATTAGCAAACAAAGAAATTTATATCATTTTTTTTTTATGAGGAGTTGATGATGTCGGATAAAACAAGCTGTAATGATGATTTATGATGGGTGACCCTTGCAAATAGATGAAGGTGGGTCAGTATAGTTGAGTCACGCTTGATTTACCAGTTGATCATAGAGCTATTCGGTGTGAATTGGCGCAGGTTCAAGAGACAAGTTCGTCAACGAGACCGGCTGACCCAGATTCTGGCTCAATTTCGCTATATAGGGTTGGTGATTCTCGCGCGAGGCTCGCAGAATTTCGCTCGACTCTCTGAACTGGGACGGTCTAATCGCGCTAATTAGATTAAATTTCTATCGATCGAACGGACTGTGCCGTTGAATGGTACCAATCCTCGTCGATTTATCCATTTGTCGTTATTACTTAGAGTGGCTCACGAAGATGTTTCCACACTTACAGTATAAAATTTTTATGCGCATATTGTACGTGTCGTGTAAAATAATTTGAAATATCATCAACACTGTAACGAGACGTTGATCATGTTCCAAATTAATCTGGAAATGAATTAAGCAGTTAAAATGATACAACATAAATATCCGTTTCAATCATACGTTATATATACTGCAAAAAATGGTCCTATACCGATATAATTGACAAGACCGGATGAACAATTTTTAAAATCGATAATAAAATAAAATAAAATTGAATGAAGATCACTGACTTCAATTCAATTATTAAGTCGTTCGAAAAGTTCGTCATATTTTTAATTCGATCGTCCTTGGCCTATCTGACAATTAATTTCTGCAAACAACAACATACAAAATATCTAAAGATCTTTCCACGTTTCATATTCTTCTTTGCATAGACAAATAAAGAACGTAGGCATAGAAAACAATAATTTACATTCACGTCAATCTCTGAAGCTTACTTAAAAGCCATTTAAAATCATCCAAGTATCAAGTCTCTAATGACTCGTAACAGGGATTCGCGAGTTCGTTCATCGCCCTCGTCTTCCAGCGTCTCACCTCCGCTTTTATTTCTCGATCTCCTTCGCGATTTCGACGCGTCAGGGAGAAGGGCAGTGGATGCGGAGCCTTCGAAACGATTCGGTCTTTGTTCCTTATCTACCAGCGACCTTACGAAGATTGTCGTCCTTGGAACGATCTTTGAAAGCGATTCTCTAGAAAGGTGAAGCAGCATTAGTTGATCGACGATCCTCCAAGTCACTACTTCGGTTGTCTTTCCTCGATTTTAAATCTTAAATATCGAGTGATCCTTTGCTCGCGATCCTCTATTGAAGATTTTTTTCTAATTATCGAGGCTAAAAGAATATCGTGCGCTTTTTAATAGAGAAATTTGCAATTTTACGTACATGTTAAGCTTGAATTTTTATTTTCATATAATGTAGAAGTTTTCATATAACGTAGAAGTTTGAGTAGGTGGTGATAGATGTAGATCTAGATGTGATCCAGAGAACTTGAGATCTTCGCTACAGTGTCTAGTGGACGCTTTTGATTTGGACGTTTCGATTTTTGTAAATCGACAGTAAGTGCTTTTGCATTGTCTCGCTGCAATGAGTATTATCCTATTGCGTGAATGGCTTGATGGTGATAGTGTCGATAGAATTGTCATTGGTCTGTGGATGATATTAAAGAAATATAAAAGACATACGTGACAAAAGCTTATGTACTTTGCTATGATATATATGAATATTACATTATTTAAATAACAAAGTAAATTACACAAAAATACAAAGGGGACTAGATCAATTTGATGTACACAAGGATTGCCTTGCCAGCTTAGAAAGATGATTGTTGATGGAGATGCAAACGCACGTTTTCATATTTATCAATACTTTCAATTGTCGTTTATCTTGTAGCATCTTGCTATTCTAAAAATAGTAATCTTCCTTATTGATAGATGCGTAAGTACTTGGGTATGCCTTGGTACTTTAAATGGAAGCTCTTTAATCCAATTTTTGCTTCTAATCTTGTCCCAGGCAACTGTATACAGTTAATAAATATCGATAAATGTAACAATTGGTTTTAATTAGTATAAATAAAAACGCAATCATGAATGGAAATTAGTTTTGCGTTATCGGAGTTAAGTGACGGTTTAAAGATGATACGACATTTAAATATTGATAGTCTTATATCCTTACCGGTTAAATTACAACGCAACAGACAAAGTAGAACGTTTGATCAATATGTCAAGGATAGAAAAAGAAATAAAATGCGTTGGTCATGAACGTCTGGTAAAGAAAGAAATTCAAGGTAAATCCTCGCCATGGATACGACGGATACACGCCTGGCAAAGGAACGGCATCGTTTCATAACGTTTAATTGATCTACCCCCAACTCGCTCGTTAAAGCGACCGGAATTCCTGCGGGTCAATTTATTTGAACGGTTACTTCAACGAGCAACGATTAATGTTGGATTAAGAAAAAAAACGTCACGTTGTCCTGTCCACGTAACGCAATCAGTTTCCATTAGATCCGCGTCATCATAATTGGAGGATTCTCCAGTCCCCAAATCATTATGGGGTGTTACGATGGGAACATATCAGTGGTGAAACGTATGGGTATCCAAGTGTTCATGCAGACTTTGAAGTTAATCTGAAAATAAAGATATTATTTATTGTCAGTTATGGAAATTGATATTTTTAATAAAAATATATAGAAAGAGAAGAATTATTACAGATATGTGCGAATGTTTCATATTACTATTGTAATGAGAAAAAATTATTAAGAAAAAGTTATAAACATGTATGTACGTATATATATTACAATATCAGCATGTTTTAATTCTGTATTAAATGTATTATAATATTTTTGTAATTTTTCTATTTTGATAATACCGTTAATATTGCTCAATATATCCTTGGATGGATCCATTTTCTATGAGTTGGCTAATTGTAATACAAAGCTTAATTAACATTCAGCATTCAATCTTTAGACCTCAAATAATACATAAATATTACATAAAATTCGGATATACCTTTTTCAACAGAGATATAAAAGATTCTCTATTCTACTACAGTAAATAATCTAATCATAATATTCTACGAGTATAAAAAGTATTCAGGCTCTGCACAAGCATTAATATTGTGTACTTAAGTGAAATTGAGGACAAAATGCGGTTAAGACACAATAATATTGATATTTGTACACTTCATATGTAGTCACGGAAAAGTTGAGAAACGTTTACAGATTGTCGACCCACTGTCCCCGTTGAAAACATTCATCTACGAGTATATCATCATATCATATTCATCATCCAATCAAAGATTAACAAAACGAATTAATGAACAAAAATTTGTTTCCATTAAGAATCAGATACAGTGATCGTTTTATAGATTTACTAAAGCAGGTTTACTAAAGATATTCAAAAAGAAAAAATTTCAATCTGAATGTTTTTCCTCGCGTATAGTGAATCTGAAAATATAAATATTTATCGGCATAAAATGAATACATATAGGATCCTTGTGAGATAAATTGATGTAAGAGAATAATAATAGCAGGTTCGAATTAACCGAAAAATTCCTTTTATTCGATATTTTGGGTTTGGTGAATTAATTTGGATTCTTTCTACTTTTTGCTTTTTTAAACAGATGCTCGCAGTATTTCTGCTGTTAATACCTACGCTTTGGGGAGGCGAAACCGAAGCTAGTGTTCTCGTGGCAGACACCACAATGTCCAGAATGGTTGAACTGAACGCCAACGCACCCTTCTGCGCCTTGTACACCGACCGTGGTGTTATTCAGAAAATGGTCCTTGGCGCTGACCCGAAAAAGGTCCGGCAAATGTCGGCGAACCTCGTAGCAGACTTGGAGGAAACGTGTAAAGCTTCTCGTGACAAGGGGAAGGTATCGATCGTTCTCTTCAGACGTTGTTTCATCACGAAATCGAATAAAATCATAGTTGATCGAACGCTTGATTCATATACAGATAGATCACAGATTATACAGACAGTCGGAGCAGTAAATAAAATACTTTTTTTTCTAGTAGCATTACCAACGATAAAAATTAATCATTATTCTTTAGATAAACTCGCACTTGTACAATGTATTACCCAAAGAATTAATACTTTAAATAACAGTTGATTAAACGTACTATTCTTTGAATAAATTCATACTTTTATAATGCGCTAAAAGAATTTCCACACACCAAAGTATTTATATTTCATATATTTGTTAATTAAATTATCATTTAAGATAGATTAGAACTTTATACACAGACAACGTGTATACTTCATGAAATCTCAGGAATTACATTATTTATAATTACGAAAGTATACATATAATAAAAATATAACATATTACAAAGATGTATATAATAAAATTATAGAAAATTAGAAGCGTACAACTTATACTTATCAGTTTTCGAAATTGTCAAAATTCATTGATATTATTAGCTAATACATTATTGTGCAAGAGGAGTCAGAATTTAGGAAATTGTAGAAAAAATAATATATTCTGTATTGCGTCAGAACCAGCCTCCAGGCAGTGGACTGATCTATCCAGGCACAAAATGGTGTGGACCTGGGACTTTGGCAAAATCGTACGACGACCTTGGTCACCACGCAAGCGAGGACGCTTGTTGCAGAGAACACGACCACTGTCCAATGACGATATCGCCTAAACAGTGCATTAATGGCATATGTAACAATTCACCGTTCACGCGGTCCCACTGTGACTGCGATGCCAAGTTCCGTAGATGCCTGCAGAACATTAATTCTGAAGTGGCGAACACCCTTGGTGCTCTTTTCTTCAATGTGATACAAGTGACTTGTTTTAAGGAGAGGCGTCCGTGCTCGCAATGGCAGAGGTAGGTTTCAAAGACATTAGAAGAATTTACGTTCGTGCGAAATATCTTTGTTTAGGGAGTTTCGTTTGTTTAATTTTTCAAAATATTCTATTTTAGAAGATTTTTATTCGAATATTATTTTAATGAATTTCTTAATCGATAATTAAATTTAGTACTTGTTTAAGCAATTAAATATTTTTTCCTTTTTTCGATCGTGTGTAGAATTAAACTTCTTTTTCTTTTAAACCTTTGAATGGTTTAAAAAGTTATACAGAAAAGAAATTGTAAAATATTAAGTTCAAATAAGAGTTGTTCGAAATTTATCATGCATATTCTACTGGAAGAAGAAAAAGTTTCTTAGTCTCCTTTCAGTAAAAATTCTTTAAGAAAAGGAAATGTTTGAAAATTACACCATAGAGTGTCTCATTGTTTATCCTCTTAGCAGTATAAAGAATTGTTTTATATTTTTTGGTCCTATTTGATATTTCTCCGAAGAAAAGCTTTTCGTATTTTTTGACCTTCTTCGTTTAATACTTCCCTGAAAAAAGAAAGAAATTTTTAGTATCGTTTGAATAATCCAAAACATATATATATATATATATACATATAAAACATATGTATAAAAAGTAGAAGCGAAAACTATCTTCCCGCAGTAAATACGCTCTTAACAATTACGTCACCGACTCTCCTCAGTTGTCCCCATATCTGGGTGAATTCGACACGGTACGAGTATCCGAACTCGCCGCGGGATTATTACACCCACAAGGTCCTTCTCTTCAAGACAGTCCTCCAGGTGATGCGTGATATTCTCAAGAAGAAACGACTTGAATTTTCGTGGCTACATATGACCATCGATTAGATGTAATTTTATTAAAAATGTATTCCCACAAGGTATCAGTTGGTGATGATTTATGATCATGGTGATGGTGTTCATGGGTTTCTCTTATGGCTTCTAACACATTCATCGTAAAGAATTAATTTCGATAAACTTTCGGATCACGTAGATCGTATTAATCGTAATAATCTAAAATTTCGCAACAATGTGAATGGTAACATTTCAATGAAACGATCGATCGTAATCGATGTAATTGTTACGTGGTTGGTCTGTTACAGAAATGGTTACGCAGAAGCGGAGTCGAACCGGTTGTGCTCCCAGTACAAATTCCGACCGAGCGACAAGTACGTGCCGTTGATGCCCTTGAACGTGAACTAGCTATTGCGGAAACGCAAGAAGAACGGACCAGATAGCCTTTGAAGTGATGCCAGTTAACAGAGTTCTAATGAGCGGGATAATTGCACGCGCCTCAGCCACGTACCTCGCAACCCCCTTCTCTTTCTTTCATGCAGAACCGGCCTGTCTGGGAATCTTCTTTCCCGGTCATTCATGAATTTACATTGTTACAGGTCACTGCTTCCCCTGGAATGCCATTTTTTCTCGCTGACTCTGAGATTGCTCTTGAAATCTAAAGATTTAATTCCTGGCGAATGTAAAAGGTATTAGTTTCTTTTTTTGTTTTTCTGGCTTATTCCAAGTAAAAGAAAAAGAGAAATAAGACGAGATTTCTTAGATTTTATAGAATTAAAGATTCCTAGAAAAATCTTGACAGAGAGATGAGGGAATATTTACTTTCTTTTCTATCTTAATTGGAAGAAAAAGAAGAAGAAGTTGGTGTTTCTTAGTTTTTGTAAAATTAAAAATTCCTTTTAAAAGTCTTCGAGAATTTAAAAGCTATGAAAATCTACAAACTAATGTTATTCCTGAATAAAACAAGATGAATTAGAGGGTAACGAAAGCAACAGATAGGTTCACAACGGCCTGAAAGCGAGAAACGGCTATGCAAATGTTAACATCTGCCGTCCTTGCAGTTCTGTTGCAGTATGTGCGAGGTTAGTCGTGTGTTTGCCCACGAAAATTTATTTTGTCCTTCGTTTCGTAATCTTGAAATGAAGCGTAGAAAAGATATTGTGCAATATCTCGAATGCCCTTGAAAAGAAATTGGCGCAAAATTTGAAGAAAGGCCTGCAAACTTCAAGGGCGTCACGTATATGTAATTGAGCCAAATTTATATTACGGATAAAATAATTCATAATTTTACTGCTCAATATTACTCTTTTAACGTGTTTCTAACTTTAAGAGTGACGATTTAGATGATCAACCTTCGTAGAAAGAGCAAGAGAAAGTTATTCACCGCAGACATACAAAGTAGCGAGAACTTTATTTTTGGTAAATTTAAATTGAAGCAAAGTTCAGCAATAGGAAGAAATAAGATATAGTATGATTATCGAAGAATTGTTGCTCGATTGAATGCGATAAAGGAAAGTTTTACTGGAACTATGGTACCGAAATAAGGTTCGCGTCTCTTGCATATCATTCGTCGCCATTGCCGTTACGCAAATGCATGCAATTGCATAAAAACGCGCGGCATTAGCTACGATCCTTCTTAGATTAGGATTATCCATCAAGTTGATGCGAAGAAAGTTGAATGTGATTTATTAAAATTTATTACAAATCGCTAAATAGTAATAAGTAATAACGCATCGAATTAAATTCTTTTATGAAGTGACAGATGATGTTAGTTCTACATTAACTTGATGGATTTACAACGAACCAATGAATTCCACTACGTTTACGATTTTTCTATCCTCTTTGATAGCTTAGATTTTGAAACTTGTGCATTCAACAAATCTCTATCTCATTTAAGACATTTTTAAGGCCGCTCGTGTACCCGGTGCAAGATAAAATTAGCATCAGAGATAACAATGCGGATTAAATATTCAAGAATCATGAAAGTTTATGATTCATTTCATTCGCACTGCTCAAAATAATCTGGAAGACACTTGATCAAACAGATTCGTTATTTTCGCTGTGAATGCTACATAAGTTGAGTTCAATGTCTGAGCCTCATTAAATATTTCATATTCTCGTCTAACTGTATATCTTACGTCCTAGAACTTGAAAAACATGTTGACACTGAAATGCCCTTGACGCTTTTATCTTTCACATAACTCTCTAATCTTCTTTTAACTTGTTAACCAAGAAGATAACTCGTCATTCCTACAATAATTTATTTATCTGGAGATTCTCCGTTCTTTTATTAGCTTTACTTCTGCTAAAAAAAAAAAAAAAGAAACAATTATTTAGTATCTCTTCAACAAAAATTGTTTAAGACAAGCAAAGGTTTAAAAATTGTTCAATGCTCTATTGAAAAGAATTCTTATACCTTCTCATCCTGAACAGAAAATTTTCGTCTTTTGACTTTCTTTTAACAATATTTCACTATATAAAAGAAAAGAATACTAATTATTTTGAGCAGTGGTCGAGAAAGAAAACGAAGATATTAGAGAAAACGGAATAACGACGGCCCTGCGCAATCTTTACTGTGATTGAAATTATTCAGACGTAAGCATATTGTACAGTTTTACTCGTGTAGAGGTATGTTATAAGCAACCGACCGTTATTTGTGGCTACTCGTGCCCAAATAATCGATGAGGCATTGAGAGTGCCGGAAGTTGTCGCCGGACGACCGAGGATAATCCGGATTTTGTAAATATTTCGAGAAGGTCAGCCGGGGAAGAGTGCAATCGATTGAGCGTGACACATTGATGTCATGTTGAGAATAACTCAGTGACATTTTATTTCCTGAAGACCTTCGATTGACCAACGATACAGTGAAATTTAACAAATTCGAGACAAACTGAAAGAAAAGTTGGATTATGTCAGTTCCAAAGACTCGTACAATGGCCCACGAAAGTATTTGAATTATCATTAGACTGCGGATTTTTATGCAAATTTATATCTTTATCAACGTAATTGTAAAAAAATAGAGCTTAAATAGAGATTTCTCTTGTCTATTAAAAATTATAAGAAATACTCTACTTTGGATATTTTATATATTTTTCTATCTAATTCTATGCATTTTTGCATCTTTAAATTTTGCACAAATACATAAAAATTCGCAGTGTATCGCATAACACGCATAATATTTAATATATTATATAAATAAATTTTATAGTATTGGCAATATTAATAAGTTTTATAGTACATACTTGGAATTGACGATTTAAATGATGGATGGACTGCAGATTTCTATGCATTTATTCGAAATTAAAAATAAAATATTCAAAGTGATGTAGATATTATAATATTTAGTAAGTGAAACAAATCTCTATCTCGGTTCCATTTCTTCACTTCTTTCCATAAAGACATGAATTTGTATAAATATCCGCAGCCTACCTACAGATAACACAATTGAAAAGAATTTTTTAATGTGAAATTTATTTATGAATAGACCGAATCTTCGAGATTAAGCTGTACCAATGAATATGAGATAGAGTAATATGTATCAACGTATGCCCAATTAAGTTTTTAATTATAATAAGTACAATATCATAATATACTCATTTTTAATCTTTGCACGCGATAGTGTCGCTTATATTACATTACTTATATATATCTTAATCTAAAATATACATTCTCACAGAGAATACGTATATTATCATAAAGAAATAATATTAATTTTGCACGATTCTTCACACATTTATCTTTGAAATCTGATAAAAATCTTGATACATTATCAAAGACTAGTTTAAGGTATACATATATCTGAGATATAATAAACTGCATCTGTATTGATTTCAGTTAAATCAAAGACCAAAAATATTGTGAAAAATAAACGACTACCTCCTTACCAACTAACTTTCTTATCTTTAAATAAACACTAATTCTGGAAAATGTTGATCAGCGTTGTTTTATGTTGACTTCATATTTTAATATAAATTGATCGAAGAAGAGAGTAACCTGACTGTCTCGTCCCAGTGATAGTGGAATTTCAAAATGTTTTATGTAACATATACATTATATACTAGAAAGTTTTCTATGATACAGTTGAGGACAAAAATAAGTGAACATTCTTATTGCACCTATAGTATCCTTATACTACATTGATTATTATTTAGTAATTAATTGAAATTAATATTTATATTTTTGTGTAAATAAGCTGTATTTAATGAAACTTACTTGATATTTATTTTAATCTACTTTTATTTCCAATCGCAAGTGTTCGAATACTTTCCAACCGCTGTATATTTTTCTTGCGTGATGTTTAAATTTCGCGCTACTGCGCAATGTCCGTAACGTGAAGAATGGATTTCGAATCTGCTCGCTCTATATTCAGTGGCTGAAGCGCGGAGTGGGAGTGTGTCAGTTCTAGATGCTGTGATGGATGAAGTTTCGTCAAACGGTACGTCTTTTTCGGCAAAGTAGAGTGTTATTTCTAGACGAATCGGCCGAAATCATAGTGTGATATACGTAACATTTTAAGTAGTGTACGCGACAAATGAATCGATCGATGATATTTTGTGTACGCTCGATCCTTCGAGGATCGCGTGGGCGTCCTGTCTTCCAAGTCTGTTGGCCCACGCTCTTCCAGAGACTTTATTTATGCGTTCTTTTCAACTGTATCATCTCAATCCTGTATTGACAAGGAAAACAATGCTTCGGAGAACATTTCGTAATTCCGCTAATGTCCCTTTCTTATTGACAAGTTTCGATCGCCTTAGAACTGGTCGATTTATTGTCAGCTGGTTGATAACTACTTTCTCAACGCTTACCTAATGTCAACCGTGAATCACGTTTCCTTCCTACTACACGTCCCTGACGCGCTCTGTTTTCCGTTTGATTGCGCCGTGTTTATTTTCATAGCCGCAACAACTTCCAATTATTCGGAATTTAATGCTTAGGAAAATTTCTATTGCTAGTACGCGTCGCGTTCCTATGAAAGTCATGCAAAAACGTATGTACCGCTGCTAATGTAAATAACTCGATACAGACGAAACGTTTAACGTTAGAATTGCCAAGTCTTTAATCTTTAATGTGTAATATATTATATATAAATGATTATACTATACAAATAATCGTGATTTTATCTCATAAATTAATATTAATTATATAATAAAGTACCAAAAGTAGCCTTACTTATCTAGTAATTGTATAAACAGGAAACCCAAAATCACAGTATTTCGATGGGTTTGATAGTCCTAATATAAAAAATGATTTGAAACTATAACCAAAAGTGAATTCTTTATTCAAATTTGCTTTCAATATTTTCTAGACCTGGGAAGTAGGGAAAGTGGTGGGACATTAACGTGTGCTGGATGTCTCAATGCAATTGATGAAGATGAATTCATACAGGCACTAAATCAAGAATGGCATATCGATTGCTTTCGGTAAAAATAAGTAAAAAGAATGATATATTGGCTATAAAAAGTATTCTTAAATCATTGCACTTGTAACATTTACCTACTAATTAATCAGGTCCAACTATATTAAATTTTGTATCATTTAGTAGTACTTTGATAAGATTATACAAATTTGATACTACTAAGAAATATTTCATTGGAAAATAATTTGTGTTAACACTTTTATTTTCCATTAAAATTCAGTTGTAATATGAATAGGAATAGGTCATTCATGAAGCTATCATATTCTAGGTGTTCGGCATGTGATATTGGTCTATCCACATGGTACTTTGAGAAAGATGGCTTACTGTTCTGTAAGGATGATTATGGGGCTGCCTATGGCGAAGCTTGTCAAGGTTGTGGCCAAATCATTACGGGTCCTGTCATGTTGGCAGGAGATCACAAATTTCACCCAGAATGCTTTGCCTGCAACTCCTGTGGAGCCTTCATTGGAGATGGAGAGAGTTATGCACTAGTTGAGAGATCCAAGTTATATTGTGGGAGCTGTTACAAGAGGCAGATGCAACCAATCAGGACAGCTAATTGTCCCTTCTCGAGAAAACCACATAGCATCAGATTGGTTGAGATACCTCCAAATTCTTCTGATCCTGAGAAACAGAGAGGAATTAAATTGACATTAGACACAACTCCGAATCCCCGAAATTGTGGTGCTTTACTTCGCATATCTGAGTATGTACAGGAATATACATTTGCTTTCATTCAATGGTTAGAAGTTAAAAACAAGATACAGGGCTATAAAATAATGTTAACAACTTTTTATATTGTTTTAAAACAAACGTGCAAAACAAGAGATGATAGAAAGTGTTCATTTCTAAAATAAACTAGTACTGCCATTGCAAAATTATATTGTTGTAGCTTTTTTATAGATATTTAACACTATGCATGAATGTGGTTATTTAAAAAAAAAATAAATAAAGCAAAATAGATGAGCAGCCTCTAATAACTTTGAACTAAAATGCAGGTTAATGAGAAATGTTCGTGGAAAAATCAGTAAGCTGCTGGCCTCTGTGATGGAGGTTCTATTTAGACTATGCTGCCACTTCTCTAATCATAGGTACAGCATAACAAATAAATAATATGCACTAGATATTGTATTCGTTATAAGTTAAATGTGTATCTTTTAGTATCTGCTATTTAACTGCACGCAAAATATATATCTTGTGCAAAATAATTTCCTTGTGTGTAATATTATTTGTTTACTGCATAATATGTGCTGCTTAGATGTGTGAGCATGTAATATTTAGGATGAAGCGAAAGTTTAAATCATGCACTTCAGACAATTGCTACATGTTGTTCACTAATATGATTTCAATTCTAATGTTATACTTTTATATTTATTTTAATGACATTTTACATTCAAATATATCTCATTTCCTTCACATTTTCGTATTTTATATCTCTTGTGCTCTGTATTTTATGTGTATCTCACAATTAAAAAGAAAAAGAGGAAAAATGTATTAGGTCACAAATAAACATGCAAATTAGTTCTACCGTTTAATTTCACTTCTAATATCTAAATTAAATATGAATTAAATGCACGCAGTTTTGCATGTTTTGTTTAAAAAATATATACATATGTCATATATTTATGAATATTAGAGATGTCATGTGAAATGTGTTACAGACTGAATATGTCCAGTGATCTCATATCTTTGCACATTGGTGACCGCATACTCGAAATAAATGGCACACCGGTTAAGGATCAGCCTATAGAGAGCATTGAAAATCTAATACAACATTCCGACACAGTTTTACAGGTAAATTTTATCCTACAAGTCATGTTTATGGCAGTTTATGTCATTTCTATCTGTGCAAAAAATAGTTAATAATAAAAAGAAAATGCATTGAACATTGCAGTTAACCATTGAGCACGATCCGGACGCAGTGTCTCGACGACCCGCATATTCATCGCCGACCGCAGCGATGTTGACATCGATTGCAAGTCCTAGAACAAGTCCCGAAAATAAAGAACGTCTATTTAAACGCCGGGATGAAGGATATATCAGTGGGACACGAAGCAGACAATTGCGGAGGACCAGGGATCCTATGCACAAAGAGCGTAGTAGCTCCATGTCGCGACTGCTTGACGGGTACAGATCAAGTTTCAAACGAAATGCTTTCATAATGTCTATCGATGCCTGAATATATATTTATTTTAAAGTTTGTTCTGTAATATATTTGTAATATATTTATAGATCTTCGCCCACAAATCCTACATGTGACTTAAGCAGAACTAGATCGTTTCGTGTCGAACCAAAGAATCAAAGAATATTTCGCGCCAGTGATCTAGTAAAGGGCGAACTGCTAGGTACAGGATTTTTCGGGCAAGTGTTCAAAGTCACACACAGAGATACCAACGAAGTGATGGTGCTAAAAGAGTTGTACAGAGTAGACGAAGAAGCTCAAAAGAATTTTTTAAAAGAGGTAAGCTTGCGTTTCACCGTCGCTGGATCCTTTATGTATCCCTATATTTATGTACGTTATTTTATTCCTTGTTATTGCCCTTAACAGGTTGCTGTGTTACGTTCGTTACATCATAACAATGTTCTCCGATTCATCGGTGTTCTGTACAAAGATAAAAAGCTTCATTTGGTCACCGAGTACATAGCAGGTGGAACTCTGAGAGCTCTGCTTCATGATACGAACGAAATCTTACCGTGGGAGCAACGAACGTCGTTTGCTAAAGACATAGCCGCTGGCATGGCTTATTTACATTCCATGAATATTATTCACCGAGATTTGAACTCGCACAATTGTCTCGTACGCGAGGATAAGACTGTAGTCGTGGCCGATTTCGGCCTAGCCAGGATAATACAGAATGGCAATTCCCCCCACAGTCGCAAATACAGCAGACATTCCGACGGAGAGGTGAAAACATCAAAGAAAGAGCGAAAGAAAAGATACACAGTAGTCGGGAATCCATATTGGATGGCGCCTGAGATGATGAAGGGCAACAAGTATGACGAAAAAGTTGATATATTCAGCTTTGGTATCGTCGTTTGTGAAATCATTGGCCGGGTTCAAGCCGATCCCGATTATTTACCACGCTCTTCAGATTTTGGGCTGAACCAAAACGTATTCAAGGAGAAATTTTGCTCCAATTGCCCAGAAATGTTTTATATGATCGCCTTTCTTTGCTGCGACCTGAATCCCGACAAGAGGCCACCTTTCGAAGTGATGCAGTTATGGTTGAAAGCGTTAGCAAAGCATTTATCGGTGGGGGCAGAATTGCCATCGCATTTGGAATTCGATGTTAGAAACTACACAGGATCGAGTACGAGTACGAGCGAGTCCACGACTCCAGAAACACTGACGCCACAATTGAAGCCTATTAAAGAAGGTCAAGTACACCAGGAGAAGAAACGATGCAGCGGTTGTGACGATAGCACGCTGGAACGCGAAGAAATTGTGCCTAGTAGCAATATTCTTCAAGTGCCTGACGTGATAACTCCTCGAGGAAGGTATACGAGACAAAATAGTAAAACGAACGAATCATCTGGAACCTCTGGTCGTTACTCGAGGCAAAACTCGAGGTCCAAGGAAGCAGCTTCCGTCGATAAACCAGACATTGTTATTTCTCCGGACTCCAGTGGATTCACTGGCTGCTTTCCGAGGCAAACTATCAAGTCGACCGAATCGCCTGCTCACTTTTCTAACGATAATCAGGATTCGTATGTGAAAAATGAAACGGAATCTAATTTGAAACGGATACCTACTATCGAAAAAATACGGTATGTGGGCAGAGCGAGTCCGAGCTCTTTGTCGGATACTCTTGAATACATTATCGATAACAAGTACTCGTACAAAGTGAATAATAATTTGAATTCCAAGTCGGCGGAGAAATCCAGTGAGTATAATTCGATGAGCGGCGGCCATTCGAGAACGAAGTTGGAGGGCAAGTTCAAAATGCCGGATACGAATTCTGTTAGTTCCTACTTGAGGCAAATTGGAAAATCAATGAACGTCGTAGAGAAGGAAAGTAACGTTGATGGTAAGAACAATAACGATACGAAGAAGACTGTAGGCGAGACTTCAAAATCATCGGCAGGCTCTTATCTCAGAAGGACAAAGATTTCTCCCACAAAAGAGACGCCAAAGAATGCATTTTCGCCGCAGAAGAACAGTGAATCCGAAGCTGGTACTTCGTTACAATCAAAAGTAAGTGTAAGCCCGGGAGAAGTTACCGAAGATGAGCCTATCAACGATAGGGTAACCAGGCAGGAAAGTATTGTTTCGGATATCGGTAGTATATTGTCTAGGCAAGGAAGTCTCACAGTATTAGATTGTACAGCCAAACACAAAGATAAGATGTGTAAAGATTATTCGCCTTTTAACACCTTGCAGAAGGAGGATCTCCGTAAAGAAGGCAGTTTCAGGAATAATACTGCGCTTCATTATACAGATAGTCTCTATTCGAATTCGAGCCTTTCCAAGAACGATAATTTTCTCTCGTACGATACTCGAAATGAGACTAATGTAGATAACAAAAAAGACTGCACCGCATCCACCCAAAATTGTACGAATTTCGAGTCGAGTAACTCTAAGAAGACAGTAATTGAAACGGCGCCGATGTATGATGGAAAATTGCCTAACTCTTTAACCGAGTACACCGAATGTTATAAAAATGTGGATCTATGCAGGCAGGATAGTTTCGGTTCCGACAGTGCAGTCGGTACAATGAGAAGTAATTTTTTCGCAGACTTAGATTTCGTTCAGTTACGAGACGGTAGGCATACACCGGATTTGTGCCATACTCCTGAACGGTGCTGCACTCCTAATCGGGCTGCGTCGCCGATAGAGAGCACAGCTTTGTGAAGTTTCCACGCTAACAAAGTAATCTATCATTCGTAATGAAACGAATATTTACTAATCTCATTCTCTTACGCTTAATCGACCATCTGGTAATTTAAGTTGTCTAGTTCTCATTCTCATTTTTCTAACTTCAATAACCTTAAAAATGATATATGTTCAACACCAAGAGAATCCTTTCCTTTTGTCGACTGTGTTGTAATATTGTGTGACATCGTGTGAAAAAATATTATTAACAACTTGATGTCCAGTATTAATGAATCTAATGATCAGTTTGTACGAGTTCGAAATATATCGTGGATGGCACAGTGTTGCCATCCAGACGAACTCGCCCTAAAACGTTCGCATTCCTGCAAGATCTTGCCTTGTGGTTCTCATAAGCGGGAATTTACGTAATTATAAGACTAACGAAAGCATTCCATCCAGAATTCTAATCTGATGCGTTCAGAATCGATAGAGCTAACGTGTGCTTTTCAGAAATGGTGTTCGTAAACGCGCACCGATCGCGTGTTCCGCGATCAACAATTTTCAAAATGTGTTCCCGGGGACACTAAACAGGAAGTCTGGATCGCTACATCTACGGTTCTTTATTCTCTGTGGAAATACGGGATTATATCGAAGAAGTTGTAAGCATTACTGTAGAGTCAGTTTTGTAGAATAGAGTGTAAAAAAAAATGATATTCTTTACCGGATATATATGTACATCATACTGTAAAATATTATCCACATATATGATGGTGGTGTGCATGTACAGATTATTATCGACATGTATAAAATTCGGGCTCGTCAGTTATATCTTTGTTATTCTCATAGGAAATATAATTTTATTTGATTGATATTACATCTTTTCGCTTCTTATGTTCTCGATGTTATGTTTAATTTCAAAATTGCAAAATTATATATCCTATATTTTTATTTAACTTAAATGATTCACACGTTACGCATACGCACGCATACACATGTTAGCAAAGATATAAGTGATGATAAAAGTAGTATGATGTGTATAATATAAAAGAATGTAATATAGTTTTGTATATACATATTCCAACATTTCTCATGTTCAAAACACTGTTTACAGAACATATATTTAACAGTAAAAAGCTTTATATTGATAATGTAGAGACAAAACTTCTTTTGATACTATTAAAAAAAAAAAGTTGTATTTCTATTCTATTACATTCTAATCGTAAACAAAATGTTCCCTAATTTAATCAAAATAGAGTGAGTGGTAGAGTACAGGATTTAAATGACTTACAATTGAATTTTGAGTCTTATTAAAACAAAAGAAACAAAAATACGATTAATAGTTTTTATACAAATTAATTAGTAAGATTTTCGCACTTTGTGTTGCATATAAAAATTTGTTCACTTTGTTACCCACGTTTCTTTCCCGTTCAGATTTTCATTAACGATTGGCTATGCATTAACATTGTCTTCTTCCTATTGGGAAAAATTTTGATTCGTTTGAACACTGTTGTTATTGAAAGCACTTCGATTCGTTACACCAAATAAATGTTTATTATCTGTGATAAAAGGTGTTTTGAAGCTGTCTATAGTTGAAAAATCTCAAGTGGGAGTAGACTGAAAAAACGTTACTAAAATAATGGAACCCCAATTCTTACTCTTTAATGTATAAGAAGAAAGAAAAATTACTCGCAGTACTAAACTAATTATGTATTGACGAAAATAAAAATGACAAAAAAAAAAAAAAAAAGAATGAAAATTTTCCAGATATTAATTTCAATGGACAATACGAGCAATAAATAATACTATATTGTAAAAACTTCAAGAAAGTGAATATGTACGAAAACCGATTGGAACAAAAGAAAGAGAAAATAATGTCCGATTCAAATGTTTAAACAGCAGACAAGTATACAATGTTTAAACGAAAGATTTGATGTAAATCGTTGAAACATTCGAGTGAATTTTTTAATAATAAAGTTTTAAATAGAGATATTTTTGTTTAATTAAATTCTCTGTTCGACATTTAAAACGTTTGAAACCATCTAACTGTTAAAATTGCAATCTTTTACATTCTCAAGCTTCCGAACTACTTGAATCAAAGATGGTTGGCGTTACAGAACGAATGTTTCAAAGTTACGAATAATATCTGCGCATGTCGAATATATTTAAAGACATTAGCGTAACAAATAATGGTCAACCGAGTAATCATGTATGAGTAATCGCGTGTATAATGTAAAACAGCGAGTAACACTCGTTGTAGAATGATTTTCAGCAAACAGTATTAATCTCGTTATCGTTGCTTACTTATGACTACCGTAGTACACAAGTAGGAAACTTTATAGACACGCGAAGGGCACAAAGAAAGACTCTGTAAAAAAAGACTTTTGTAAAAAAAAAAAAAAAAGAAGGAACACGATGGAGAGGGGGAAGAAGAAGAAGAAGAAGAAGGAGAAGAAGAAGAAGACGAACTTTGGAATGGTAGACACGTTATTTTTATAGTCTCTGTAAATTGTTATGCTCCTTCTGTTCGACATATTTGGGGAACACGAGGAGCATTCACAAATCTTAACCCCTTGCAAATTATTTTTCTTTACACCAATAATGGAGTACACGATAGGATCAGAGCATATTTCGTATACTACTTTGTTACGGAAGAAGAAACGAATCAAACAAAATCTTCGCGAGGCCTCGTGACAAATTAAAGGTTAAGCACGAAATGATTTCATTAGATGGGGATAGTTTTCGGGGACAAGATTCTGGAATAGAAATTTTCTCTCATCTATTTTTTTAACTGGATTCGTCAGATCTCTCTGTATCTTTGAATGGAAACGCTGTGTTGATTATATATCCGTCATACACAGTGGCATACAAAAATATTTGAGCACATATAGAACACTAGAATGTTTTTATAAATGTTCGAATAATTTTGAGCTACTATATGTTTAAGTTACAACCTTGAAGTTATGTTAAAATTGAAATTTTTAATGTTGCTTTATATGACGTGATTGATCAACATAGTGTTAACATATTTCGTTTCACGGATCTATAATCATAATGTACAATGCAACTTGAGAATTTCTTTCGAGAATCTGTTTCCCAAAACTGCAAAATATGGAGACAGTTGTGTCCATACAGATGAAGAGAGCAATAAATGTATGTATTAATGCCGAAAAAAGGATGTATTTGAAAGAGAAGAATGGGTAGCGCGCACTTTGTTCTTTATATTGCACAATTTGTTAAAACTCGAACGATAATTTTTGCATGTGGTAAAACCACATTTCAATATCGATTATACTATATGTCACATTTTGACACGATAAAAAATTCGTCCCGATGATTGCTCAAAATCTTTGATCGACAGAAGTCGTGAACGAACCGTTTTTTATAAGTCTTTGGTACTCGTTAGTTGCAACATTTTCGAACTATTTTCCGTGCTGAAATTTATGCAACTAGGGAACAGACTGTTTTGTTTAACATTCTAGTAATACAGAGAAAAAAAGAAAAAAATAAATGGTTGAGAATAAATGGCTATGTTGTTTTTCTTGTTACGAAACTTTGTAGTAATTCAATAAATGTTTATTTATTCAAAACTGCAAAATAAACAAATTATACATATAAAATTTATATAATGATTATTTAAATTTCAATATTTGAAACCAAGAATTTTTCAAATTTTGAAACGCACGTCAGTTATCAACTGTCGGTAATTAGATGGTTGGGTGGCCTTTTTTATTTAATCATAGAGTAGTAGGTAGCAGCACCTGCCGCTTTAGCATTTTTTAAATAAAAGATAAAGCTATATTAACTATAACTTTTATGAAATCTTAAAAAGCTTCATGTATAAAGGATTGCAAATTACTTTGGTTTTTCAAAATTTCACACATATATATATATAACACATATAAAGTTACATCTTTATGCAATGAAAATATATAAAAGTGACATAATAAAAAACAGCAAAGTCATAAAAATATATAATAAATGTAGAATCTAAAATACCTTTAATTCGCTGTTCTGATGTTGCTGAGTTACACAAAGTCTTTTCAAATCATGTCAAAGTGTTTCATTTCTATTTTAGTTATAACGCAGCGAAACATCGTTAAAAACGTAACACTGTTCCAAATACGAATACTTTTTTTATTAAACAATTTGCTTATCACTTGATTCGCGTTTAAGTTCTAATTATGGACACAATTAAAATGTAATTTAGCGAAAATTACGAGGATGGACTCGACTGTTATAACCGGAAATATAATTTTGGCGGTTAATAAATGAACATCTAGTGGCGCCACCTATTGACATTTAAAATTTAAAATTTAATATTTCAAATTTAAAAGGGACTGCAATATTCTAGTTCACGATTGGAATGTACATATTTTGTTTTTAAAACTTTTTACGAATTTTTCTTATAATAAGATTTGTAATAACAAAACTCATCATTTTTCATAAATAGAGTTCAGGACCTGAATCAACCAATGGTAGCGCTGTTAGCGAAATATGACATTTCCGAGTAAACTATTGGACACATTTTATAAGAACGGAAGCAATATTCAATCGTTTTTCATGATATTTCTGTTAATCAGGTAAGGCTTATTCTGTATTAAACATTAAAGAAATCCAAATTGTAAGAAAATTAAAAATATAATGGGTATGAAGTTTCGATCAGTAGAATTATTTTAGAATTTAAGTAGAATTATTTTCTGAATGCATCATGCATTAAACGAATTCCTATCACACGAAACGTAAAAACACGTTTCAAATGTAAAAAAATGAAGCATCTTTTTAAAGTCACTTTCTGAAATGGATTGTGTTCTAGAGGGGACATTGTCTGAATATAAATTCATCGTCTAGACATTCGCGAACTCGATATGCATCAAAAAAGGGAAAGAACCAGAAAGAAGATCTCTCCAAATCTCTTCTTTAAACCATTACGATCATTTAGTATTGTAAAACACTTGCTATGTCATACGTCATTGTCATTCGAACCACATAACCTAACAAAATTGACATTAAGGTTGTATCGATCATAGAAAGCGCCACCGATGCAATTACATTTCAATCGATCCATGTGATCGATTTTCATTCAGAAGTTGAGCAAAAGTCGTTTCTTTGAATTTGGCTTTATTTGAAAGTTTTCGTTCTCAGAAGACGTTGATTAGATGAGATATATTATAAAGCGAATCGTTTTTGTAGATGTATCTTTAACTGTCCTGTGAAATAGGATAGGATGATTATTCAGGACTCCTGAGGATTTTAAGAAAATGTTACTAATCGCAAAATGTTGGTTATAGAATCTTCAGAGGTATGTATAATTGTATAGCTCTTATATCGGTTATGTTTTATGGTGATTGATATTTTAAAATGAGCTATAATTTGCTAATATTTCTTAACAGTGTAACATTTAAAAAATGATTTTATTACGTTTTAGGGTGTATCCAGATTCATTTCATTTTCATAATCTGGGTTATCACACTTGACATTGTTACACTGTGCAGTGTTATACTTAACACTGCCGCGTTTAACACAGTTTGAGGCTTCTGGACGAGAGCCATGTCCATTAAGAAAACATTTCTAACATTCCGCTAACATTGCAGTTAGCCTCGTCAGGAGATTAAAAGACGAACTACTATAACACTGTACCGTGTAAGAATGTTAAATATGATATAACATGTACAATATAAAAGAAGTTATCTTCAGAATTTTTTTAGCTAATTTAGGTAAAATGATAGTGTACGATCCATTCAATCGATTATTCACTCGTAACTCACGTGCGTTTTATTTTTTCAATCGATATCGATAAAAGTAAGCGGCAAAGTGATTTCCAGCAGAGTTTTCGGGGAGATGCCGCTGGTATAATTTGTCAAGCGTGGCCGAAGGAAAGAGCGACGGCTTCGAGCGAGGAAATTTATGGGTCGCAACGTGTCGACGGAAACCTTAAATTTTAACGTCCCTGTCGCGTACTCGGCCGGGCCCTGCCCTGCCTGTTAAGGACCTTGTGAAGGGGGATTACGACTTGACTGCTACGAAGCGAGCGTGGAACACCGAGGGGTGGTCTCTCCTCTCTTTTCGCGGTGGGGGAGAATCAGAGAAGTATGGTGGTGGTTCTGCGGCAGGGAAGGGGGTGGCGTTGCGACGGTGCCACAGGAAAAGGTGTAGGGAAGAGGGTGGGTTATGGGGTATAACGCGACGAAGAACATCCGAATAAAATAATAATAAACCGCGGATACGTTTCAGCGCGCGTCGCTCCTTCTTCCGTCCTGATGCTTCGCCTGTCTCTCTTTCTGCCTCGGTCTTTCCTGTTTCTGCGTCGCCTGAAATAAATGAGTCGGGTCTAACCGCTTGAATCGAACGAGCATAATGAGTACAGGTTTGTATTTCTTTTTCTTTTTCTTCTTGTTTGTTTTTTGCTTTTAAAGTTGTTCTCTATGGTAGAATTGGACAATTATTTTTTGCCTGGAAATTCGATGTATTCATCTTGTCATCATCTACATATTTGGTTCTTCTCTATGTTGTAGACGGGTCGTCAGAGGCGTATGACGATGATGTATTACGTCTAAAATTGAGTCCTTATTCTCTGTTTAATATTGGGAACAAAAGGAACGTTCATTTATTTAATATAGCGATACATTCGAAGTTTACGAGTATTTAATGTTATCGATTATTTTTCTATGAATTGTCAGTTTTTGTTAGGCCGCTTATCGAAATCTTCTTTGTATCGATATGCCGCCATCATCGTTTATTTGTAAAAAGATGATTAAGTTAATTTATACGAAACTGAATAATTCATTCATTTCGTCCGGCTGTTTTGTAAATGCAAGACCACCGAGGCTGCCGCCGGTAGACTGACTACATGCGAGTGAAACGCGACATTTTAAGGCTTGCGTGACACGGATCGATATAATTTTCTGCAGTTTAGATCGTTGCGAGAAGAGGTGGATTCCAGGTACTTGGAAAAAGAAGGTTAACAACACCACGAAACAGCAGTGTTCACCATGGAGCAATTTGCAAATGAAAAAAAAGGATGATATTGCGAGAGGTTCAAACCACATACAATCAGCTCACTAGCTTATCTTAAATATAATTCATTAGCGTTTAATTCTGTATAAGTCGATTACAAATGATACCGACTTATCAGTTAAAAGATAGTCATTTGAAAACATTATTAGAGGCATGATAAACAGTAGAATATATCATGTACATTGACAAACGAAAAATTATAGATACATATGTCTATGGAGAAATACCGAGTGCAAGACGAAGACAAACTTGTATCTATTAAAAAATTTAAGTCTCATCACTATTTATAAATTTATAAAAGTACGAATTTTTTGATGATAAAAGAATGTGATTGGATCATAAATGACTCAAAGGACGTAGCAGGGCTAATACAGAAAGCCATCCACGAACGTTTCATCGGGTAACGGAGCCGGAGCGATCGACCTCACAGTTCGAACGACTTGGTATTCCTCGTGGTCGAATCGTCGTGAGTCATAGCGATCACTCGGCGGATTCGCAGATCATATATTTATCGCGGCTGTACGAAAAGCCCGCTGAGATGTTTCTTCTCAGGGACAAATCAATGGGGCTGGCGAGCCGGCGGTGGCCGTTTGATGTCAAGAAAGAGCTCGACCCGCTCGGATTCAACTATCTCGACGTCGTCGCCGACGGCGGCATCCTACTGCGATAACGCCATTATGCGAATTCGCGATTTGCATATTTCAGAAAGCGCTGCACAGGAAAGCATAAACAACTCTGGCCGCTCCGCGCAACGAGAGCGCCGTGGCTTCCTCGTCAGAAGAGTTACACGCATGGAAGATTTACGGAGAATCCAACGGTTTCCCTTTTCCCTCCCTTCTATCCTTTTTCCTCCTTCTTCCGACTCGTCGTTTTCTTCGCTGTCTCACTTCTTCTTTTCTTTTTTTTTTTAGGGAACCTCCTCTCGCACTTTGTATTCAGGCATAAATGCATGGCGACGCGAAATGGGAATTGGCTGAATACCTCCAGACGATCATCTCGGGGACGGAGGAGGAAAAAACCGGTCCAACAGTTTTGCTAGACTGCAGCTCGCGGTTTTCGGGCCGAATCCCGCGACCGAGGCTAATCCTTGGAAGACCATCTTTCGGCATGCTGACTGATGTGTCTCTCGAAATAGACAGAAGATCGTTTGTATATACACGATTTTGTTATTCAGCACGGTGTACCTTACTTCAGCAACTTTGCTGTCTGCAGTGTATGGAGAATACAGAATGTCTTCTCTTTTCCTACCTTTTATGTACCGTTTTAGAGTAAATACATCTAGGAGTATATAGCATAGTAGAGTTATTTGAGTCATCTAGGCTTCAACATCCTGAAAATATATGGCCATCGAGTTGTCAATGTATATAATATATTTCACTGTTTTATCAAACCATTAATTAGGAGTTAAATATGTAATCTGTTTTCAAGTTTAAAAATTGTTCATAACCGATTTTGGTGAATTACATAGCGGATTATTTGGTTCGACTCAAAGATCCTTCCGAGTGAAATAACCCTGTCTAAATGGTTCTAGCCATTAATTTGGAGAAATTTAGATCTTAATTTAATTATGGAAGATAAATTCTAATTCTTCACAAGATATATACAATTTATCTTCGTATTATTAATGTCGTATGCAGATAATGGTTTATCACGGAGATTCTTCATTTCCATCCAGCAGTGCTGACAACCGAGCAGAACGAAGGGCACGAGACCACCAACAGACAAGGATCGACCGACGTAGATCGCCTTTTCCGCGCATTATAATGCTAACGGTCGCTTATCAGGACAGCATAAAACGTTTCAGCGCTAGTTTCGCCGCGATAAGTGGCGGAGAGCGCGAAACCCGCGCGCTCGCTTACATAAGTAATATAATTGATTCGTTACAAGCGCTCCTACACGACAGATAAGTTTATCTGTGACGCGCATCGACGAAACCGGTTAGATAACGAGCGCCGCTACATCATATAATAAGCTTTAATTATTCGGATAATGAAGCTCGCCGTCCTCTTCTAATGACAAATAACATCGGCTCAACCATAAGCCACTGCAGCGAAACCATCGTGTCGAAACTTCCGGAGGAAAAGTCACATTGGCTTTTCTCGACGTTTCCTTCGACTCTACGGTGTTACGGCCCTTTTAATCTGCTACTGTTTGTTTCACTTGTGATTTCAATCTGCTCCTAGTTTACAGGTCACCCAAGACACAAAAAGCTGTCTTAGAGAAATGTAATTTATTTATGACAAGCTGAAAATCATAGTTGTGTATGTCAAGATTTTGAGAATCTGGAGTTAGTCATGTACCTTAACTTTTAAAAGCATCAAATGTTTCATAATTAATTAAGTTGCAACTTTATTCTTTGTCGCGACACGTTTTCATGACTTCGAAGAATATAAACGACTCTTGAAAAACGATTACTAGGAATGGTATAAGAACATCAGAGGTACAGTGGTACCAGTGGTCCATAATTTTAAATTGTACGTCTTCAGTTGCTTTTGTTTCATCCTGTTCCAGTTTACCAGTTCGAAGAATCCCGAACAACCTGTTAAACTGATCGGACAAAACCTGGAAGACGTTGATCTTGGATGAAAGAACAAGTCCCTGGTACCAACTTCCATCTGGTGCCTTAACGAGCAACCATTTTAATAAACTCGTCACACCGGTGCACGGGCCAAGATCGAGAGCCTTTCCAGATCTCGAATTTCAATTTTCACGCGACACTCCGTAAAGTATCCAGAGGCAAGAAGGAACGCGGCAGTAAGGAATCGCTGAGAAAGATCTCGACGAAGGAAAAAACGCGTTTGCCGTCAAATACCAGCGATCAGGCGGAAAGAAAGGAGGCTGGATGATGTACCGGTAGATCCACGTTCCACGCCGGATATTTACGTGTAGCCCGATGGCCGAACTCCTGTCGAACATCGGGTTTTACAGCGTCGAGCAACGGCGTATCGTTGGCCATCATCGAGGACCAAGGATCCGGCGACTGGTTACACACAAGTAGATGGATGAAGGTGGCTGGAACAAGGTGGCGGTTGATGGGTGTAAATTCAAGATACGATCTTCTCCCTTCTGTGTCCCTTTCCAAGTGGATTTACCGACTGCTGCGCGTTCTGTCCGCTTTACTCGGTTTTTAATTATCTCCGGAGTCCCTGAGACAAAGGCGTCGCCGCCGTCGTCAGCCAGGTAAACGTTTCTCTGTCTTACCTCCTTTGGCCGACGAGGACCGGGAATGTCTGACGAACCTTCTGGAACTGGGACGTGACGTATCGGCGCTGGAAAGCTGAAGAATCCTGGCAATGAATCGATTGAATATGTAAATGGGCTTTTGAATTGTTTGGAGGAAGTTCAGAAACGAAAAATCGAGGAAGATAATTCTTACGTGGATAAGAACTAACAGTCGTGTTTTAGAAGATATGCCACTGTAGTATTCGATGAGGAATTTTAGAAGACGTATGGATTATGGAACGCAAAGATGATTTATCGACTCGTTGGTTCAAACAACGATATAAATTTAATTGTTAGATTAGGTACTTGGTTTATGATTTAGATTCCATCATGAAGTTGGCCAATGGTCTACATAGAGTTGCGCTAGGCCGCTAATAAAAGATGTCCCCGTCTGGTCGCATTATCATTTTAATTGCTTCGTTTTGTGCTGAACCTTTTTGCCAGATCCTTATCTCCGCGTCGGGACAAATTAGCACCCCGACTGTGTGTTCGGTTGAAACCTGTTCGCTGGAATCTGCAAATTACCTTTTCTGCCGCCTCGATATAAAGGACGCCGGACATTCGGAATGGCGCGAGCGCGCCTTTTACGCCAGCGATCTTGCGCCGAGTGTTGCAAGTACAAATGAGCGAATTTACGTCCCGAAGAGCTACGACTCTCACTTTCGATGCATGTTAAGGAAGAGTAGCACCGTGTTTTGCAATTAGAAGCGTTAACCGTATGCTACTAGACCTTTGCAGGTTCTATTGGCGAAGAAATTCCTCTCGAGGGCAACCATAGCCCATAGTTACTGGGAAAAGTTTTGCAATTGAAAGCTTCGAATGTTACGGAGCCTTTATAATAGAATCCGTAGTAAAGTACAATCTTCTTTACAGAGAACCGTCTGTAAGAATGGCCATGATTTCATCAATAACAACGAGCAGCCTATTAGCGTTGATAAGAAAAATTCCTGAGCACTAACTCGCAAAGGTATCCTAACACTAGTAGAAATATTTTATGAATACATTATGCACGTTACATAAAGTACAGACTTTTAAAGGGAAGTAAACTTTTAGCGGCAGCATTAACTTAATTTCCGGCGCTATACACGATATACGATCGTATACAGCGCTAATGAAATTTCAAAATATATTTTATAAGACATACAATATATACATGTACGTTTACTAAGGTAAGTGTTCAAATACATTTTTGAGCCACTGTACGTCGAAGACCTCGGTTACAATTTCCATAGTTTTTTTATTTATTCTTTGACAATCAAGCAACGTCCAAGACGGAGAATCTGCAGATTGACTTTTTCGCTGCTCCCGGGGCCGAAAGCGCGGCGGAAGTGATGAATGGCGAGGGCAGGTCTTTTGAGAGCGGTGATCTTTTCGGCTGAGAGGGGTACACGAAGGACACAAAGCGCCGCTATCCGCACCATCAGTGTCCGATACCAGGCTCAGGTGACGCACTTTCCAAAGAGGTACCCATGCTGCCAGTACCTTTATTAAAGCGAAGACAAGACTCCGGACCCTGACACAGAGCCGACCGATGACAGAAAATATTTACAACGTCATCTTGCCTAGACTGGGCGTTTTCCTGGTCATCTTCGACGGCGCCAGCCTCTCCTTTCCATGACCATTACGACCGTCGCTTGTTCTCCCCTCAATTATTATAGGTACCCTTCCATTTCTCTATCTCAGAACTTGTAAATATATAATTTATTAAGAAAACATAAAAATGCGCGGATTAAGGTGGTGCACATGAGACGTTACTCCTCCGAGGATTAAATTCCATGGGCCAATACTGTTGTCAGATACATTATAGGAATTTTTTAATTTAGAAATGACGATTCTTATAAATTTGAAATAGTGAATTTTAGATAGTTATTCAAAAAGTGTATTGAGTCATGTT
The DNA here is from genome assembly GCA_014825925.1 of Bombus breviceps. NCBI lineage: Eukaryota > Metazoa > Arthropoda > Insecta > Hymenoptera > Apidae > Bombus > Bombus breviceps. The sequence goes on from CM026186.1 coordinate 3,652,290, forward strand.
TAAAACAAACTAAAATTTTATTCAAAAATATGTCATGTCATTTAGTTTAATACATAATTGCATTTGTATTGGAGTGCGGTGGGTCCATTTTAAAAGAAAAAATACACTTCAGGTATACATTGGAACAACAGTTTTATGACAATCGGGCGCGATTCAGTAAATCTGAGGGACTTAGGATCGTTGATCGTAAGTCTAGTTTAGCAGGATTACACTAAAGGATGTTGTTATGCTAGAGAGAGTCCATTCATCGGGAACTAGGAAAATCCTTTGTGGCAACGATAAGCTTATTGCGACAATTTCTGTTGTAGATGATGATCATTCTGGCATAGGACAAGTTTGAAGAGATTATTTACCAATTATCGGTCCCTGTAAATCCTGTTTTTCACGCGGTCAAGTCTCTCCTCTCCGAATGAATGGTTTATCTCGATAAAAGATAATCTTCTTAAAGAAAAGCATAGAGCGGAGCATAGTTGAGCATAGTCGGAGATCTACGAACTGTCTAATATTCATTGAACGACACTATTGCGATCGAGGTTGAACTCGATGAATTCTAAGAAGTTTCAACATCGAAGGAGAAGAGGGGGGTCTGATTCCCTGACAGTGGTTAATTACGACGTTCGCTCGTTAATTCGCCGAAGTCGATTCGCGATAGCGACGGGCAAAGAAAAGTGGGAGACGACAAACAACTCCTACGAGGAATAACTTCTCATTTCCTACTTACTGTCAATTATTTGGTTAGAGAGCCAATTAACTCGGCTCTCCTCGCGAGTCGTAGTCGAGCGACGACGACGCTCGATCAACGAATCGAAGAACGTCTCCTATTCTGCTTACGACTTAATTAATGCGAGCCTCGTCGTTTCATTGTTCTCGATATTTGCATGGAACCCCCGGCCCCTGTTACTAAATTATACGCTGTATCTGCTCAACCATGCCGATGCATACCGTACGTGCAATTTTCTATTGTTCGAAATGACGCAGCGTTAGATGCGTTTATTAAAATCTCGTCTGCTCGAGCTTTCAACTGTGGGCTCGATTTCTGAAGTGTCCTTTGCCTTTTCAACTTCTCTCATGTTTCCCAATTTTTAACTGTGTCTGTCTAATGTGAGGATGTTAAAGCGATTGAGATATATGTCTCTAGTCACATTCTAAAAGTTCATATGGATTCTATAAAGTGTTAACTATTCGTTAGGGATAAACATGGAACTTTATTAACACAGGTGCATTTTTTATTTCAATTTAAATTTAAATTACAGAGAATTTCAAAATCAAATAAATCAATTTCTCATCTTTATTTCACCGTAGATTTCGTGTCAAGGAGGAACCGCCATCTGGCTGAGCATCACGAAAAACAACGTCCCCGGTCTCTTTTGCACGATATTTGACTAATTAATAATGACAATAAGCCGACAAGTTATAAGTTACAGCTTATAGATTACTCTTTTACGATTTTATAATTTTTCGTGAAATATAGTATAATCAACGGAGTTATAATTTATAAAATTTACTTGCGAAGTTTCCTTTCTTTTTATCATGCAAAGGCATTTGTTAACACCGGTAATTCGTAACTTGTGACTTGTGATTTGTAAAATTTCATTATTAATACTACCTGAATTGTGCAAGAGAGACCATTTATGGACGATAAAGTAACTGCGTTTCTTTGACACGGGAGTACGATAATTCACGGTCCAGGCGGAGTAACGTCTTCAGGATAACGGTTGGAACACGGTGTCCCCTCGGTAAATTCAACCGGACATATCCGGCTTCGATCGATCCCTCGATACGAGGAGGATCATCCAAGGCACAGTAGACACGCGTGCCCACGATAATGAACGCGAGGGCCTGGGTAAAGGAAAACCGGTGGTTTCGTTCGTTTGACCGACCGTTCCTCATCGTTCGTTCGGCGCCGTTGTCAATCGTCAAAACGAATTTTCGATGGCGGGCGCAAAGAGGACCGGTGCTGGGACCCCCGCTGGGGTATCGGTTACGTTTAAACCGCGTTTAGGGCCCTCGAAAGCCAGCATTTCAAGGCCTCGACAGCAGCTCACGTTGTCGTAGTGATGGACTGAAGAGGCCAGGAAAATCACCTGGTGTGATCGGCCAGACGCTTTTTTCGTTTTCCACCGTTCGTTAGTGGAATGTGGGAAATGCTCGTTTATGGATGCTACGAGACTGCGAAAAAAGGAGACAAGGAATACGCAAGTGCCAACTTTCGGAGAGGTGAAGATCGTGTGGATGTATGATTCTTTGTGAAACTGTCTTTGTTGTTGGAAGGTGGGCAAGCAACGTTGGAAGAAATTATTAGTATTAAGGAATGGAAAAACATAGTTAGATCGAAAGGGACCTAAAGAATGTAACAGGGTTAATCATAAGGTAAGTATAATAGAGGCGAGCATACCTTCTCACGTTCCACGAATAAAATGGACCATTTATGTTTAAGCCACACTTGTTCATTGTTTTAGGTTGTCAAGACATTTAAAAGAATTCGTGAATGTTTTCGATGCATCATACAACCAGTCACTAATTCAAACATTAAAATTTTTCTCAATAAAAATACTACTTCAGCGAAAAGGGATTGAAAAACGAAATTAGATTTGAATCAAGAGTCAAACGATATCATCAAAATTATAAAAAACGATAAAAGGAACAAAAATTAGAAAGATTACTTTATCACTAGCACTGGCAGACAATCAGGAGGCAAGTAACCGAGCCGAGGCGCAATTAAACCGCACGAAAGTTCGCGAGGTCAAAAAATAGAAGAACAGAGGTAGCCATCGCTACTTGCGTGGCCCCGTGGCGAAGGGCCCGGGAGACGGTGGCGCCAAGGAGATCCGTATCTTGGCGCGGGGCACCGAGAAAGGGCCCCGGCTTCCCCCCACCAGCGGCAGCCCTCGTCAAAGATAACATCTGATTCCGAATCGTCCGTTCGCTCGTGTAGGCTTCCATGTATCCCGACTCGTTTTCTCGGGCCCTGGTACGAATGTCATCGTGTTCGCTTCTTACAAGCGGAACGGGGCCCCGAAAGCGGGCCCCAGCTCCCCTCCTCTGTTACCCGTCCAGCCCCACCACCACGTCGGGTGCCTTCGTCAGCGCCGAATTAACGACCGTGCAGGCCCACGGCAGCATGCTACGGGAACAAGATCGAGATTAATTGCGAGCCATGAATCGAAAGAAAAGCCACCGATCGACTGGTCAAGACCGACTGTCTCTCCGACTTTCGTTAATTTATTGGTTAATTTGGAAACGCTCGACATACTTCGTGGAGAGATTTGATGGAGAGCCAGTCGAGGTATACGATGACAACTTGGTGTTTCTTGACGATTTGAGTGGGCGAATTTTTCTGTTGTACTGATTTGACACTAGAACTACTGATTTACAATATGCATTGAAATATACAATATATTTGGTTCTGTGGTTCTATTATACAGTGGCTACAGTATTATAGCATTCATGCACGATTTAATTAGGCCCAAATGTATTGAATTTCGTAATACTTAGTACTACTTTCGTATCATTACAACAATTTGATGCTATGGAAACGAAATGTAGAACCATATAATCAATTTTCTATTTCAATAATTTTTCTAAAAATTTCTACACACTTTTGGTGAAATAAAATTTGAGATCCGTCATTTTTACGACATTGCTAGTTCTGGTGTTAATGACAGATTATTTCGTTTATATAATTTGAATTATTTGATAAAGTTGATAAACTTGATCAAATTGATCGAGTTGATAATATTGGTAACAACAATATTATCTGTTAATGAGATTGAATTAATCATGGATCTGAGCTATGACCGACAAAATTTCGATTATTATTATTATCATCGTGTTCTGGAATTACGATCAGCATGCCATTTGTCGAAGGTGAAATGTTCGGCCGGGGGCCGAAAAAAGCATCGTAGGCGCGGCCGACCAAAAGCGAGCGCCGCCCGAAAAAATCAAGCATTTGTATTCCGCGGAGATTTTTCAACGGCGGCCGGACAGTTTTCTCATTTCGTTTATGGCCAGCCGTAACATAACTCCGGGACCTACTACCGCCGCTCGACAAACACACAGAAATTTCGACCACGGGATCAGACCACGACTTCGCGTGGGTGGAATGGAGTAGCATCCTGGCACCGCTTTGCCAACCAAGAAGACGTCGCATAGTTTTACTCGTTAGATTGTTTAGGTACACAAATGTTAAATTTTAAATGACTCTGTAAGCGTAATTTATTTATTATAATATCAATGCCACTAACTCTCAAGTAGTATCGTTGGCATATTTACTAATTTTTACATTATTTTATTTTGTTCGCAGTTTTATTTTTGACGTGATGAAAGTGATAAAGTAAATAATATTAAAAGTAAGTAAATTAAAATTAATCTTTTATTGAATCATGTTAAATGGTTCAATAAATGGATTCGGTTATGTGTATTTCTATCTTTTTTATTTATTTAAGCTCCCAACTAACACCGACTCATAATTATTTCTTTATCTTTTAAGATCAAAGAAGTAATACACGATTGTATTTAATATAATTATTCAATTATGGATGCTCTTCGCGCGTTCATTGTAACGCCATCTGTGACAGCGTTATATGAAGTAATATTTGCAGTATTTGCAGTCGCAATTAATCTCATCGTGAAAATAGTAAGTAATACGTTTTTTTTTTTTAGCAATGATTGACTTTAATTTTTCATAGAATAGTTATAAAATAATTTTATTGATTAGTAATTTGATTGATTAGTAATTAGATGTTGTATGAAGAAATTATTACCAGTGACTCATATTCTAACCAAACATTTGACGACATTCCGAGAACGTCAACTTTCTCTCGTAATCATAAATAATTGCAACGCATCGTTCATACAAAGAGTAAGTTCTTTTTTTAATAATAATCAATGTGAATTAATAGGATATTTAAAAAACGATTGTCTAATTTTATGGTTATATAAACAGGTATTTCTTCCGATAATTATCACCAATGTTTCCCAGTGTCTCCTACGCTTATTATCCAAAGAATTCATAATTTCTCTACAATATCAGCCCTTCTGCTTTATCTTTAATACTCTTATACAAATAGTAAGTTTTCTCAATGGTAATTAATTTTAATACGCTAATAAAATATATAAAAAGTAATGGTCTAATTATCTTTTTCTTTCTTCACTCATCAGTGTCTTCCAGTGTCTCCTACATATGTTTACCATCTAAAGAACCCATAACACCTCAACAACATGAATCCTTCTATTTTACCTTTGAACATCCACAATTCAGCACTCTTGTACAAACAGTAAGTACATACTGAGGTTCTTTAACAACAATCGATTACGATTAAACGACTTTGCAGCCATAAGAAAGTAGTTCCAATATTTAGATTGTATCTTAGAAAAAAAAAGATAGTTATTAGGGTTTATATTTAAAAGTGATTTGAGTTTGATCGATTTTGAGCTGGTTTAATTAAATTAATCTACAGTGGAGCTGTCTAAGATCTGAGGGTTTGAAAAAGTAATTTCATTCTGAATATTCTAATTGATTTTGAGTTGGTTTATTTAAATTACTGTACAATGGGACTGCTTCCTTATTGTAGCAGCTGTCTCAACTCTGCATAGAATTTTTAAAATATGGTGTTCCAATTTTACAAGTGTATATCTCGCGAGGCTATCATCATCAGTGTCTCTCCTAGTATCTTCTTTACTCATTATCTGAAGAATTCACAACATCTTGTAAACATCAACCTTTCTTTTTCTCTCGGTATATAACATCTTCAATTTTGTTTGCCATGGCGAAAAGTATTTGTCACCGGGTGAAACATTTCGTTTTCGAAAACGAAACGGCCAGTTTCGAGAGCGGAGTGGTTTGCACTGGAGACAGGTTCACGCTAAATGGCGGTCAGACGAGGCATGTCGCGCGCCACGGGGTTCCCGGTCAAAGGCGCCGGCGATCCTGCTAACCCCTTCCATTTCGGTCGGCCCTGTCACCCCTTTTCCCTTGGCTGGCATTCGTTTTTGGGTCCCGGTATGTGGCCACGATATTCTAATGGCGTCAGCGCATGCGTTACGCGGCTGATCGTCGCGGAACACCGAGATAACTTGATTTTTATCGGCCGATCGTGCCTGCATTCGCAGAACAGCACGTCTTGAGATTCGTTGTAAAATGCATCAAATTTGAACATTGAGCGTGAAAACAGTTAGCAAAAGCTGAGTTTAGTCTGGAAACTGTCTAAGACAGACAACAAAAGTTAGAAACTAGCGATGTTTTATTTTCCTCCATTATGTCAGTTTGTAACTTGGTAAAAGTTAAATATTAACATAATAAACTACAGAATTGTGCTTATCAGGATCACTATAATTAATTGGAAGAATTACATCTACTGTAAGAAGAAAAAAGATTAATAAAAATGAACTTTTTCCATAAAAACGTTTAGTTGAAAAAGAATTTATTTGTATTGAAATTATTGAGAAGGAAATAAAAGAAGGAAATAAATATGTAAAAAGACAACATTAGGTCTTAGTACCAGCAACTAGAATACAGAAAACCCTATAATTACAGGAAAACGAAGCAATAAGAAGAGATTCTCGATATAACCATCCGCTAGAAGCTGAGTGGAGAGCCGTTCAGCCACAAATTCAGCATCGGTTTGGTGGTTTATCGAGGCAATTTACAAATTGGCTTCCGTTCCAGCGTTTCTTAGGCGCCCAGAAATGATTAGACCTCGTCGGACGGGGCACCGTTTATTCAAGCTTGCTTCTGCGAACGGCTTCTATTAGTATTTCTGGCCTCACTCCACCCTCGTTGGATAGCATATGGTTAACCAAAATCTTCTGAATGCCCATTAACATAACGTCGATACGCACCTGCTCGACGAAAAACGCAAATCGAAAGACGAATCGTACGTCAATCTACCATTTCTTTTTATTGGATATATCTTCACGTTTTTCTCTTTGATTTTCACTGAGAACAATGCAAAATTGTCTATATTACAAATAATTTCTGCAAACTTAATATTTAAACAGTGGATTATGTCGATATCGCACATAATGAAATTCTTCTATTAAATTATAACATAAATGTAGAGGTAGAAATATTATTTATAGCTAGTCTGCGGATATTTCTATAAATTCACATTTTTTATAAACATAGTTAAGAGAATGAAAACTAAACAGAGCTTTGTTACCCTTAAATATTATGAGCAGTAACATTATCATAATACCTTACTTTAGACAATTTATTGCGTATCGCGCGCATTTAAATTTTCTGTAAATGCTTTAACATTCTATACTTGTACCACATTGATGCGAAAAAGGCAGCATATGTGAAAGAATTTAAAAAACTACATATAGTGATATGTAAAACATACCTAACATTATATAGCTATCTACTATAAAACGAACTGCGTGTGAATCCAATGAATCTATATAGTGTCTATGTGTATAGCAATTTTCCGAAAGAAGAAGTTAAGGAACAACGTGAATCGATGAATTCAAACTTCTTATAGATTCAGTAATCATTGTAAAAGATTGCAATTAATTTTCCTTCTTTATTCCGCAGAGAAGCAAATAAAAACACCACCTGTTCCGAAGCTAAAGGCATCACCGTAAAATATAATAATCAGATAGCATCCCTCTGCCACTGAATCGTCCACGAAATACACTGTCCAGTTCTTCGATCCAACCCTCGCGCCAAAGGAGGGCCACCAACGAAGGTCGAAAACAAAAATCGTCCAGCTAAGGAGGACAAGCGTGTCCGATCTAACCCACGCTCGGAACAATCCCCAGTGCTGTCGTTTACCGGGACGAATCCCTTTTTTTCAAGGGTAAGCCTCGATTTTATCTGAAATCGATGCTTTCGTCGCGCGCTCGCGCTCTTGCCCCGTCTCTTGATGATCCAGAGGCCGCTTTTTCTCTGGAGGGCCGGCATATAAATACAGTAAGATTAATACGCGGCCCACAAATCCTAAACAGGCCGTAGTTTATTGTCTGATACATCTGCGGGCCACCGCTGGACGCGTGTAATAAAACGAGCACGACCGCGCGCGCGTTTGCCTTATCTCGAAGGCTGGCCGGATCGAATGTGTGACAGACTGCCGACAATATTGCGCATTCCTGGCCGTCTATGAATTCGCCTAGGAGTCTCCTCACCCTCGAACTGTACGAGCCAAGCCTCGTCTATTTGTCAGGGAACGTCTGTTAAGGGTGACGGTCTCGACCTTCCATCGTTTATCGCGGCCGTGACGAATTTGTGCGTCGTTATTTGCTTGGTTTTATTATCTATGCCCGGTGGCCTGGTGCCTTTCAGTGTCACGCCCTTGTGGTTATTGGCGCCGGGCTGGGACCGGCGTGATTAATTTTTTGACGTTTGGGGTTCGGAGTTATGCGTGAGATTTCGTGGATTTTGGAAATCGGAGATTGGTTTGGGGTGGTGATCGAGGTTTGTAGTAGGGTCAGAATAGTAGAAAATTCTTAGATCTGGTACCTAGAGATTTATGGTGTTCGGCATGGGAAATCGTTTGTAGACTTGAATCGTTACAGCGTGTGAAGCAAAGCGTTAGAATATCCATTGTATTTTCTTTATATAAATTTCTGTTACATATTAGAAAAGAGGGAAAGTACTCCGTTCTATATTTGCTTTCCCTTAACTCGATCAAGACTTTTCTTCAAGTCTCTATCTTGTTTGAATTCTTTATAATTTTTTAATTATTAAAACGTTCTAAATTTCAACGAATACACTTAATTATTACGTATATTATACATTTGTCGGAAAGATGAAATTGAGGTAAAGTCATATTTGTGCAACGTGGCACCTGATGCAGCGTTCTCATCTCGTCGATTACTGCAGATGCTCGCTTTCATCCTGAGGCCGTCGCAGTTTAAACTCGGGCTGATTTACTGTCCACCTTTACTCACCCACGTCGCGTCCGTTCTAATTGCAGGTCCGCGAGAGGAATATTTCCTGGTGCACACCCCTTGATCTTCCCACCTGCCATCGGCCCACGCGATGCTTCTGCGAGATACCGAGTTTACACGGGTGGCGGTCACCAGAACATTCGAATCAATGGGAAAGAAAAACTCTGAAGAGCCATCGTTAACGTTCGATGCCTCATGATGAATCGTTGGATGTTACCATTGCGGTATACGTGAGTAGAATATATTTTGTATTTCGTTCCTTACAAATACATATATGTATGCGTTTCATTGCTTCGAGTTCTTATGGAAGATCCATTTTGGATGGATTCGCAAGGAAAAGTTCTCTACTTTATCTTAGAGACTTTTGTTCTTTAATGAAATTTTAATTCTTTTCATGTCATTTGTATTCTTTATATTAATTGTCAGTAACTGTAACCAAGGAAATTAGTTAACTCGAATAAGACATTTGGATTTTTTCATATTCGGTATAACACTAGAAAAATATAATACAACTGCGCACAGATGACCGAAAAAACGTGACAGGGTTAATTCTTAATTAATTCTCCCTTGTCGGACGTTCCGGATCATTTGAAACTGACCTTCATCGATCAAGGGCCAAGCGATAGTCTATCATAATTTCATGTTATACATATAAAAACCTAGAGTACTTTACGTTTCTTATCGTTAGATTTTACATGTTACATAAAAGTTCTATGATTTTTATGAATCTATATAAAATTCGAAGGTGCAAAATTGCACAGAATGCACGTAATGTGAAAAGTATGTAAAATATTCAAAGCATAGTGCTTCTTAAAAATATGAATTTGCATAAAAACCTGCAGTCTTATTAATCATATTCATAAATCCTGTGGAATGTAAATTGAACGAAAAAAATTGCAAATGAGAAGTTGCAACAACGTAACCGTTGGCCCTTGATGGATGAACAACCCTTAGACTTACTCCTACGCCGAAGCAGCGAATTGTTAGTCAGTCGCCCAATCGACATTCCGATTCCACCGTAATCCTCGAGAGAAACTTTTAACGCAGATTCGACGTTTCGATACCCGTTTGCTTCGTTCGTCGTTGGTTTCTTCGTAGCCGTCGTTTCCTCTCCTCGACAACCCCTAATTACGTAAAATAAAAACCGTCTGTTCGCTCGGTTCCGCGATCGGCATCGAGAAGTTACCTTTTACGATTTCTGGGACGCGGACTCGCGTCGTTTTCGTTGTCGTTCCACCGGTGGAATCCGCTTGTGAGCACGTCTGCGAGAGAGGATAGACGAGTAAGCGACGACGGACAGATGAATCGAGTAGAAGTCGCGCGGGAAGCCTCGGGGAAATGGCCGAAAGGACGGACTAATGGACAGCGCCGCGGTCAATTAGCCATCTCGGCCGCATTCGTGGTTATTAATAGCGGATCGTGATCCGGCGAGATTGAGATCTCCGACGCGACGCGTCTTCGAGAAACGTTTCAGGCTTCTGGCCTCGCGAACAGGGAAGCGAGGAGCCGCCGTTATCCAGCGAATCGAAAGGCGAAGAAAGCGTTGCCTTGGGAACGTCTTCCTCGGGACGTCTCGGATGGCTCGAACTCTTCAACCTCCGGGACTCGGCGAAGCGAACGTTTTATTCGTTGAGAAGGGGCTACGACGTTAGTTTGATTATTTATGGAAGTTTAAGAGCATTGTGTCTCTTTTTAAATGATTGTAATATTATCGGTGGTTAACAATTTTCAACTTGGAATCGTAGAATGTTTGACATAGGTCTCATAATTTCGTCTTGAGTTTTCAACGTTCGAACTTCCGCTGAACAGTGTGCTTATCGGTTGAAGATGGCACGCGACGTAAGTTTGATCGTTCATGCAAGTTTAGGGATACTATCTCTTTCAAAGATTCATAGTACTTATCGTTGAGTTAGAAACGTTGAACTTTGAGTCGCAAAGTGTTTAATATACCTTAGGGTTATCGTTAAGTGTGCCGTCGATTTACTTGTGTACGGGATTCTAGAGACTATCCGTATTTCAAACATTGTATCAGAGATGTTATTCTAAGATTTCAACAAACCTGAAATCTCCCCAAAACGATGATGAAACCAACCCTGTTTACATGAACTCTGATATCGAAATATACTGAAAATATTGCGTAAGACGCGTTCCCTGGGGGTTTCCTCGTTGCCCACGCAAAGGAACCGGAGGCCAGGCCAGTGATGGACCACCAGGGAGCCGCCACGCCCCCGGCGGGCCTCGTTTTACCCACGCGATCTTTGGTGGAGCGCGCGCGTACGCTTCTGCCCGCTTGAACGACTTTAACGCAGAGAGAGGAAAAAGGTGGTGTGGTCGGCAGCACGGCTTAACTAGCGCGCGGAATCGCGCGAACCAGCCCCGGGGGTTGGGAGAACGAGAACAAAAAAGCCTTGGAAATCAAAGGAACAGAGGGAACGGAGGGATGGTTAAGGGGTGAAACAGCGAGAGCGGCAATGGCGGATGACGACGGTGACTCGTGGCTTGGTCCAAGGATCAAGAGGCGTGTCACCCCCGGGGCGAAGAAGCGGTGTCGACGGGAGGATAATCGTCGGGTCATCACGAAAAAAGGCAGGTGAATCTTCTGATTGTCCTCCAAGCTTCCGGTGAGAGTTTCCTTTTGGGGTGATAATTTGAGAAAATTCTATCCCTTACTCTGCTTCCTTTTTGTTTTTTAATGTTGATGAATTGTGAGTACTGTTCAGTATCAGCGTCACGTTCTAGATAATTTATTAATATCGTATATTAATGAAATGCTGTTATTTTATATGCGTAACGAATGTAATACGATCTTTCTTTTTATTTAGTATATTATATACAATTTTCTTTTTTGGGATCGATGAGTTTTGGATGTTTGTTACCAGACACAATTTCACGCTATCGTAGTGTAGAGAGAATTTAGAGAAAATCGTGGAACACAGTATTATAAAATTTATATCTTAGGTCATCACGCGGAACGCAATTATTATTTTCTTGAAAGCTCGACGATGAAAAAATAGCCAATTATTTTCTAAATTCTCCATTCTGAATTTCTTATCATTTTGTTACTGTTTTCAATATAATATCTTTTTATGAAGTATAAGAATATTATATTACAATATGCATATATCATATAAACATATTATACAGAGTACAATATATTTTATGCCTAAACTTCTGCTTCCCTACGTCGAACTATATTTAATTTTCTATTTCGTTTAGCTCTTCTTATTTTTAAATTATAAGACACATTCTTATAAATTAAATTTATAAAATAAATTAAATTCTTATAAATTATCTTTGTCAGATAATTTAGCAAACATAATTCACTGTGTTAAAATGCTCATATTTCTTCTTAAAAGATAATAGACAAAATGCTCTGATGTAAGCAATGGTCTTCAGGTTCAGGTATCTTAGGGGTGGTTTTTCAAAGGGTTTCATAGATATCGGTTTTCGATTGTTTTAGCAGGTGTTATAATTTGAATAGTATAATTGAATAGCTTTGGTAGAAAGAGAAGTTTGACGGCTCGTTTTTTTGCCTAATTAATTCGCAACGAACTTGCTCTCCTTTAGAATCCTGGATGATGGCCAAACTTAACCTTCTTAGCGGCCAAGTTTCTCCTCTTCCTCAATACGTTTCGAAGATTACGCCCACTCGAAAGGAACCGCGATTTTCGCTAATTACCGCGGCTAATTGTGCGACTGTAGCTTTTTCCATCAGCCTCTTGAAACTTATACTATTCCGAGGAGATGCTTCTTATTTCTACGAAGTATAATATGGTCTAAATCTTGGCTCTCCCATTTCCAAAGGTAAACGGAAATATTTTCGGCCAAAATATGGCCGAATTCTTCTTCAAATATTTTTCAAAGTATTTTCTACGTTGAACATCTTAAATTAAATTGTTGCGTGAATATAACGATGTTAATATAACAATATAAAATACTTAACACGTAACGATATAAAAGCATTCATTGCGGTAAGATATTGTACTTTAGAATGATGAATTTTTTGGAGAGTTAAAATATTCTTCGTTGTCGATTTTCTAAAGACCATAGAAACAAACGTTGAACATCCAAATACTTCAGAAACGCAATATCCGATGAATTACAGAGGATCTAAAACATTGTAGAAGTAAAAGTGACCTTTAAAAACGTGAATTTTGATTATATACAACTGGAATAAAATTAGAAATAATTCCAGAAATAATTCTATTAACAAGATGTGACAATTTAGTTTACCTCCCTCTTGCAATTAGAAACAGTCATTAGTATATCTTCTCGGAGTTTCTCCAATGACGAATAGTATGACAAAGAAACAATTTTAATATTTTAGACGTGAATATAAAGATTTATATCCAAGATTCGTCAAGTCTGGAGGGAAAATTCACAGATACGAGCGTAAAAAGGACACCGATAGTTTCATCGTACGAAGCGTGGAAGAAGTGGGTCACGGTTGGTCAGTGCGAGAAAAATGAACGAGAAATCGAGGCACCACGAGCGACGAATTCGTGGCAGAGAGGACCAGGCTGCAACCGGTAATTGCGCGCGATTTTTATGCGGCTTCGCTCGAGTTCAGGTCCACCTCCTCGTTTTCTAACGTAGCATTTCTCGGCTATTCCGTGGAAACGAGATAATCGGAGTGCCATGCTGCCACGACCGAACGGTGACCGATCCTCGTAAAACAGCTTCCTGGGCCGTTCGCGGAACAGTCATCCAACAGCCTGCTACCATTTTATTCCTTCGTTCTCTTTTCTACTTTGGCAAATTCGCGACATTTAAACGTCTGTTAAACGTGTTTTCTAACAAGTTTACACGACGATGTTAACTGTTGTTTAGCTTTTATATAAAGAGTAATTAATTTTGTTCCGTGGATAGCTCAGATTCTGTACACTTTTTAAAGTATTTTAAGATATCTGTAAATTACCAAATGTCATGTTTCTCAGTTTGGATAGAGTCACATTTCTAGAGCGTGTAATTTATGCTTATAAATGGTGCGGTAATGATTAATTAAAATGTTAAGAGTCGTCTTAGGTGGGAGGTAAAATCGGACAATTTTTGAGTTACATCCTCTGCTTTTCTGAAACTTCCTAAGTGACGCTCCTTTCGTATTTAGCTTTCGGAATGATATTATAGAATCTTCTATAGATTCTTGTTTTGAGAGAATCGGTAGTGAGTTATCATTTGATGAAAGAATTTCGACAGAAGATGTAGCTTAATTCGTCGATTAAAATTCATAGATACAAGCTATTACAATTACTAAATCTATTAGTAGCGATAAATTTCTGACTCATGAATCGTAACATTTCGTTAATAATGTTAGTTCAATTGTGCAAGAACCCTGAGGATCTGTTTCTCGATTATTCTAAATCTGTTGCACATATTTTCTTATTCTTCTTGAAAAATTCAATTGATTTTTCTTGGAATTTTCTTTCCTTCCTATGAGTCACTAGAATGTTTCAAAGGCTATTGTAATGTTCGTTTCTCATGAATATTCCGGGCTTGGTGGTGTATTATGGTTAGGAGGCACGATCGCACGTTCGAGAATGTAGATTTTGATTTAATGGCGGACCCAACCGCGCGTTCTGAACCGATGATGTAATTCTACCAGCTTCAACAGAACGTTGTCCATAAAAAAAAAAAAAGAAAAAGGAAAAAGAGAACGAAAAGGACAGGAAGGAAGAAAAAGAAACGTTCCTCTGGAGTGACTGATTCTGTCTCATTCCCACAGTTTCTCGTGCTCCATAAAATCGAACAGATACTTTTAAAAACTCACCAAATTCTTGGAGTTCTCTGTATTTGTACATATTCGTATCGAACACGTTGAAGATTCTCCTTTCCAATATGTTAGACCACCCAACAGGATGTTTCACGTTATATTGCAGAAATATCTAGTCATCAGATTACACGTAACGAACAAGCAGATCTTGGTAATTAATAATGGATGATTTGTTTGTTGCTTACACGAGAACCACAGGGGAAGGACGCGATAATTCCATTCATGGCAGATTTTCCCAGTAAAATCTCATCGAGTAGCTATAAGGAAGTAGATATCTTAAAATTCGAATTATTAGAGTAAAACTATTTAGTTTATACCAAATCTAATTTAGTTTAGAATTTAAGAGAGTAATGAGAACACGAATTAAACAATCTATTTCCAAATATAGTTGCCAGAAAAAAGTGATTTATAACTAAATTTAACAAACCACAAACAAAATTTTCCATGTAATATGACCCAAATATCTCACTGTTTCAAAAAACCTTTACTCTCTTCTTAATTTCAAAAGTGATTTTAAGCAATACAGGATGAAACAGAATTTTCATAATATCCATAGGGTTGATAATTTGGGTTTTTCAATTATTCTCATACAAATAATGGGAAATTTGTATCCCCTTTTCAACTCTACTAACACAACTTATTTATGTTAAGATCATATGTTCAAACAATTTAAAACAAATTCATCTATGTCACTCGATATTCTTTCACGCTTTCTTAGACTTTTCCCGAAACGACCGAGTTTCCACGGTGGACGAAAGATTTAATTTTCTGGGCCGTGTTGGGTCGGGTGTCACGATACACAGCAGAAAGAGAAAGGCTCGCGAGTAGCGGAAGGCGCCGCGTTAATTTCACTTCGAAAAATCGTAAAATGCAAATGAACGATCTCCTCGTGGATCCGCGAGGCCTTCCATTGGCAAATTGCGAGAGAAGGCAGCGCGCGCGCGCGACGTGGCGCCCAAGGTGGTCGAGTAATTTTGCTTTCTTCCATCTCTTTCGCTCTTCTTCTTCCTCTTCATCCACGTGAACCAGAACCAGAGGAAGAGAAAAAAAAGAAAGTAAACGAAAGAGAAAGAGAGAGAGAGGGGGAGAGCGTGCGCTTCGCCATTCAGAAGAGTGGAGTTTGGCTGCGGGACATAAAAATGTGTTGATTATATGTTGCCGCGGTTCCTCGAGCCCGTGGTGTCGTTAAGAAAACACACGACCTGCTGATCCGGCGAGTCGTTAAACGGTGAGATGTTCGAGGCTCTGCCATTAGCCGGATGACGCCGGTCACCGGCCACCATGACGATTATGGCCACGATAACGACGCCGGCGATGACGTTTGCCCCTCTTCGCGCCGGGATCCCGACTTTTCGACTCGGCCCCATAGGTGGCGAACGGGCCACGAACTTTTCCGTACTTTCGTGGATCTCGAGGAATTCGGATAACATAGTTCCCTTGGGGGAAAATTTGTATAGTTGATAACGATCTTCCTTTATATTTTTAGAAACATTCACACATTAGATACATTGGAAGATACTGGCCTAGAAGATAAGTTCTTTTGGAGGGAAATTATTACAGTCGGTAGAGTGTGATTTCCTTTCATATTTTTGGCTATATACACGTATCAGCCCATTAACGGATTTGAAGAATCGTGAGAAGAGAGTTTGTCTGTAGGAAATTTTTCTGCAGCTGACAATAATTTTCTTTCGTATTCGATCACGTTACGATAACGCCATGTTCTCCAAAATCTCTACCAGGCCCCGTGTCTCGCCAAGTATAATCCGAATGAACGCACGACCTTGCTCAATTAACCCGAACCACGTCATCTGTCCGTTAGAATTATGAGCGTCGCGAAGATCTCGAATCTGACGACTCATAAATCGTGCGCAGTCTCTCGGTATTGGCCGTTAATCCTAGTGTAGCTAATGAATCGCGAGAGGTACGGGTCCATGCCAGCCCCTGGGGCCCGGATGTGGGCCTCTCGACCGTGCCACGTCCGTCCTGGGTCCGTCTGTGTGGCTCTGGACGATTCCAAATAAATAAAAGGCAATAAGTGCGGGGCCCCGCGCGCGCGAAACCCGTCATTACGCGAGGCGGGCCCGGCTTGTTAGCCCTCTGGGGCCCCGCTGACCATGTTGAGCCGCTCATTCAGCGCCCTTTCTCGTAGGAGAGCTGGCGCCTGCGCCGTTAAAATTGCCCGAATTTCGGGGAATCCTCGCTGTATGCGCGAGGATCGTCCCTCGTTTTCGACTTTCGTTCATCCCTCGCGTAACGCACGCCTCTGCGCGCGTCCATTTTTCTCTAGTTTCAGAGTCGTGCAGCTTGTTGTTTTAACGGAGTTCAGGGATCCGAGTGATGTTCATTGATAATTTGCCGCGCTAACCTGGCACCGGTTCTGCCTGCCTTCCTTTCTTTTTTTTTTCTTTCTTTCTCGCTGTATGTTGTTGTTCTTCTTCCTCTTCGTCTTTTCGTTGGTTTTATTTCGGGTGCTTTTTGGGGCTCCTTTTGGATGGCTCTGGTTGTAGTTCGTTGAGAAGAGGTTTGTGAATGAAAAGATTACGGTATCCTCGGAGCAGGAATTTATTAGGGTCTCGCCATTTGGAGCTTGTGATTGGTTATGACGTAGAGGGTGGTTTTATTGGGCGTTTAGACACTGGCACGTTTCTCTATCCTGTTTATGTATTTGTTTCATTATAGCGTTAGATACGCTATATCCTTCTCGAGCTACCTTAAAGTTGCACTTCTCTAATGAATTGTATGACATGGTAATGAGCTTCCTATGGTGTCGCATGACCCTAGAGATGTCCAGGAGACTGGTGTCAGGATAATACGCACCCTTAAACAGAGGGTTGAGAATCATAGTACGTATGAATCGTGACATAAGTCAACCCGTTGCTATTTTTGAAAAAGTCATCGTATTTTTTCCAATCACGATTTAGGATTTAGCATTACATATTTAGCGTTACATTTTTATTTTTATTTAATATTTAATATTTATTTTTATTTAAAATATGATGATTATCATTTAAATAGATCACAGAGTATTCCTAAAATTTGCGATTGTCCCTGATTGTGAGATCTCGAAGAGACTGTCAGGGTCAGAATTTATTAGAAGTGGTTTTTCATTCTTTGTAATAAGAGTTAGAACACGTATTCGACCCGATTAGCTGGTTTACCCAATTTACGACGATCGAGCAGCGCTTCACGCATGTAAATCGCTCCAGCTATCGTGCCAGCTCGCGCTCCCTACCATCGCCGATTTGGAAGCTGCCGTAAGAATGGCCGCGACAAATCGACCGTTTGCCTCTTGCTTCCTCGAGTTCCTACGGTTCACGAGACGATGCCAAAATTTGTGTTTCTGAACTATCGCGTTGTACATAAATTCTGTTTGTTTTGAACTAAAAAATTTGCGAAAAAGTTCTTTGTTTAGTTCGCACAGAATTGATCTAATAAAAAATTGAAGGAAATGCAAACTGTACCCACCTCTGAACACAAGATCTTTACTTTGTGAACGAGATACTAAAGCTTGTTCTCGTGTGAGCCAATTTCTTAAAAGATGTAATTTGCGACTTTACAGCAACAACCTAACCCAAAACTAGACAATTTGTAATGTGATGTAAGAACTTTATACAAAAGCCAGCGTAAAGTGGCATAAAATCGTGCAACTCTCTTTACGAGAAGTTTCTTGGAGCTTAACGCGTTGAGTGCCACGCGAATTTTACATATTTCGCCCACGATGTCGCGATAGATCGAAATATGCTGCACCACGACGTATAATTTTCGCAAAATATTACATTGTCAACGTATCGTCGAAAATTGTTCAATCCATGAAACATATCTTATGGTACTTGAATCGTCCTAAAGAACTTAGTAACGTAAGTCACCGATGACCATCGCGATGATCAACGTATCGATAAATATCCCATATCTACGTACGTCAAACAATTCGAGCTAAGATCTGGTTGGAAGCGATGGAGACGGTTCCTGGCCGGGCCTGGAGGAAGCTAAACGCGCGGCGTAGGAGTCGTTGCGGCAGCCGATGGTAATGGCTAATGGCTGGTAATTGGACAAAGCAGCCGCAAATTGGACCACCGACCAAGAGGTCGTCAGGTCGCCGGACGCTAATCGTCATCCTCGTTATTTGCATCTGCCGATACTCGCGTTTGGTCCACGTACGTGATACGTGTACTCCCTCTGTGCACGTTACGCAACCTCGCCGATGACAGAAATAGAGATGACCGGACGGCGTCTATTCGAGGAGTCGACGGCTGTCGCCTCCTCGCGTCACAGATCATCTTGTAGATCCTTTGAGATCCGCTTCTTCTTGCCTGGCTGTAAGACTCGCGATCTTGCGAGGCAATCGACTGAGAGTTTCCTCTGTGTTTGGTTTTGCAGGCTGAAACGTGGTTCGTTCGGAGCCATTTAGACTGCGTTGCTTGTTTAGGAATGCAAAGGTTGGACAAGAAGCTTCTTGACATCGGCGTTACACGCCTCCTGTGCCGTCTAGTACAACGAGGAACTCTGTTTGACGGTGTTTAAAGATTAATCTACGAGATGAAGGCTGGAGAAAATGCTACTGCTTGACTGTTTGACCAAATGGTTACTGTTTGATGTTTGTTGGTGTTTTAGACGGGTCGGTGATGCTTTAGAGCACGGCGATGGTGGGATGATTCTGATTTGGTTGAAAGGTAAAAGGTGGTTGCAATCTATGATTGAATCTAATGCTTCAATTTATGATCGAGATTTTAGGTTGTTCAAACTGGTTGCAGATGCTTTAGAACGTGACGATGGTTGGTCCAATATGTTTGAGAAATCGAAAGGGAAAAGATGATTGCAATCTATGATTGAATTTAATAATTGAATTTATGATTGAGGATGTAGGTATCTTACACTGGTTGGAGATCTTTTAGAGTTTGACGTTGGTGGTACGATCCTGATTTGATTCAAAGGTTGCAAGGGAACCTCGACAGTGACCTGTGATTGAATTTAATAGTCGAATCGATGATCGAATTTAGGCGACGTCAAAATACAATTAGAACTTTTCTTCAAACTTCTATATATAGTCGTATCACTACGATTATGTTGTCTATGATTTATATCTCCGACGCATTGATCGAGATAATGACGCACACGGTACGTCGATTAAATTATCGAAGTAATGCTTCGTATTTCTGTTTCTTTATTCCCGTTTTCGTTTACCTACGAAGGCGAATAAAATAGCGAATAGCGTGTTAAAACAAATGTAATTGGCAACTGGACGCGACGCGATCAAGATGTTGGCGCATCTGACCATCTCGATGCATCGCCAATCCAATTGATCGCCGGGCAATTGCGATGTTAGAATCGACGCGATATTTATTAATTACGAGCGGCGTTCTCGTTACGATGCACGATATTATCATGGATCGTGGTTCGACCAGTCATTTTCAACCGCGATCGATCGTAAGCCTCTGTGGAACACGATCGTTTAGCGTCGATCATACTTGGGACCAGCTTCGACCATTGGATTTATAAAAACTTTCGATTGAAACAGGCACGGTTGCTCTTCCTCTTTGGATGTTCTTAAGCTGCCATTGGTTCGTCCAAACGAGATGCTGCTTCGAGATCATCGCGCAGGTTCTAATTACGGTAATGAGGCAGCAGGGAATCACTAGCTCTTTCATTGTAGCGATAGCTTTGAGACCAGAGCAAAGTGTTTCGTACAGATTGATCAGTGTTTGGTAGAGAAAAGTATAGCAATTTTTCGTTGCTTGTAGAAATACAACGATGCGTAGAACGAGAATGTTCAAGGGGATTATAAGAGATTTAAGAAATTTAGAAGAAATAGAAACTGACGAGAAATGTGAAGAATCTATAACGAATTTAGGAAATTTTTAAGAAACTTCGTGAATTTATAAGAAACTTGGGGAATTTAAAAAACATCGAACAAACTTATAAGAAATTTGAGAATGAGAAATACGAATTCTTATCGAATTTAAGGATAGAGATGTGCAGGAATACAAAGACTACGTATAATATAAAGAAATATATAAAATATTGTAAAATTAATAACATCGGTATAAACATCTGCAGTTTAGCGATATGTAACAAGCGAGTATAAGGCGTGCTGCTGTCATTTCTCTTGAATTTTACATGTAAAGTATCATAGGTAGAATAACCTGAAAACGAAGTTGGAAACAGTAGCCATCGCTATCTTTAGAGGTTGGTAGTCGTGTCGGTCTGGCTTGGCCTAGCACTTTGAGCTCGCCACGGGAGCCGCTCTCGATCTGATAAGATAAAACCGCGTCACCCTTTCTCCATCCCCTTACTGGGACATTTTATCCTGGTCCATCGAGTCATCGAGTTACAAGCGCGTCACGGCGCAGCTTCTCTGCGTCCGTCGTCGACGACGCCGTCGTCTACCGATCGCTCTGAAAGATACGATGATCTACGTCGCGCAGCTTGCTCGACGGTTTTGCCAGCGATCAGCTGACTCGCGATGCTTCTGGCTGCTCAGTTAGAACCTGAAAGGTTCGACTCTCATCGACTTCTTAGTTTCGCTAATTACGTTCAATGATATTGAAAACAGCTGCGTATCGTGCTATTTATTTCGCGAAATTTCTTTCCGAGGACGACGAGAATCGACGTTGACGAAAATTGTGAAAGAATTGACAGAGTTGTAAACAATTCAACGTTCATAGCGATTATTATGATACGTAACGATTATTCAAGAAAAGTTAGGAATTAGGGATTAAGTCGTTTAAACGAAATAATTTCAAGCTAATTTCACGAGTCCTTGAAAAATCTTCGAACAACCTGAAACCTCTCCAAACAAATCAACTTACCTCGCGAACATCGCTAAACGAACTTTGGATCGAAATTCAAAGTCTGTCAGAATATGTAGCAACCTTGGCTGCTTTATACTATAACCAAGAGGGACTAGAACTCCCCCGATGGTGGAAAATGTCGAAGCGAATTTGTTCGTGGCACAAAAGGTCCCTCGCGTGGTGGAAGCCGGTGGACAACGAGGCACAAGCACGATTAGCGTTAATATCGAAAATGGGCCGTGGAACGAAGAACCGAGGGACGATCGAAGGGACGGAAACCAATCAGGATATATAGATCCATCGTGGTGGCCGAGGGATTCACTGGCTGCCGTGACCGCTAAAAGATTACTTACTTGACCTAATACCTCTCTACCGGTTGCATCGCGAGACCCAAGCCGGTTACACAACCACACTAATCTATTCCGCCATCGATCCTTCGCTAAAAGACTCGTACAACACCTCTTCGAAGATGGAGCACGGAGCAAGAAGGCTTTCTTAATGGTAGAAGGTGTTTTCTCGAGGAGATACAAGATTGAACGTTTAAAGCGTAAAAATTCGATGATAAAAGACGGTTTTAAATTATATGTTAAGATTTCGTACACAGTGACAAAAGGAAATTTATCAATGATTATTAGAGTAGGATTTTTAAAAATGGACTTGTATATAATAAGAGCAATGAATCAACGCGTGTATTGTCTCGAACAGATATCCAGAAACGTAGGCAGATACGCAAGATAGTTGAAGAGTTATCAACGTTCGTACACAAATATCAGCTTTAAAGCCAAGCGTGTTCTGTCTTCAAAAACGTCACATACGAACCGCACGAGGATCAAATTAATTCCACTTGAAATAGTATCTCGTACAACATCGTCAATTTTCTTTTCTTTTTATTTCGCGAAGTCAACCGATTTGACAAAGAAGCTCATATAGAAATAACGCCATATAGGAACTGACGATTGCGTTATAGAAGCATCGCTTTCCTTATCGCACGAATAATCCTTGCTCCGCTTGATACCAAAGAGGCACGAAGCAGAATCATTCTCCTCGGGAGTTGCACGATCTCTTCCACTTCCTCTCGGTTGTTCGTCCGAGGAAGCCGGTGTTCATAATGCAATCGGTGCGATGCCCATCACGAATCAGCGTGCCGCAGCCGGACGATGCGACGTGCGTAGGAGCGACGTGATCCTTTGATCCTTTGCCGGCGGGTAGGTACGTGCGTCCACGGCGCGCTATTAACCACGCTCGTTTTCTCCTTTACGCGGCGAAATTCGGTGAAAGGTCTCGCGTCTATCCGCCACGAGTCGCCGTAGGAATACCTGCCACGATCCTCTCTAACCGAACACGATCGACCACGAGGGCCCAGGTGACGAGAAACCAGCTCGATGCTAGATGTCGCGCGATCGTGACCGTCATTTAAACGCGACGATGACGAAACAGACACACACTGTGTACTCGTGCGTCGTCCGCCCCTAATGCGATCGTTCGCGTCGATACCGATACCAAACGATACCAAACACGCTCGTTGAATACTAGAAGAAGCGGATACCAGAGGCAGTGAAACGCAGGGAAAAAGGGAGAGCTGATTTTAGGTTGTTAAGAGCCGTTTGGGACTCGTGTATAATTGTACACCGGCTATAATCGATGAGTGATCGCTAGGACCGGGTGTCCATATCAAGTGGATGGACCTTTCAAGACGATGCTATTAGGATTCAGGGACTATTGTCGATGGCTAATTGATAGGTTAAGGTGTCACGTTGGTTGGCTAGGTGGTCTTTAATTGGAAGTCGTTTTCGAACCGAGAAAATTTATCGAGTTAATTGTGGAAGCCTTTAGTCGTGCATTTTAGTATCGAATTACGTGCTTTTAATAGTTAATGGTATTTAGTAATATGGCGACTTAATTGGTTGTTGCTACATCAGAGGATAGATCTTGTGTCGCTGTATGGCAACGGATACCTTTTGCTTCTCTATCGAAAATTGGTTGCAATTGGATGTTTCTGGATTGAACAATTTTTAAATTTGCAATATTGAATTATATTTGTTTGTTACTATCCGTATCGTCCTCGATATATTCGATATTATTACGTAATAATTGAAAAATGTGTTCCGGTTACCTGTTATTTTACAAACTTACGAGTTCCAAAGTTTCGTAATCTCAGGATAGAATGGAACAATTTAACAAAGGAATTTCTTCGTTGGAAAAATACAAACGAAAGAAGATCGTAATGATTAAGCGAAAACATCGATACTCAGAAGCGAAAACGGTCATGTTCTGCTCTAGTTTCTCACGGGGCTCGCACGTACGATACGTTACTTACATACGTATCACGAAAACGAGGCTGATTTATGGCACGACGGATCAGGAACGAACGGGCGGAGAAAAACCAACGGACAGCATCGGGAATTGCGGAGTTTCTTGCGGCTAACGCGGCGTGCACCTGCGAAACGTTGGAATTTTGCACGAAATTGGAAATCCACCCGAAAAAGTCGATCCACCGTCTTGGAGTAAGCGCCGCGTGAGAAATTGCTGGCCAGTGAAAGTACTCGGCAAATTGAGTGCCCTTTTCTGTGCGTATTCAACGTGGAATTAGCTTCGGGTCTCTTAAATCCAATTTAAAAGCCATCGTTTATGCAACAATCGTTTTCGACTATTCAGAAATCAGTTTCATTGATATTTTAATCCTCGTTCGTGACAAATGTAAAAAGTGGTATAAATAGTAACGTAAGCGTGAACAATTATTGAAACTTTTAAAAATTATCGTGCTGCTTGCGATCTTGAATTATGAAATATTAACTCAACGCAAAATTCCCTGACAAGATAATAATCAGCGTTTGATTTGGAACATTCCTCTAACTACAGAAAATTCTCTCGAATAAATTTTCTTTCAAACAAACTAAATCAAACGATACAAATTTCTACTACTTTGGTGTTCGATATATCCATAGTAAATTAACAGGGTTGATTTCCTAAAAATCATTCATCCAAATGATTCTCAAAAAGGAACATCTTTCAAACTATATAAAATTTCTAATGAATCTTCCCCTGAGCCTCCCCGAACAATCTAAAAAACATTCTTACCACTTGAAGCAGTGAAACGACAATTAGCATCCAATTTCCCAAGAATCATGCAATCTATTATGCAAGAGCCACGCAAAGAATCAGCCAAATGATCCTCAAGAAGGAACGTTCTTTCATCTACGCTAAAGTTTCTCTAATAAATCTTCCTTCAAACCCCTTCGAACAATCTAACAAACACATTGTTACCGCTTCAAGCAATAAAACAACAATTAGCACCTAATTTTCTAAGAATCGTGCCATCGATTATGCAAGAGCCACGCAAACAATCCTTCCAAATGACCCTGAAGAAGGAACGTTGCTCCATCTACGCGAAAGTCCCTCTAATAAATCTCTCTTCAAACCTTTTGCAACAATCTAAAAAGTAGTTTCGCCGCTTCAAGCAATAAAACAACAATTAGCACTCAATTTCCTAAGAATCGTGCGATCGATTATGCGTGAACCGCGCAAAGAATCAGCCAAACGATGCCCCATCAAACGAGATCGAACCGCGTAACAGTGTCTCCAGCAAAAGAAGAAAAACAGCGAGATTGTACGATCCGTAGCCAGATTGACTTGACGACAAAAAGCGACGAAGAGCCTCGTGGCCGGAGCAAAACGCTACCAGACCCGTCCACCGACTAATTACAACAGCCGTACTCACCAATCAACGCGGTGCCGCCATGTGTGGTCCTGATGTTATCGCCGAGTTCCACCGAGAAACGGTATCATAACTATTCATGAAGGATGATCGACGGGGTGGTGGTTGATCAAGGGGGTAGCTTAAGGAAGAAAAGGGGGCCGGTACTGAGAGAAAGAGACGATTTCGCGTTTGTACTCTGGCCGCACATCCGGCGGCCGACGATTCTTGCGGATCCGCTAGGACAATGCGGCTCCTTTTAATCCTTTCTTTTCTCTCTCTCTCTCTCTCTCTCTCACTCTCTCGTTCTCTGCCTGTGCGTATGTGTGTGAATTTCTTTTTTCCCTTTGCTTCTTCTGGTTCTTTTGGTTCCCTCGGTCGTCCCTCTCTTCGTGTCTGGCCTTCCTTCTCTTCCTATTCTTGGTCTTTTCGCGTCCGGGTCGTGGCGGGTCCCGCGGACTCTCCTCTCGGCCAAAGTCCGAAAGGACGCGAGCAACAGAAGCCCTCGGGGGACAAACAGAAGTATGATCCAACATGAAAGGGCGCCGACAGACCGGCAGAACTGTTGTCCCCCGGCGTACTCAAATTTGGATTTATGCAGGACCAGGCCCCCGCTCGTTTGCCACGCATGCAAATCGCCTCTACTATGACGCCGACAACCAGAGGATATCGGCTGATATTACGCAATAGCGTGCTGTTCGAGTCTGATATCCAGCTGGAAATTTTCGATTCATACGGTGGTGACAGACTTTCTGCATGGATTGGGCCACTGCGGCGATAGAGCGCAGGGGTACGACGGATCCGAGAGAGATGTGCGGCGGAAAAACGTTTTCAGCGACAATCTTTACACGAGTAAGAGAAATTAGATATTTTCGATGGAATCTTTTAGTTTCCCTCAGTTAGGAAGTTGAGCGATTCCACGGATTGCGTGGATTGCAAATTTTATGGTGCCCATCATCGCGCTTGACGTCGGTGTGTTATTAGAAAATAATTCTTACAAATCTTACAAATTATGCTCTTTTTTACAACTATAATATAGAAATTGAAGATTCTTGTTTCCAATGGAAGCAGACACTTTTAGCTAGGGAATGTTTCTCTTACGAACCCTTCAAAATTCATGTTATAGTAACTTTCCTCAATTGGGAATAATATCCTCTTACCTCGTCAGAAGAATCGCCTCGTGTTCACCTGTAAATACGTAAACCACACCCGGTGTAGCTATTTTTCTTCGCATTTACCAATGTTTGCGCACCAACGATAATATCCATATCATATCGTCCGATAAAACCCATCCCATTCGCCATATATCCTTCTCTACTCGAGAACCAATCTGACGTGCCGCGTTTATTGATTCGAAAGTTTGCAAATAGCCAAGTCGGAAACCAAAATCGCTGTCTTCAAACTGCCCTAACATCAGCACCCGATTCCTCGTTGCACAAACACCATCAACCGCATTTACACTGTCCATACGACCCTGCGGGATCTCTTGCTACATGAAGCAACTACGAAAACACACACAGAGGGGGAGAGATGGAGAGAGAGAGAGAGAGAGAATCCCATTCGTTCACGTTCCCCGTCAGTTTCAGTACATATTTGTTCGAATCTGTGGAATCGCGGTCAGTTTACCGGACACCGGGGGCATATATTCTTTTACGTAGCGTTCGTCCACGTGATCGCGATACCGATTCCAGCACCCCCGTGGATTCCCGCGGGAGCAGCAACGGGTTAAGTGTTTGCGGTGGTTTGGGATCGTTGGTTAGGTGAACGGAACAAGCGGCCGGTTCGACGGCGGAAAATTAGCTTCGTTAGCTGATCGAGTTAGCCTCGGCACTCGCGGTCACCACTGATTAGAACAAACTGACCGGCCTACGCTGCCTGATTGCGAAACCTGGGGACAGGGATGGTCCGAAGGATCGGTGACCGCCGGGCATACCATGTAAGAGACCGTTTCGTCACCCGTGCCATAATGTTCGTTCGAATGTTTGCTTCTTTAATCCCTCAACGTACGACCTTCCTCGAGCTAGTTAGCCAAAATCGCATAGTTTTATATACACGATTAGGCGAATAAAACATAAGAAGCGTCATCGTACGATCGTATCAACTATCTCATAGGTGGAGTCGTTAATAGATACGAAGGCCATCCCTCTGCTTTCTATGGCGCTCGATGTTTTGTCCAAACCGAAAATACGTTTTGACGTTAGAAAGATCGTGTGGAAAACGACCGAAAGAATTTGAAATCGAACACACAGGCCAATTATGGAATCCAAGTACACAGCTGAAACGATCTGTCGCCGAAAGTGGCTCGTCGTTAAAGGCTCGTACAAATGGACTCGAGTTGTATGTACACCGGACCGGAAGCCAGCAGTATTTCTGTGTGTAACAAGAATAACAGGCGGCTCGATGCGATCAGCTGCGTTTCACGTGTAGATACGCGATTCCCAAAGGTCTATCGATGAGCGCCGATCATAAATGCACCAGCTAGATCCTAGAATCGGAGTCGTAGGACACGTTCTAGCAAAAGGGACGCGTCTTTGCGCTTAATTCCCCGTGGCCGATCGAGCGGTGCTCGTTTATGGCCGCGTTCGACGGTCAAGTATTGCCAATTAGTCAAGTCGAACCGCTCGAAGACGCTTCTGTCGACGGCCTTTGCCGGATCGCATGAATAGACGAGGTACCATTCATGGGATGCCATCAGTGCACCGAGTAGAACGACGCTGGGTCGTCGCGAATGAAAATTCGATCGAGTGCTCGTTGCTTTTGTTTGGTTTAAGCATTCACGAGTCGAATTTTGAATTGGTAATTGAGGGGATAATGGCGGTTCAGAGTATCGCGGAAAAAATGGTCACGATGCATCGAAGACTATTATTTTCTGTCTTGAAGCTTTTCGTTAATCGAAGGAGCAGATAGATATTTCAGACGGTTTGCTGACTGAAGCAATTCATGTTGTTTCCATGGCGTTTCCATACGAAATTCTTTTT
Organism: Bombus breviceps; assembly: GCA_014825925.1. Lineage (NCBI taxonomy): Eukaryota > Metazoa > Arthropoda > Insecta > Hymenoptera > Apidae > Bombus > Bombus breviceps. Next base: position 3,680,409 of record CM026186.1, read on the forward strand.
ATTTTATGTGCAAATATTCACGTATTGTGGAATTTTGTATTTCGAAGCGTACCATTCCTCTGTCGTATTTCTATCGATCGTTAAGCAGAGAGAAATATCGATATCGTACAGTTAGGCCGTAGATTTTTATGCATTTACGAGAAATTGAAAGGTGCAGGAATATACGAAACGCATATAACGTGGAAAAATATAAAAAATACTAAAAGTGAATTATACTTGTTATTAGATGTAATGAAATAGAATGGGCGATATAAATGTTTGCGTAATACTCCATTGATTATATTAATGCAACTATGAAATTGTACAAGAATCCATAGTCAACATATTGTAACTTCATTTATTCCTTAATAATTTCATACAAGACTGAAAGATAATCGTATCAAAAAAATCAGCAGAAAATATTCAAAACCTATTTGTTTCAAGATTTTCATCTCCTATTACCAAATTATTCGGATATTCACGAATGTTTTTACGATTTTCGTATACCGAACGAACAATAGAAAATGTGAATGATTTACGTAGTTCCCTCGTGAAAAATTAAAAATCCTAAAAAGATCGGTGAATCTTAAACGTTCTACGATATGAAACGCATCTATAGGAGGGTAACTGGTAATACTTGCACCTCTAGTGACCATAAACGATCTACGTTAGCCAGTATGGTAGCTGGAATTAAGATTGATCGGGTCAGCCCCTTGTGGTCGCGTCGGAAGTAAACATTCGTTGCACGTTTCCACGGTCTGGATTCGCAGGAGGTCTCGAAAGAAGCAATATGAATCATTGGAGAACGGGCAAAAATAATTCGATGGATTTATAGTCGGTACTTATTAGGAAAATGCGACCAACTTGATTGGATGGACCGTTCAATCAGCACCGGTGGAAATAATTGCCGATTACGACGTCGATGAACGTTCCCCACTCTTCTTTCTAACCCTCTGGACAGTCTTATTCTGTTAATTCTTATTCTGTTAATGATCGTGAAAGTTTTTATCGAGATATGTATAATTTTGTGTGCTAGACTAGATCGGCCGTGTAGTAGTGACACACGTATATGAATACGAGTGTTTATGAGCGAAAAACAGATGAATGTAATTGTTCCATTGGCAGTGTGGTATGAAAGATGGTGAGACAAAGAGGGTGCTGAGACGCGTGCAAATGTATATCGACGAAGATCCTAGAAATCGTTTATTAAATAAATCTAAAATTATTTCGATATGAATTCTATGTGTAACCTTAGTGTTCCTTTACTTTTATTTCGGCAAATAAGATCCACAATTCTCGACAGTTTTTGTTAAATTCAACTTTAATATTGGAATTCTGTTATTTAACATTTTAAATGGTTTTACGAATCGTTGTAACATAAGTTGGCATTTTTCGAGGTTTGTTTAAGAGAAGACATTAAAAGTTTTGGATAGGTTGATAGGAAAGGCTTTTACCTTTTAGGGATAATTCTAATGGAGTTTGATGGAGTTTTAGTTTTAAGATCGTGATAACTTTTTTATTTGATTGTGTTTGACTTTAGCAAAAGGCGAATTTTTATATTCTGTGATTTTGGATTTCTCAATTTTTATTTTAGGGAAGATTAGAAAAAATTTAGTTGTGTTTGGGTTTTAAGAAGTTGTAGAGGTCTATCGTTCGTATAAATCATTAGGTATCGCTTACGACACGTAACATTCTAATTTCCTCAAGGAGATGTGACGTTTAACCGTAGCTCTGGACTTTCCCATCTTACCATCTCGTACTCTGAAGTTTCTAGAACGAATATCTCATCCCCTATTTATTTACGTTCCAAGTAAGTCAAACACCCCATCCATTTCATTCCTGGGACTAAAAAACAGTCGATCGAATTACTGTCCAATGCAAACAATATCGTCCACATGGACTGCTCGTCGTCCACCATCGTCGCGGAATTTTCAATCTGCAATTAAAATCTCGCCGAGAAAAAATTAAAAAAGAAAAAGGAAACGAAGGAAGAGAGAGAAAAAAATGAAGAGGTAAGAAAAACGACAGACGAAGAAATTTCCTCGGCGGACGTCCGATGGAGTCGATCGAGACTCGGTAGGCGGAGAGTCGATAATGAATTCGATGGCAGAACCTTTCGACTCGTCGTCCTCGTCCTCGTCCTCGTCGTCGGCCATGTTTTTTCATCGCTCGACTTAGGGGATGCAGGCCTCGAGTGCATCACTCTTTGGCGAACCTCTCAGGACTCGCCTCGTTTCCTAACGAAGGGGGTTGTTCTCCCTCCCCTCCCTCTCAGAGAGCCTCGTCTTTCGACCAGCTTCGCCCCTTTTTTTTTTTTCATAGAACCCTCCCGAGAAAGAGTGTAATCCTCCTCTTGCCTCCCCCTCCTTTCTTTCCTTCTTCCTTCCTTTCGTTCTTCTTTTAACGTCTTCCAACCATCGCAACCCCTTTTTTTCTTTGTGATTTTGACATGGCCAAGCGAAACTCTCACCGCGACCGCGAGATAGTTCATTTTTTATTCCCCTTTAATTAGCACGCGATCGGCACCCCTTTCATCTCGCGGATGGTCGAGACAAGTAACAGCGGCTACGTAGTTCTTTTTCGTTCTCCTGTGTTTCTTCGTAATTTTTGTCAAGGTCTTTTTGGCGCGCGAGTGTTTCTGACGGGCGAGAAAATTTGAGTATAGCGGCCTTTTTACCGGATTCTTCGCTTCCTTTTCTCCAAGTTTTTTCTTTTTTCTTTCTTTTTCTTTTTTTTTTTTTTTAGCTGTTAATTATCTCGAGAAAGGATTCCTCTTTCGGCTATGACAGAGCTTTTCTTAGTTTTTAATTATTTCGACAGCGAATTCGTTTTTTCTTGGGCTATGAGAAATTCGTGTTTTTCGTGTGTCGTTGACGAAGAATCCGCGTTGTAATATTTAATCGTTCCAATATAACGTGATTACGCGATCTTCTCTTTTGTTTCAGATGTATTTTAGTTGCTCTGATAGAATAATCGTATTAATAACACGTTGCACACATTCTCTTGTGGTTGATATAATTTAAAAATAATTTGATCCTTCCGAATTTAAAAGTAATTTAAATTACCGTAATATGCTATGGATATTAAAGTGTAGAAAATTTTGAAGACGGTTGACATTTAACGCACATCATCTTCGTTGCACATGTTCGAAGCATGAAGCATGAAGTTCGCAGCAGTGAGAAAAGAAGTTTCTCTCGGAAAGACGAGGGTCGTGGTTTTTGTGCAGTTCGTTGAATTCACCGCGGTAATGACGATAAATATCCTGGTTGCTGTTTATCCCGAAAAATACCACTTGCATCAGAAAAACTGTCGCATCTGTTCGTTTGTAGCAGCGGTTCTTCGTTATTTTTCATTTACCTTAACCCTCCCTTTTTTGTGTAATTTCGTCCGCCATCAAACTACCTCTTAAATATAATCAAATTTCAACAGTCAATTATTCAATCTTTCAAAACGTCGTCGGCAAAGAAATATAACTCGTTCTTAAGCGAGAATCGTTAACGAAAGTCGAAACCATCTTTCCGCAATTATAAAGGCAAAAAATTATATCTACGGATGTAAGAAAATATGTTGACCACTGTAAAAAAATTACCAATGATCAACCATGTCGGATAACGTCATTAATATACATAATTTTTCTCTTCCAAATATATCAGGGTAAATTTGGTTTAATATTTGAACCCTGAGTGGCTTAGTCATAACCACAAGAGACTTGACGCTAGAAATATCAAGTCGATGTCAATTATGAAACCGTAAATTATTCTTCAGCAGTTATTTCTAAGCCATAGGGAAAATACGAAGAAACATAAATCGTAACTAGCGTCAAAGAACTTGAAAGAAGGCAAGGAACAAGTTCGTTCAACGTTCAAACGATGTAAGAAACAAGCGAAGAGAAAACGACGTGGAATTATGCAATGATTTGATAAATATTTAAAGAAACGAAGACGAAGCTTAGAATTGATTATATTTAACGAAACGAAGGCGAAGCTCCGGTGAGATGAAATTTCGCCTCGAAACGAAGAACCTCTGCGTTTAAAGCAAGAATTATAAAATTCTTGCGTTTCGTGCACCTTCCCGCGGGACGGGAAAGGACGAGGTCGTACGTGTCCCGCGATACGAGAACTTTTTGCAGCTGAAGGAAGAGCAACGCGTATTCGCGGACGTGTACACAGTCCGGCATCTATTTGAATTCAGAGCACACCGCGTTGAAATACGCTAGGAAAAAGAAGGATTCCCACACTTTCGAGGCCGACGTGCTTCATTCACCGGTTTCGCGTGTCCCCTTGACTGGTCGTGCTATCATTTCGCGTCTCTACGATTTCGTCTCCGCGATCAACGTCCACCTCGAATGTCTTGTCATGCACGACGTACGGTGGATTCAAGTTACAAACTTTTTTTAATCAGAATAATATCTCCGGTGAAAAAACTGGGTTCATTTCATCAGAGGTTGGTGTACACGTCACAGTACATCATTAACAATATTTAAATCATCTTATTGGATCGTTATCAAATAGCGTTGAGGAGCCATCGAATTGAAAGATCGTTTAGCTCGTTACCTAACTTAGAAATCATCGGTTTACCTCGTTATTACCTCTAAATCGAATAAATGTAAACCATCGACATGTCCAAGAAATCAGCTTTAAAATCCTCCAGGAAACAGACTCCGTGCTAAGAAGAATTCAAAGTCAAAGAATTCATTTACTTCGCTCAAACATCGTTGTCCTAATGTAGGGACATGTATATTACGATCTATATCATTTATATCACTGAACTATTTAGATCCATGTCATAATCGTTTGCGAAATCAATTCTAAAATCCTCATCCACCAAAGCAAACCGCGACAAATCTCCCCAATCCAACAAACAGATTCTGCCAGAAAGAAGGAAAGTCAAAGAATTCACTTACTAAATCCAGAAATCATTCCGCTGTTCCTTTTCACCGTAATTCATGTAATCTACCACTAAACGAGCTGGAAATCCACGCCATCTTCATCTCCGAAATTCTCATTTAAAATACCGATACGTCGAAACAGATTGCGACAAACCTTTCCACTCCGCATCCAACAGACTCTGCGAAAAGGAATGAAAATTGAAGAATTCATTTACTCAATTCAGACATCGTTACGTTATCTTATTATAGGGAAATCTGTCCTGAGATCCTCATCCGTCGATGCAAACCGCGGCAAACCTTTTCAATCCGTGTGCAACAAACGTACTCTGTCAAAACGGACGAAAGTCAAACAAATTCACTTACGCAATTCAAAGATCATTACGTTATCGTATTCTACCAGTGGACTATGTAAAAATCTATGCCATCGTCATCTCCGAAATCGACTCCAAAATCCTCATCAACCAAAGCAAACCTCAACAAACCTTCCCAAACCGTCTCCGACAGACAGAGTCTAACGAAAAGGAGCAAAGCCAAAGATCACCACTTCCTCCCATTACCACCTCCCCCACCAAAAGCTCATCCTCTCCTTGTGCGATAAACTTATCCAAGACGCGGTCACGTCTTCGTGCTAGAGAACCTGGTCGTGGAGAACGCGTCGAATGGGAAAAAGAGAGGGCTCGAGTTCCGTCAAACGATTCGGCCTCACGGCACGTATCCAGATACGTATCTTATGGGAACGTTTCGGCCGGGTCGCGGCCAAACGTAGAAAAAAAAGGCTACGGGGCAAGAGCAAGGTGGCTTGCTTGACCAAGGTGGAACAAGGACGTGCCAGCAGGCAGACTACGCGAGCTAAAACAGACCAGGAAGACGAGAGAAGAGGGGCAAGGGGGAAGAGAGAGAAGTGTATTACGAGCGCGGCACGGACCGACGTAATATTCATCCCGGGTCCTGGTCGAGGTCAACGGGGCCATCAGCGGACTGGAGATGAATGAAAACTAGGCCCATGCCACGCCACGCCAACCACGAGATGGGAATAGTGGCAGAAGCAGAGCTGAATGGGGCCTCATGGCTCACAGTAATGGGAACCGCCGCTCGTAAACGGCTGCGTAAGCTCCACCGGGGATACGAGACGAGAGGATGACGCTAATTCAGCGACAATGAAGGTGGTCAATGGTGGCGAGTCAAAGGTAACACCGGCTACTGGGTTTAACCTGGTTGAGGACCGAGCGATAGCTGATCATAATGCTATTACTGTTGGATTATCTCGTATCTGATATACGTGTCAGAGTATATGGATGTCACAGGTGGTAAAATTATATTTCTTTTCTTATTTACGTAGGTAAAATGTATAAATTTCGTAGATATCCTTTGGTCTCTAATTCGACCAATTGTTCATTTTCTTCGTGTTTGTTAGATGTTGCTACTTGGTCAGTGGTGTAGGGTCAAGGGTAACACGGTGTATTTTGTCACCTTTCCTTTCAGTTTCTTTGACGCAAGTTTCATACTCCAGTCGCCGATAGTCACCCTCTGATGAAAAGAGGAGGTATTTCCTAATTCTAAGTTTTTGAATAGATAGAAATGTATTGATTAATTAAACGAAGTCTTGAGACGAGAATTCTGGATTATTAGGACTATCGCGTCTTAGCGGATATAAAGGATAATCGTATAAATTTGCAACGGTGTATCTCTGACGATTTAAATGATATTTCGTAAAATATTATACGAGCAAAGTCTGGTTACTCTCTCATATTTTATATTTTTCCTCGTATTTTTCATTTCAATTTCTTGATACAAGCTTCATACTCTCGGACATACAGACGTCCATCTGGGAGAAAAGACAAGCTACCTGAATATTTTTTAATTCCAAATTTTTGACCAGGTAAGCAGAGATTAACTAACCAAAGGAAGACTTGGAAGGACGTTCCTATTTTATTTTTAGAAGCGCACAGATCAATTAGGGTCTATATATCTCAATGAACATGTCATGGTAATGTCTTCCTAATAATACGCGACGTTTTTCCCCCGATCGTGCGGGTTCTCGGTAGTCGGCAGCTTTTTCCCGTTGATTTCAACGTTAGACAGGCGAATCACGTACAGCAGGTGTGCCACACGGATCCGTAGAATAGCATTTTATTCCCGGAATTTCGCGAGGGAATCGCGCGAACGAAAAGAAATGCCGGGAAGCGGAATTTACATAGCGCGGCGAAGCGCATTTAAAAAATCCGCCCCGCTGCTTTCGTCGGTTATTATTAGCTTCCAGGATCGTCGATAGGGTATCCTCCATCCAATAAAAATATCTTCATCTTTGCATTCGTTTGCGTACAGGACAGTGCATCAATTTCGTCTTTTTTCAGAAGCAAAACTCAACTCTTCTAAAATTAACTAAACACATTGACTTTTTTTCTTTAATTATTGCCTGAATATAATAAAAATTCGTGAAATTTCTCTTCGAATCAAATTCTCATTCTGTCATTGTAAATATTAGTAATTCATCGTTCTGAGACACCCACGGTTATCACTTACGAAAAACAGATCATTAAGAGAGTTTGGATTCTCCCAAAATCAATCGAAATTTCAAACAATCTCCAAATATTGTTCAAATACTCGTCCAAATCAGACCACCTCAAATTCATCAACATACCACGTCTAATCACTCCAAATTTCCGCTTAATCTGACCAAAATTTAAAACAATTCAAACCAAATATTATTCCAATATTCCTTCAAATCAGACTATTCCAAATTGACGTCAAAATACTTCAAACTTCTACTCTGAAAAACCGTGTTACTAACGTATTATTAAGTCAAACCACCCCAGTTTCACCACATCGAAATATTCCAAATTTGCACTCGTGAGGATCGTGTTACTAAACTAGTTAGCTGTTGCGACCAGTTTGAAAAGTGTCGCGAAAGGTAAGCGACGACGAGTGTACTCGTCAAACACAGGCTATGTGTGACAACTTAGAATTAATCTGTAACGAAATCACTGTTTTATTTCTTAATTTTATCACTGCAATGGCTAAATTGCAATTTAAGCGGCAAATTCTAACTACTTTTACGCACGACGAGTATACTCGTCGTAACACGGAATACTGCCATTTCTTCATGACGAGTATACTCGTCAGAAAACGACCAACTGTTGGATCCTAGCAAAAATAAGCAAAATTCGAAATAGTCAAGCAAAATAAGAAATAGAAGGGACAAGCTAACGCAAAGAGCGACAAGAAAGAAGTGGAACGAAGGAGAAGAGGAGAAAAGAAGACGTGGCGAGGCGAAAGGGTGGCGGAGAAGGGCCCGAAGAGGGCGGGAGACGAGAGTATAAACAAGAGACGGTACCCGGCCACCCAGATAGTCGGCTCCTCTCGCCCTTCGCCATTCTTTGGCCCGTCTCGTCGATTCTCCTCTTCCTCTTCTTCTTCCTCCTTCTCATCCTCCTCTTCCTCTTCTTCTTCCCAACTCTTTTTCTCTCTCTGCTCGATATTCAAACTAATAAATTAGGAGGCCCTCCGGGTCTGGGGCCGCGTATGAATCATCTAAAACAATGGAATGCAGACTAAGATGGCGCCTCTGTCTGCCCGACTGTAGCGCGGGTTCCACAAAACTCTTTCCATCCTCCTCGCGTGGACCTTACAAACGGGCCAAACGTTCGTAGACGATCACTGACAGCCCGACGACAGACAGTCCGTCCGTACTTGGTTATCGGGGGGTCCTTTTGTCTCTGCTACGTCAGGGATTCTCATCCTCGCCCCTTTTCCACCAACCCCCTGCCGCTCGTAAATCATTCCACGACCGAGACTCTCGTTTTGCTCCTCTTTCCTCGGTTTTGGGATCGGTTGTCCTTGCTTTTTTGATATCGCGCAAGTTGCTTCGATCGGTTGCGCTTCTTAAGATTCCTCGATCTTAGATTCTCGCAGCCACTTGTATGGTTTTCCAATTTTTGTACGGCAATCTGGAACTGTCGAAGAATTCCTTCGAATTCCACTTAGCAGAGTTTCGTTGTTCATTTTTTTCATAATCTGTCGCGCGATTGTTAGGCGTAGAAACGAACGCTCTTCGAATTTTGTGTAGAATTTGTACATGATCGATGTGAATTCTGTCTGAAAGAATTACTTCTTTTAATTATCTTTACATTCATTGCGAAGAAGCATAGAATAATAGAAATAATGCACAGAAAATCCTAAATTAAATTCTCTTGTCCACCATAATTTAACTCGTTGACTGTTCGTTCGGGGAAGGAAATTCGTACAAAGTCCATAAGTTGGATGCTGAGCCAAATCGAGGATCCTTTTTTTACACCAACATACGTATCTCGCACGTTAAACGCATTTTCCGGTTAAGTTGTAACGATAATCATAATAATTTCACGAAAGAAGAAACTGCTAACGCGACTAATATGGTTCGAAACGAATTCACAGCTACTGCCGCTCGCCAGATTAAATTTTAATAACTCGAATCCGAACCTCGCATCTAAACGTTCACCTCTCGTTTCGAACAATTCAAACAACTCACCCCTGAGTGTGTCAAATTCCCTGGACAAGATACATGGTCGTCGAACAATGAACGAACGAGCAACGAGCTTGAATCTCGCGTGATCCCTAAAACTCACCCCCAAAGAGGATCTTGTCCCCAGAGTGAGCGAGCGTACAACGCGGGGGTGGTTTAAAATGGAAAGCTAATGACTTGTGACCGGAGATCATTTCGAGTGGTCGCGTATCGGCCGGACAATGGTCATTGTTGGCCAACACAGCTCGACGGGGGATGATTCGGCCGGACATGATTTACTTTTCTTCGGTTGTCGCGCGCCACCCCCGCACGCTCTGCTTCCACGCGCCGACAACAATGAAGGCGTACTTCTGTTTTCACGAACGGGGCCGTCTCGCTGTCAAAACAGGGCCATTATCGTTGCCTTGTCCTGGGAACGAGCTTCCATCGCGTTAACGGCCGTTTCGAGGGGTGTTGCGCTTGTTTCTTAGCGGCCTTATGGCTGGATCGATGTCTTGCCGGTATCGCAGGGAAAATTGAAGGTTTCCAGATGCTCGGCGATGCCTGAAAGGGTCTCAAGTTGATGATACATCGCATCTGGTGGGAAATACTCTAGCGCGGAAAAATTATTCAACGAAATTTTACTTAGTTGTTTTATTTCGTATGTTTTGTATTTAACAAATTTTTGCTTCTTTGGTAAAACGGAGTTGAGATTCAGGAGTTTCAGCCGATTAAATAGCGTAAGCTTTAGACGGTGCTATTATTTGGAATTTTTATACCGTTGTTGGTTTTCATGATCCGCTGCCTCTGGGAATAATTTCTACGGGAGAAATTATTTGAAAAGTTTCGTTTGTTTGCTACAGCTTGTTTAGTTCATCCTCTTTGTCTAGGAAACTAAAATTGGAATTTTTATTTATTTCTTTCTATACTGCTGTTATTGTTTTTCATGATCCACTGCTCGCAGCAATAATTTACACACGGAATACTGAAAAATATTCTGCAAGATTCAGTTAAGTTCGTTTTGCTGAAATAAAATCTGAATTTTGGTTTCCTGCGTTAGAACATACAGTTTTTCGTATCGTTATTGTTATCTTTCTGATAATACTATAAGAGTATTCCAGAGGATTTATTGAAATTTGTTTCAGTGAGATGAAGTTCCGATTTCAGAAAATGTAATCTTCAGACTGGAAACATTATTATACCTCATTTTTACAGGAAATACGTAAAGGTCTTAATGTATAACGCGCCTTTGATCGTACAAGGAAAAAAGAGAAATTCGTTCAATCGTTAATTTATGGGATATCAAATTGCGAATTCGTACGATGCTAATAAGCTCGTGGAAGTTTCATTCCCTCGTGTCGAATCGGATCTGGAGCCTGCGAACAACAGGATCGATTAAACGGTGAATCTTTTAGCGCTCGAAGAGATCGCGCGTTAATTAAACCGATACGCCATGTCGCTGTTAATTACCAGCGGTTAATTATTCGTAAACATTCCTTCGTATAGCAAAAGGGCAATCGTAGTTAATTGTTCTTTCTGTGAAAACCTGTTAATTTACATTATCTTGAATCTGACATTATCCCGATAGAAAATTCTCTCGTTCAACGTTACACAAATATTTATTATTTCTTATTGAGAATTCTCATGAGATCTTTTTAATCGATCGTCGCGATTCTCTGGATCATAAAAGTTTCACACGATTTTCCTTCTCCATATCTTTACTTTAATTTCGTAATTTATTTAATATCGCAAATCAGAAATTTCCTCGTAAATTGCAAAACGTATATAATCCAGCGTTCGAGATAATTTCGTTCTTGTACCATTATTTCAGCAGTTTCATAGTAATTTCATCGTCCGCCTCCGTTTCCGTTTAATACGTCCGCCGCGCACGTTTATAATTGCGCAAGGTATTTTGGGATTTCGGGGCCGGAAAACGGGCGACAAACAATTTCGAGAGGGAACGCGCGTTTCCGGGACGATTAACGGGTGTTCCGGGCAAACGGTGTTTTGTAAACGCCGTTGGAAACGTTGTACGCGCTGGTGTCCCGTGAAACGGGGGTGGAAACGGACGGTGGTCGAAAAATTTGAATCAGAATGGTCGCGCGATATTCCGCTGTTCCTTGTCCTCTCCACCTGATGGATCGCTTTTTCCAACTTCTCTTCTTTCTCTCTCACTCTTTTACTCTTTTACTCACTCTTTTACTCACTCTTTTACTCTGTTTAAGCCGTTTTAAGCTACAATGGCTCACGAGAATATTGGATTGCTTGCCACAGAATTTTCTTTGCGAATATGTTATTTGCATTGTACGAAACATTTTGGAAGTTCCTTTACACCATAACGTGACACGAGTATCGCTCATTTTATTTAATCTATGGCGACTCGCGGAAATATTCAAACATTTAACATAAAGTTTTTTTTACGAATTTATTATGCCCATTAAACGAAGCTTTTTCATATTTCCTTGGCACCGTTTACATTAGGAAAATATGAAATCGATATGAAAAAGTATGTACATAGAAGTTACAAGACGTTTACTGCAAGCATACAGTTAGTACAAAATTAGTATTTTAGAATACTACAGAATACGGTATGCAATATGAATATTAGTCTTGAGTGTACAATTAAACTAATATTAATTAAATGTACGATTAAATTAATATTATGGTCTCGTTAAATATCGTGGCTTATTAACATAGTCAATAATCGACTGATCCAATACGTCGATGATTTTTGGAAGTGTATGCTGCCAATATATATCTCGTAACTGTCGTATACACGTCTTCAGATGCTTCAAATTTTGCCAATACAATCGCGATAATCGCGTGTGATACCATTCGCCTGCACGAAATACCCGATTTAATTAATAATGCTATATGAACGAGAAATTGTAAGTAGTATAAAATTTACGTGATATATCTCGTCTACTTTGATTTGTTAATCTCTCAAACTTACAGGTATCGTTTCTCAAACTAACAAGTACCTGCCTCTTGATTTGTAACTTAACACAGATCCCTTGCTGTTGGGTAGGCAACTAAGTGATCGCGGATTATGTCAATACCACCTAATGACAAAATCCGCAACCACTTAGTTGCCAACCCAATACTCACGAACTTAAGATATATCAATTACTTTTACCGATCTCCTACAAAATGGTCGTTGAAAAATTATTCAACCCTCGCAAATCACGTGGAAATTCTCTGCAAGTAAACTTCGTACCATGAAAGGTTTCTCGAAGTGTCGAAACAGTTTCCCGAGCCGCCGCATCTACCAAATAAATTATTTCCTTCCTCTGGAAAGAAATTTAAAGGAAAGACAAATTTTTCGTAAAAAAGTGGCAGCAAGCGGTAAGATACAAGAAGGAAGTAGGCATAGGGTGTTCCATGGAAATTACGTGGGGTTGCTTGACCGTAAACTATGGTCGATTCGACGGCCTTAGCCGTTGCCCAGCACACTGACCAATTTCACTCGAAGTACTATCATCGGCAGCGCAGCGGACCGTGTCGAATAGTCGCTTCTTTTGCCGCGGATGTCGTGAAAATAAGTATGCGCGGCCGATCCGAGCGGTGTTTCTCGTTGCCAGTTAGCCACCGTGAAATTCCGACCGTACGACTCCTAATGAACGCCCTTCGTTCATTCTTTCGTCCAGGTTCGTTCCTCTCTGTTTTTCCATTTCCATTATACACGTACGACTGGATATTAAGACTCGAACGTTTCGTACGCATCTGAAATGACGGGACGTAATTGCCACTTTTTAACGGCAAAAATAATCTTTTTTTCTGTATTTTTGTATCACGATTGAAAGCTGATGTACACAGATATATCGCATTATTAGAAATATTAAAAATATCGAACGTATGAGAATATCGAAATATTAAAAAATATTAGAACGTGGAAACATACTGATATTTGAAATTAGAATGTTCAAATATATGATATTACAGATATTAAAATACTGTTAAAAATATTCGCTACTAAAATAAGAATTAAAAAGTTAGAATATTAAAAATATCTATATTCAAAGTATCAAAGTACTGAAATGTCACTGTTGAAGGATATTAAAATGTTTGAAGAACGTCGACCGCAGCGGATCTTAAAGAGCGTTTCCATTCCGGATGTGCCATCGGAAGTCATCCGGGAAGAGCTGGCTGGACGATTGCTTGAGATTAATCTTCGATCAGCCTGCTAAGGTATTTATCACACTTGACGTTATAACGGACACCTGATTATGCTACGTATTATGCGATGGATTTTTAAAACAGAATAAACTGCGTGCATAAGTTGGTTCAGCTACTTTGAAGGAGAAACGCCAGGTTAGGCGATTCGTTTTGTTTTCTTGTTATTATTGGAAATTATCGACGGCAGAGTGCCGTGATGGAATGGATTACAAGTGGAACGCAGGAAGCGAAGGCGTGACGGTCACGTTAGCGTGTCCACAAACGAGCTTATAATAGACAGGAAGATTTTTCTTGCTGCGGTTACCATAGACGAGAACTTTAAATTGCAGTTTCACTCTGTTAAGTCCTTATTTCTATCTAATTCAATTCAGAGACTAAAGACGAGCGCTTTAGAACCTGAATTTCGTTCCTTCACTTTTCTCCTTCATTTGTTCGTTCGAAGGTATACTGTCCAAAGTTATTGGTAAAGGTCAGCGAATGATTATCATGAACGATCACTTGGGCAGCAGTAACAAGGCAGTTATAGTATTTAAATTTATTACAAGAGAAAGATACTTGACTTTTAGTTCGACTTTTGGGATGAACATAAATTTCTAAAAAATCCTGCTGCGTCCCTGTCGCAGCAGCTGCTAATTTGTATTTATGTAAACAATTTCAACGTGAAATAAGTAATTACTGTAAAGCTTCTGGCTAATCTAACGTTCTAAAAAGAAAAGAAAAAGGAAAAATGGGGAAGAAGTATATAGTTGCTTGCGAAATTTGCTTTTCCCTGACTCAGGTCCGCTTTTTCCCCTCGTTTTCCATACGAAGAGCCACCCCTTCCGATGTTGGAGTCATCGATCACTGACACAGCCTGTTCACGATCTTCCTCCAAGATCTTCGGCTGTTTTCTTTAGGAGGGGTATGGAGAAAAAATCGCTGGCCGGTTGGAGAAGAAAAAGGGGGATGAATGAGAAGCAGCTACGAGCATGCCAAAATGTACGGGGCAGCAGCGACCCGTGAAACTCTCGTAAATTGTCGATTCATTAGCGGACACCGAGAAAAAAGTTCTCTACCGTTGGCGCTGCCTTTTTTCCTCAACTCCACCCCCGTTGAATATCGGATTAAACAAGCCGTAGCAGTTATACCGTGCGTTATGACGTTTTAGCATTGGTTCCATTTATTTCGACGAAAATAAAGCCGACGTTGACTACACGCTGCTCCGAATAAAGTTAGAAATACGTTTCGGACAATCAACGACTTTAGAATTTTATTTTCGCCGTCGCGTTCTGTATCGAATTTCCCAGAATTCCATTTCTTATTTCGCAAGATTTTCCGATTAGTCGTATACCGTGTGTTCTACGATTCTTTGACTCAAAAAGATTTTCTCAAGTTCGATCCGTTAATTTCCATACTTTGCAGCGACTGGTACGTTTTCTCAGATTTCTTAAAACAATTCTCGAACTTCCGTCCTATAAAATCTCGTGACATTAAAATTCCACGTTAATTTTCATCCTCGTCCAGCCTTTGCATCGGACTTGCGAATACTCGCAGAGTTCCCCAAAATTCTCAATAATTCCGCAACTCTTCGGGATCCTATTCCCAGCGTATTCCAAGTCCTCGGTAACTTTCTGCGATTTCTGCAGCCTTCAAACTTGCGAAGAATATATTCCAACGATTACTCCTCGGCCCTTCTACTATCTGTTTTCAAACAAGTGCTATTCGAAACTTTCCCTTAAAAAGAAAAAAGGAAAGAGAATAGAAATACCCTTTTTCCTTCTTTCTGAAAGGCACATCAATTTTATACTTTTTCCGAAGAATTCTTGGACAACCGGTTGTCCTCGAGCGAGGCATCGGTTGCTCTCGCAATTAGCGTAAGTGGGAGGAAGTAGTTTCCCCGCGGACGCGTCCAATTGTCCCTTCCGTCGCTTCCGTCGGTCGGGAACGGTGTGAAAGGCCAGGTCCTCGAGGGAAACAAGGGTTCAGTGAGGTTCGAAAATTCGGGGGCCCGCAAAACGTTCGTCCGCAAAACCGCAGAAACCGTCATGCCGGTCCTTTGTCCGTACCAACGTCTGTCGTCTACCCGACAAAAAAACTAGGACCATTATTACTATATTACGTCACGCGAGCAAAGCGCTGCGATGGCCATTCCTATCAACGAGGAAGTGCAGATGGCACCGAATTGCGTGCGTATCCGGTCAACTTCTCTCTTTTGCCTTGTGCCATTTACTAAATTGCTCGAGGATCTTTACTTTAGCTTTTGGGCTTCGGCTCTGGTAAGAAGCTTCTGTTTTAATCTTTTCATGGATATTTCTCGACGGGTATCTGCACGTTCGAGTCGAAGAAATGGTAAATGTACACGGTTAATTATGCGGTTAAAAATACGCGGCTCAAACGTTTAGAGCATGTGAAAATTTTGAAAGAAACAGCGAGTTCCTTTGGTAAATAAATATTTTATTTACGATATGGTACTTTACCATGTTATATTCATGTGTTATATATACAGGGCCGAATGACATGTACAAGCGGGCACGAGGTGATTCTTTATGAAAGGATAAGGAGAAAATATGGAGTAAGATTTTCTCGAGGCTCGGTTTACGAGAAAATTGACTTTATTTAACATATATAACGTATAACACTGTAACACATGCAACACTGTATATGTAATATATTTTTTAAACGTTAAAACTGTAATTAACTAGACTCAGTGATATGGCACTCATGATATTCTTTCTTGTCAGAAAAAAAAAATGAGACAGATTTATCGCGTGTAAAAGCAACGCTGCAAACTTTATGTATGTAGTGGTGTGTATGTGTTTGCCTATAGATACACAGTACCTTTGTATATTTTACAATCGTCTCCATCCTTCTTCGATTAAAATTACGTGGAAATTAAAAATTCAAACTAGTGTTTACCATTTCCTTAACTCGAGTTCAGTTCCATTTCAACTTACCTCGTATATCTACGTGTACGTTTCACAAATACAACGAACTACAAGTGAGACTTGAAAAATCAGGAACAATTATATATCATTTTACGATCTTAACGAATTTCTCTTTAAAATGATTTAATGCGCTCATAAATCGCTCGATCATATCAGTCTTGATCGCAATAGAGATCGGCAATTAAATACGAATCTGTAATTCCTTCGTTGTCTAGCATATTATTTTATTTTATCTAAAGTTATACGAGCTACAAATTACGTTTGAACGAAATCGTTCAAGTGCAAGCTTGACGCGTTCGTTCGATAAGAAAATGGAGCGATTTAACGACAAATTAATATGTGTAACGGAATGACTGAAAAAAGAGGCGTAGTAAGTCTGTTTAAAACGGGACAGCGTAATGATATAGCACGGGCGTTAATTGAACGTTTACATTGCTCTAATGCCGCGGTTACATCGTGCGTCATTCTCTAAATGGCACCACGCGACCGCCGCGATTTCAGATAGTCACGGTTCGAGGCGTTCCTCAACGTGGAAGAGCTCGACAATAGCAACAACATCGGCCCTCTTTTTAATTAGAATCTCCGATTACGCGCTCCCTCCATGAGATTTACTGCCGCTGTTTAGATAACGACACTCGATGATGAACGTTCGCGAAACGTTCCCATCTGTGAGTTTATGAACCTGAACGACAGGTTCATTTTTCAGCAAATTAACGAGCGTTTCCATTTATTTCCCAGAAAAGTGTAACTACGTATAAATTTCTCGAATTCGTTTAATTATCAGCAGGTATCTATCTTGATAAATCTAACTTTAAATGTAAATAAATCCAAGTATTGCGCGTAGAATTGTTCTGTTGTTTGAAACATTAAGCTAGTGATACTTTTTCGAGATAGAAACAAGAGTGTATTTGGTATACGAAATAGGTAGAGAAACATCGATTCTCGGGAAGTATTTTAAGAAACTCTTTGCACGAGGTCAACATCTATTCGCGAAATTTTTCCTACACGCAAGTTCATATGCAATTAGATGGAATATTTGTAACGTTAATTAAAAAAAACTGGCGTATTTATTTCACAGTTGAACATTATTTTTCCTGAACTCGTCTAAAAATTCCATAAAACAGTTCTCACAAAATGGACATATATTTTTTTTCCCATACAAATTACATGTAATTAAACACAACATTGTTAATGTAACGTAATATTCACTGAGCGAAATGTAATTAACACATATTCGCTGTAACCTGGAAAAATTCTATAGAACAGTTCTTTTTGCAAGATGAACACACTGTATTCGCCAAGCTTTCCGCATAGATCACATCCAATTAAATACAACATCCAGCATCCACGTTGAGTAAATATAATTAACATCTATCAATATTTATCGCACTATTGAGAAACTTGAATCTTGAACTTGTCATCAAATCCACGTATATACGTTTTTATACAATTTTTATTTTTTGATCGAAGTCGATGAAATTATATGACGCACGGGTCAAGTACTTCGGCACTAAAATTTCCAAAACTTCAAAAACTAGTTTTACCTTGATCTGCCTGAAAAATCATGCCTCAATAAACATGTAATTCAGACATTATACTCGGAAGCGTGCGTATTTCCGGTGTTCAACGCCGCCGCTCGAGTTCTCGGTGGACGATGAAAGCCAGTCTTCCGGAGCCGGAAGGATACTGCGGTGTGTTTCTTCCTCGCGTAGAATCCACGACTCGTGCACGCACGCTTCTGCGAACCCAGATGGATTTCCGGTACGTGTATCGCGCGTTCCGCGCGTGTAGTCGCGAAACATTTGCAGATATTCGACGGCGAACTCGCCCACGACTTGCGGTCGAATGGAGGAAGTGGCAGCAGGTGAGCCTCAAAGGAGCTGACTTGCCTCTGCGGTTTTCGAATTGAACGGTTCGCCTCGCATTGATCGACGCGAGAAACGCTATGATGCAACGACGCCGAATAAACTTCTCCGTGGAGTTTTCCGTCAAGATTCATCAAGAATATTTCGTTGAATAGCGAAATCCTGGGCAATTTTTAGGATTTATGAACTTTTATCAAGTTATTTTCACTGAAATTTAACTTTGGTGTTCTCCGATTGCGTTTTTTTATTTGCCTTGTTGTACATATATATGTTTTTTAAATAGGATTTTTGTACTTTTTAATTAGTTTGTTAAATATCGTAGAGACTATTCTTTCAAATTCACTGTAGGCGGAAGTTTGTAAAATTATTAGAAATTATTTTCAGCGAGATGTACGCTATTTTTGGTGTTTGTCGGCCTTGGCCGATAGATAGGCAATTTCAGTGCATTTTGTTTATCGTTGAATCGTCTTTGAATTCCTTGCTATTTTTGTCCACTGTTTTTTCGTTTCGCGAATTATCTTCGCTTTATCGAATTATCAGTTAAGGAAAATTGTAAACGCATTGACGAGCATCCCAGAATTTTGTCAAATTTTATGGGAACACAGAACGGTATAAAAGATAGACTGAAATAGAATCGACCCAATTTACCTCTGAAATGTATATATATAATATAATATAATATAATAATGAAAATATATTTACCATCATACACAAAATGCTAATTAGTCTGTTTCTTTGACGTGAACCCTTTATAACAGCAGGGTACATAATTAAACGTTATGGCCAGACCACGTACGTGGAAACATTGTGTCATATATGAGGGTTATATTCCAGCGGAAGCTGGAATCGTTCGTTAGCCTTATACAGGGTGTCCTATAAAAATTAATTAGACAGAAGTTGGTCAAAGTAATTGGACGTGGGGAATCAGAGGAGCGTGTTTAATCGTTTCAGTTAACCAAAAGAGGCCTAATCGATTAATGGCCAGCAGCAGCCGAGTTGAAACGTTCGACTGACATCGGTTCAGGTTAGCTTTTCAGTCGATTCTCCAGGCACCTGTTATGGGTCGCGCAGATTTTTAAGAGACGGTCTACCCTGTAATTTACGTTGGTTCTTCTTCTGTCGCCAGGGTTGCTTTTTTTCGCTCTGGCCAACTACCGATTATCATAACTGCTAAACTTCCTCTGAAAGACACCTTCGAGCGTTTCATTGTGTCCCTGTGCAGCTTGGCCGTTTCATTAGGCGGAGGTCAGGTTCTCCGAACGGACAAACGTCTTCGGCAAGTCCTTCGCCGTGAAAGTGGGTCTTCTCCGTGTCGTTCTGCTTTCGTAAATATTTTAACGTTCTACCCTGTCGTTCCCCATTCTCGGTGAAAGTGGCTGCTTGTTAGAAGGCGGAAGACAATCTACGCATCTACTTGTTGTCGAACGCTAGTTGTAGCTGCAACGGGACGATATTATATTCGGGGACGTATAAAATTTTCCGGATTACAGGTGGTGTTTATTACAAAAATCAGAGACACGAAGAAAATTTCGGCGATTTAAGAAAGAAAGTTTTTTATCGTACGAAGAATATTCAATAGTTTCAGAAGAAAGATAAAGATAAAAGATGGTAAAAGGATGTTAAAGAATCTCAGAATGAAAGGATGCTGATCCCTAAAGGCACCGAGGAATTCCGAAAGAAAAATTTTCTGAAATATGGCGAAAGAATATTAAAAGATTCTAGAAGAGAGGAGAATTCTACTGGGAAGAGAATTTCTGAAGCACAGAATTTCAGAAGGAAAGTATCCTGAAAGGTGCCGAAGAATTTGCGGAAGAAAGGGTCCTGTAATTGACTATGGAAAAACGTGCCGTCCCTAGAATTTTTCACTGGGTTCCGCTGATTTTCGAAAGGGAAACAGAAGGAAATTAATAGTATCGGGTCACGGGGACACGAGCAGGACACGCTGCAGTGTCCCGTTAACGAGGAAATAAATGCCTGCCAATTTTTCACCAGAGACAGGTCCACGCCTTCTACCGCCGCCCCCAACCATCCCCATCCGGTACCAGAGCCAGATGAATTTTTAATTTCACAGGTTCGCGTTTTCCGGCATCCGGGGAAAGCCAAGCCGTCACAGGCCAGATTATACGGGGGCTCGGGGATATTAATTCTTCATTCCGTTTCTCTTTCCGTGGCCATTCCGACCGAGCGGACTTCGACTCTCATGGATTTCATCGAACCACCACTCGTCGAGAGAGATGCGTCGCTTCGTCGATGATCCTTTGAAGTCTCATCTGTGCGTCTATTATATTAAAAAGCGATATCTTTTGTTCTCGTTCAAACACTCTCAATTCGCAGCCTATTAGCTTCGGACTTATTAATTTTAATTGGTAGTTTTCATCGATCGAACGTCATTATCATGCAAAATGCGATATATAGCACGTATAAAATACGAAATAGAAATAGATGGATGATTTAATAGCTCGATTGAAGCTGTCGTGCTCGTTGGTGACTGGACGATACCAGATGAGAATTGATGATTCGAAGAAGATAATTTAAAGGTATAGAAAATAATTCTTCCAAAATATAAAATCACTTTCTGAGGAAACCTTCCAACTAACGTCTGTGTACCTACCACCTTGGAATTTCAATTCGCCAACTGCTAACAATACTCCAAAGCGACAAAATCAACCACCGATCATCCTCTCGAAAACCCGGTGCCTGTAGCCTCTAAAAATTTTCGAAGACATCCTAGCACAGTCACAGAGGCTCCGACTAACGTCCGTTTGTCTACCATCCTCGAACTTGGATTCGAAAACCATGGACGATGCTCGAAGGTATCTCCGAATCAACCACCGAGCGTCTGCCGAAAGCAGAAATACGCTCGTACTATGGAGAAATCTCGTCGGAAGCGGTCCGCCCTCTTTCGCAAACGGGAAAACTCAACAGCATCCGCGTGTTCGTGCGAGGCGAAGAGAAGCGGAGCGCGAATTTACTGGAAACGGGGTCTTCAACCCTCGGCGTCGCTGCGGCCTCTCGCCACTACGAACCAAGTAATCCTCGCATGCCCGGGGATTTATTCTGCCCGGTGCATGTGCCAGGCGTTTGGGCGACGGGACGCGTCGCAAAAACGTAGGCGCCGGCGCTATGCGGAGGCCAACACCGCCAAAGGCCCCGTTCCCGGTATTATTTTCGGCCGTGAGAGAAAAGACCCTCTCCGCCTCTCCTCTTTGCTCCTCTTAATACGGCGAAATCCAAAACGACGAGATTTATCGGCGACAGAGGGGACGAGGACGACGATACGACGAAGAGGAACGAATAGTCACAGGGCCCCGGCCGAGGCCAAGTGTTGGATCTTTTTGATTGCTTCCGACAGAGAGCCGGCTGTCGTTGCCTTTGAAGGCTCGTCGATGAAGGATTATTCATCCGCGATGGATAATTTCGACAGGGGGAACCGCGGCGCTCTTTCTTTGTCCACGATGCCTGGCGGTTCTACGGAACGCGGACTACGACGAATGTCAACCCTCTGAGATTTGTAGAACTTCCCTTTTTTCTTTTTCTTTTCTCATCGTTTTGTTCTTGTTGGCGGCGTGGCGTGGCGCGGCGTTAGCTTCGGTTTCGTTGCGGGAGGATTTGCGGTTTCTTGGCTGGATTACTCGGGTGTTCGGTGGGGTTGCATAGCTTGGTTGGATTGGCGCGGGGTTTCAAGTAGGAAGACGTTCCGTTGGTAAGTTTGCAATGTTAATGTACGGTGTATCCTATGGTTTCTAGGATGCGTACGCTTACCCTATCGGTGTATGTACAGTTTATAGCTTGCATCCTTACGATATGTTGCTTATATAGTCAAATATAGTTAGAATATCGTGCATATATAGTTTTTAGTATATACGTATATTGCATAATTACAGTATTCCATTTTTCAAAACTTGATTTATATTCGAATTTCGTAGCTTTGGCTTTTCTTCGATTTAGGTATTTTCCAAGATAGAATCACTTCATTCGTTCCTCGTTTCTTAACGTACAAATGCTTCGATTTACGTAGACTATAAACAGCCGTCCTAAAGAATGTTGAGCAAAATTGGCAGCAACATTTAACGATACTCTATGTATCGCAGCATATCTTGTTCGTTGAGATGAAGAACGTTCGTCGGGAAATGGGAGAAAATTTAAAAACCAAACAACGATCGTTCAACGAAAAGGGACAGGTGAAATTAACGGAGCAACAGTTCGCAAGGATATTTAACGATACGCATCCTTCGGAGCACGTTTCATCCTCCAAAGGTGCAATCGTACGAAGATTTCCAGACACGAGAAAATCAAATGAGAAGTCGTATGAACAACGTTTCGTTTTCTCTCTGAAAAACAGAGGAACCGTTGCGAAATTAGCGGAACAAAAACAAGGAATGATATTTAGCGATGTGTCTCGTATATCGTCCAGCGTGGTATAATAATGCAGGGTGCTTCTCGTTGAACGTAAATCCATGAAAATAAGAGGAGAAAAGCGGTTTCACCGGCGCGCTCTACGTACATATCGCGGCTGTGCACGTTTTCGTACTAGATGAATGCAAATACATATATCAAGAGGGTTGCTCGAGTTCCTTCCGCGACGTCGTCCGCTTGTTTTACTTTATTCGTTTTGCCCGTGGCTGGTGGCTGCGCCGGGTTTACCCGCGAATGAAAATTCAACGAAGACCGGGGGTGTTTCAGAGGAAAAATGGGGGAGGGCGGCGGCAGCGGAGGCGGTGGCGAGAAAGGGGTTGGCGGGTTGAAGAAACTCGCTCTAAATGAAAACGTTATTCCATTGCGCGGTGAGTCCGTTTCGTTTCTAACTAAGATGGAAACGTGACAAAAGCAAGGAGTGAGATTATTAATCGCATAATGACCTTTTCACGCAACCCTCCGTAAGTTGCTGCGATGAATCCTCCTCGGGGAAATCGACCGACTTGATAAAGCAGGTAAATCCCGCTTTTTAATATACATACTTATCCTCGGCCTTATGAGATTTGTTTGTACGCTAACATCGTGGCCGAGGAGTTTGCGAAGGATTTCTTTAAGTTTCCATCCGATCGTGGCAGAAAGAGTCAAGGCTACATAGAATCGCAGATTTGATCCTTGCAATTTTCTTTGCAATCAGATTCCTAGGTATCAGAAGCACTTGAACTTTGATGGCTTTTCATCTGCTTGCCGCGAATGAATGTTTCCTAGGTGTATTTGTATCTACTGAAAGATTGCGACACGTTGATATCATTGTACGAATGTTAATTTAGTTTGCAGCGTGATAGAACGTAACCGAAGAAGGAATTTACTTCATTCGATTCGTGTCGTCTTTTCATTCCAATTTATCTCACGTCGTATTATTTTCCCTATGTGGAATCCTAAGCAAACGACATGAATTCGAGATGTTTAGAACTTATCTAATATAATTATCTAATTTAAGATGATATAAACATTCACGGATTACTTGCTTTTCTATCCAACAGATTATTTTGCAGTACGCATTACGCGAGACAGATCACGGACAAATTATTTCCTCGCGCTATTTCGATTTCTCGATGCCCGTAACCGATAACCTGATATCGCTCGGAAATGCCGGCGGTAATTAAAATGTAGCGAGTCGAAAGCAGAAAATACAAAGCAATAAATTCCCCGAATCATGAATAACGATGGAGAAGTTTGATTTTAAGGATCGATCGAGCGTGCTGCTTAATTAGGAGCGAATCGTCCAGGTCTCATAAGTACGTGAAGCGTGGTGTCACTATTAAAAATTCCCGGCACGAGAAATCGATAAAAAGCGAACTGATCGGTTCCGCGGGGTATCAGCCGCGATGCGAGCGACAATTAATGGCTGCCGGACGGAAGTCGCTTTATGTTTTCATCTTGGCCCGTCCGCCACGGCGTTAATTACTTGTCTTCTTTCTCTTCGACGATCGGGAATCACATTTTGCGCTCGGCAATCTTTCTCGCAACGTTCCACACGAGAATATTATCTCGATCATCTTTAAGTAACGTTTACGATGGAATCTTAACTTATTTTTAATAGTAGAATCACACTCGTAATATCGGATTACCGTCTCGATCCAACGAACGCTGGCTGTATTTCAATCAACTTTACTACCCTTGGAATTTAATATTCCATAAGAAACGTAATGTACATTACAGATGTTCGATATATTCATTCGCATCCCTCTGTGAATTTCTTCCAACAAACTCTTCCTCCGTGAAAACCTGACATTACGTTGGAGACGTGGTTTATATTGTAAAAGCGTCAAACAAAAAGTATTAAGAACGATTATACGTTCGATACATCCATTCACATCCCTTTTGGAATTTCTTTTAACGAAACGTTCCTCCTTCAGGACTTAACGTTCCGTAAGAAACTTGATCTACAGTTAACAAAAATGTTAATATCTTCTAAAAGGAACTTAAGTCTTCGATGTGCTAATTTTTGTATTTCTTCGTAATTAATATTAATGAAAGTGAAGATAAAAGCTTCATAAGAAGCTTAATTTACATGCTAAAATTGTTAAGATCTTCTGAAAACAATCGTATCTTCAGTATATTCGTTCACATTACTTTTTAGATTTCTCCTAATCACCTGTTTCATTATCGGAACTCATCATTTCGTAAGAAACTTAATCTACGCTTTAAAAATGTCACGTGGCTCCTAAAACAATCACATCTTCGATATATTCATTCATCTCTTCTTGGGTGCCTTGCAACCAATTTTTCACCCTCGAAACTTAATATTCCACAAGAAATTTAATTCGCTCTTCAAAAATGCTAATGTCTCTTGAAACCAATCTTATCTTCGGTATACTCGTTCGCATCTCTTCTTCAATTTCTTTCAACCAACTCTTCCAGCATGCAAAGCAAACGTTTTATCAGAACAGTTGTTAACAGCTCCTAACAACGATCATATCTTCGGATATATTTATTCACCTCTCCAACCTCGAAGCTTAAACCCGATAAAAAATTTACCCCAGCCTCGAGAAACGTTAACAGCATTTAAAACCAATCGTATCTTCGACGATTCACTCTTTACGATCGTTCACCCCTTTCTGCGTGTGTCTTCCAAGCAACCTTTTCAACCCCGAAACTCAACCTATCGTAACAAATTAAATCTTCGCTCCGGACAACGTTAACAGCATCTGAAACCAATCACATCGTCGATATATCTGTTCTTCTTAAATTCGTCGTTCAGTCTGAAAAAAAACTCGATACACGTTTCGTAAGAAACGCAAGCAACACCGCGAAGATCGTCGACGTCCATCCGACGAATCCACCAGCCGCACAAATCAATCGCAATTTATCCTCTCGCAACGAGGCGACGAATGGGCGGGCGTATTTCGGCGTCGATCAGCTCGCAGGTCCGAAAGAAAGGATCGCGCGGTCTGGCCAAGATGAAAACATAAAACGATTTTCGCCCGGCGGTCGTTAATTGTCGCGGCCCCGAAACACTTGGCGGGTCTCGGCCGGCCTCGGTTTTTGCCGTTTTCCAGGCTCGGCACGCCGCGCCGCGCCACGCCGCTCCGCTCCGCGGAGACGGCCATCTTTGCGAGCCCACCGGTCCGATGGAACACAATGGACGATCCAACGCCGGTGCACCGGTGCATACAGCACACTCACGCAACCATCCGTGTGCCCGTGCACGCGTGCACACTCCTCCGTGCGCCGTCTAATTGATGCTGGGAGAGCGGCCCACACGCACCGAGTCAATCTTCCTTCGTTCGGACGTTTTGCCGCCTCTACTCCAACGTAATCCACTGCTCTCTCTTCCACTTCTCCTACGGTGGTCTCTGTTTCACCTTCGTCCGCTCTTTCAACGTTTCTTCTCCGTTTAGCTCACGTCAGATTCTGCGTTGTGCTCACGGTGCTCCGTAATTGACATTGGTACTATAACTAGGATGCTTTTCATTGGTAGCGTAACTAGGGATGATTTTACATGGGAAATACGTCAGGAACGTATGGTACGATTTTTGGGTATGAGCATTAGGTAGGACAAAATAGGGTAGGTTAATCCTTTGTTCAAAATTTTGTATATTTTCTATCAATCGTTGCTTGTTTAAGATTCCTAAATAATTTACAACGCGTACCGTGTTACTGAAAATTCGTCACGTTGCCTGTCACGTGGTAATCTTGCCCCCTTTCTTCGTCAGTTACTTTCCTCGGTCGCCAAGCAAATAGCGAACAGAGTACGCGTCTCTGTACCAAACTATCGACAATTTACCTAGTCCGGTTTAAGTTTGCCTGATCTTCACCGGATTCGACATGAATCTCAACCGACCTAAACATCGTTACAAAATGTCATTACCAAAGTTGCCCTTTTATTTCCCTCACACCGGTCTACTATCTTATTTATCGTTCGTAGCAGTCGAATAACGAAGCACACACGCTGCGAGCCGAACATCAAAAGCGAAGTCTCTCGGAAACGAAGCTTCCATTGAGGATGATTCCGTTCTACGTCCTGGACTTCTTATTCCCCGCGGAATCACCCTCTTTGAACCGCGGCAACGTCGGTTATAAGTCATCCTGTATTACACGAACGCTTCTCATCTTGCGAGCGATCGGTGGATGGTTCTCTCGGCGCAGAGTCGCCGTAGGACTTGCGTCACTGCGCGGCTCTCGTATCAACGTTATTAATTGCCGGCCGATCGAGATATCGGGCCTCGATCGGCCGCATCACCTTTCCAGGAGACGAAATCTCCTGCGGTCTCGGCCTCGGCTCTTGTAAAAACGTCGGCTCGCCGCGAGTGCTCGCGATGTATTAGGCATAAGGGTGGCTACGAATACGAATCCCCGAACGAGAAAGAGACGGTAACACGGTGCTGGGACTTTTGTTGTTCGTTGGCTCGAGGGTTGATCGTAAATTCGCTCGATTGCCTCGACGTTCCGCGAACCCGACGCGATCGGAAACGGGGATGCAATGCCTCGGATCCGGTACTCGGAATCGAGAAATCAATTTTTTTGCCCAGGCGGACGCAGGCTCTGGAGTCGGTTCTCGAATCAGCTGTTGATCGAGGCCCGCGTAGAATGAGGAACGTACTCGCCGTGGCCGCTTCTTACGTTGGTTAAGATTTATCCCGAGAGTCGCTTTTTTCTCTGGGCCGCCTCGCTCGCGGACCGTCGCCTAATTTTATTCGTGTAATGGCTTCCGAACGACCGGTGTAATGGCGGGAGAAAGGTGTCCGCGTCGTGGATATACGTTGGGCCTCGCCTCGATAACCTGGTGCTTGTGCGAATCCACTCGAGTCACGCAGAAGTGAAACTCGCCGGTTTGTCGTGCTTTCAGGTTACGTTGATGCAACCTCTCGTTTACAGCTGTTTTCTGCGCTCATTTTACAGTATCCAATTTTATTTTCCAACGTGATAGCTGTGGATGAACGTTTAATAAGCTTCTCGTTATCTCTTCTATCCAGAGTGTAGGATTCTGTGAAATTTAAGGAAGTTGATGTATTTCTGACATTCTTTGTTTTATATCGTTTCATTGAATTATGTACGATCCATTTTGTAGTAACAGAACAAAATCGGTCTTGCATAATTCAATAAAATAGTATGAAACAAAAGAAGTCTATTATTTTCTTATAAAACGAAAGAAACTTTTGGAACAATCTTACGATTAATCACAGCTAGGCACTAAAATGCTGGAGCTTCTAAAATCCCCCTTTATTTCTAACGCGATCTAACTTACATGCAGCGCATAAATCCAATACGACTACTACGTTAAATGATATAATATAAACACCTACACGTTTCTAACAATTGGTAGATACTAAAATCTACTAAAAGCTTCTAAAAATTCTCCTTCAAATCGTAATAGTATGCGAGAGATAAAAATTCACACCTCTTTCAGAAACTTGCATACCGATGTCTAATTAAGAATTGTCTTAAATCCTACGTGCAAAGTAATTCCGACACCCTTTAACTCATCCTGAAAATTCCTATTAGAAGATGAAACGAATGTGGTGAACTTCTGTCGTAGAAATTTACACTTTATCCACGGAATCTTCCCGGTGGCGCGTATAAAATGGGCGAATGCAAAGCGGTTGGATTGGCCGCGAGCCGGCTGGCCCGTAAATCCGTCGCGCTCGCCGGAAGTCGGAAACGCGTAAATCGCGGGAAGCTCGCGACGGCCGGGCGGAATTTTCGGCGATCCTCGTAAAGTCAGTGGGGCGATGGAGTCGGGCCGGTTTCGTAAAGGGCACCGCGGTAATATTCACAGGCCATTTGCGGCACAATGCCGCCACGTTAACGACGACAATGGACGCAATAATGAGCGGCTCCGGCCAAGAAACTCCTACCTGCGCCTCCGCAGTTCCTTTCGTTCCTACGGACCTGCGGATCGCCACTCGTGAATCTGTGTATCAGGAAACATATAATGTTTGTTCGCGAATTTCCAGCCGATCGTTTGAACTCCAGCCATTTCGCTTCGAATTCCTCGATGATTAAGAGTATCGCATGCTTTGCTTAATTTTCCAATCGATTCTGAAACGAGGTTGCAAAACCGGGAACAGTTGCGCCAACTAAGACAGGTTTATGAATGGGAAGATGTTCTTCCGTGGAGTGTACGCAGTTTGGAGTAGGATTTACGTGGAATTTAATCTAAAAAGCTGAGTTTTATCTTGTTACACTGTGTGCAGCGAGGATTTTTTATACGTACGACACCTGACTATTTAGTCTGGAGCAATCACCTCTTTTCTCTTAGACGAGCAAATGAAACGATGGCAACAACCGAAACAGCGTGTCTCGAATCAAATGTAATGTATCTTTTGGAGGATCGTAGGATTTTATTAATTAGTTATTAGAGCGATCAGAATAAAGGAGAAGTTCGATTAGCAAAAAGTTCTGGACATGGAACGTTTCATCTAACCATCTTCATACCCGGTCAGTTATTGTCACGAAGAACGTTCGTCCAGCTACGGAAAGTGATAAAACTGAAATATTCTATCTTCTGTTTACTAAAAATTGGTCTACCAAATGCTTCTCTCAATGCAATTGTGTTATCAAGAAAATTCGAATTCGTTAAACTGTCGAAGAATATTTACGAATATCAACAGACGGTGTCTCGTGATTTTTATATTGCTTGCTTCTCGAATCCTTAGAAGTTTGTCCAATCTTTAAACATTCTCAAACCCGATGCAACGACACTCGCAAGCATTTTAATAGGAATTTTCCACTATCCGTTGCAGTCGTCCACTGTCCAACTACGAAAAAATATCTACAATGTGACATGGCGTTAATCGTTAAGCCCTTAAACATTCTCAAACCCAATGCAACGACACTCGCAAACATTTTAATAGGAATTTCCCACTATACGCTGGATTCGTCCACTATCCAACTACGAAAAAGTGTCAAAAATGAAACATGGCGTTAATCGTTAAGCCCTGAAACATTTGCAAACTCGGACAAACCATTCCTTCAAACATCTTCGTACCAATTTTCCTCCCCGAATATTCGAATCTTTGTTGTCCACTGCTATCAGAGCTCGCACCTTCAGTAGAGCAGGTTCGTCGAACTCTGGTTATCCTCGAAGCGCGAACGAGGAAAACCGCGCGGGAACCAAGCGTTGAGACCGATGGAAGAGGAGGTGGAGGAGTGGAAGGCAGGCGCGAGGGCGGTGGGAGCGTGGCGCGTCACGGGGACAGGTAGAAATGACATGGAACGGCGAAGCATGCGGCGTATGACGGGAAAACAAAAGAAGCCAATAATTTCGGGCAATTTGGGGGCAGCAGCGCGAGACCCGCGCGCCTAAAGGAACTCGCGTGACCGCTTGTCACGGGGCTGCGCGGCCGTGCGACTGGCCACCGCGTCCTCGCGCTCTGCCTGTGATTTTCCTCGCCGCTTCTCGCAAAACTGCGAGATTTTTCGAATTCGCCATTCTACGATGTAACGCGCGTAAACCATAATGACGTTTGATTTCGTTGGTTTTGACGGGTTTTCGCTTGCTGAACCGTTGTTTTGTGGAGAATTTCGCAGGCAGGAATTTGAACTAGAAATTGGAATTTTATTATAATTGATACGAGTATAAATGTCCAGAATAGAGTGGTCGTTATAGTAAATGTAGTAAATCACAGTCTACCTAGTTTCTGCATTTTTAATTACACTGTTTATAGATATATGAAGTTATATAAATATCCGTAGTCTAATTATCGCTATAAAGTGATTCACGAGTAAATGTCGAAGAATAGAGACGATTATATAAGTTGATTTATGGGTAAAAATTCACTCGAAAAATCCCGATTATACAAGCAGATTTATAAATGGAAGTTGAAGAGAAGATTAATTGTGCCGATGATCGTGAAGATGGTGTTAAAAGGTAAAAAAAGCATAAAACTTAAAGAAGCTGAATTTCTAATTTATTTTCAGCTATACCAATCTACGTTACAATAATATACAGGAATATTTGCATGAGAAATATTTGACTCGAGTCGCTCTCATAGTTTCTGCCGCTATTTATCAATGAAATTTATGAACAGTTTCAAGAAAAAAAAAAAAAAAGAAAAAAATAGGAGTTATAATAGTACGAGACAATTTCTAAATTATAATTTATAAACTATCGATTAGTATGATTTGGAATCACTGTGAAGACATTTCTCTTCAGAATGATTTGTACCGTAGCGGATAAAAATATAAATAATAAAATAAAATACAGGGTGGTCGAAAAGACCAGAGCAGTAAAAATTCAAACTCGTGTAAATAGTGGCGATAATAACAGCTGGAGGAATATCGATTTCTCTGATTAGAATTTCTCGAACGTGGAAAGAACGTCGACTACGTACACACGATCGGGTTCACCGATGATTCCCATAGGTTCGATCAATTTATTTGCAGAGGCGCGGGCAAAGAGCGCGAGAAATTAATTGATGGAACACGTACGCGTTATTTCATCGACGATTACGACAGATAGGCGGCAAGTCGGCCAGCGAATTCGCTGAAAGCGTGGCCACGCGAACGTCTACGCGGACTAATATTAGCATAATGCGTGGAATTAGCATATTTCTACCTACGTCTGGTCGTCGATATTTATTCGCACACGAGATCCGACCGAATTCTCGAAATATTTCGGACCGAATTTCTCTGTTTGCCTCGCGCGTTAATCGCCCACATCTCGAGTATCTTGGCGTCTCTTGGAGCACCGTGGACGTTTCAATTAATGCAAAATATTCTATCTTTTGTTTACTAAAAATTGGTCTGCCAAATGCTTCTCTCAATGCAACTGTTATCAAGAAAATTCGAATTAAATTGTCGAGAAATATTTACGAATATTAATAAATGGCGTCTCGTGATTTTTACATCGCTCGCTTCTCGAATCGTTGGAAGTTTGTCCAACTATTTCGATATTCGTCTTATTCGAAAAGAAGCGTATATTTCTATTTATTCGGATTAATAACAGGGCCCATGATTTTTCTATGGAGCGTGCCGAGTTAATCGAAAAGGTAGCATCTCTTCTAATGCGACCGTTACACTTGCACAAAGTCGTCGAAATTAGGATAGAACGTAGAATCTAATCACAGTCTTTACGATTAATCTACTTACTTAATAATAACAGAAACCATAACTTTTTATTTCAAAGAATCTTCTCTCGAATCGAAAAGATCGTCCGATCTAGCATAAAACGTAGAAACTATTTAATTTCTATCGAATATAGATTCCCATAAATATATACAAAAACAACATATATGTCGGAGATAAAAGAACATCGGGGCTATTCCTTTGGAATTTTTGGGAAAATTCCCAATACTTTAGTCTAGACTTTTTATCATAGCTATACTTAAATAATAAAACTTAGAAGCAATTGTTTATGATTTAATCCGATTATGTTTGTCCGAGATTTCTGACAGTAGGCTTGAGTTCGAAATGACACATCTGGCAGCTAAACGTAACCACGGTCACGGGATGGATGTTTTTACCTAACAGAGGTACGGCATAGTTTTATAGCTCTCCTTAAAAATATAGTTGACTCAAGGGGTACAGAGAGGTACAGAGTAAAGTACATAAGTTCAGTTCCACTTGAACTTTTGAGAAGTAAACGCATTTGATATCCTGTTGAACCTGAGATTATTGCCATTAGCATCTCGAGTATCTAATCGTCACGGTTAATTGTCAAATTCTGTAATAGTCATATAATTACCTTGTGAATTTATTATTATATTCATTTAGTGACTAAGTAATCATTGTTATTCTAATATAACTCTTTAGTGAGAACTTATCATTGTGTAGTGAAATTGCTTATTGCTAGTCCACTTTATTCTGTAACAGTCATATTTGTGCCATTAACTATCATCTATATTGTATACTAAAAAATGGCTAATCCAAACGAAGGTTCGTAAATGCCCCTAATCCTAATGCTAACTCGACATATATATACATATTTAGAAAAAAACCAAGGCTTTCTTCGAAGTATGCTTCATAAAAGCAAGAACGTTCCTTTCATTACGATCGACCGTGCCATCGGTATTTTTCTATAAATTGAAAGAAAACACTATCGCTCGGAGGAAAATACGAAGCGAGCCGGAGTAGCCTGACGGCGGTAGCACACCCACGTAGTCGAGAATGTAACAATAAGCTAGATTACAGTGATCCCACGGAAATTTACGATTTAGCCCAAGCCCGTCGAAGCAGGTAATCACCTCCGGCAGATTATTATTTCCACGCGAATCCATCCGTCGCGTTCCTTCTCGAAATTCCTTCGTCTCGCGACGCGATTCACGTCCTCTTCAAATTTTCATCATGTTCCACCGACAGTTTCCATCTCGATCGTATAACATCGATTTTTCTTCGCCACCCGTATCGCGTTCCTTTTTCAGGTTCTTCATTTTACGATAGGTTAAAATTAATCATCTTCTATTGGATTGGCAACTAGATGATTGCGGATTTTGTCATTAGGCGGCATTGACAAAATCCGCAGTCGCTTAGTTGCCAAGCCAATATATCTTCGTTGAAAATACTTTTTGTCAATTGCGTGGTTGCTTTCGCAAAGATTTCCCCGAATTCTCAAATGTATTTGAAGGAAGTTTGAAGGAGTTTAGTTGGCGGTATCGTTTCATCGAAGCTATCGGTATGTGCGTGCAGAGATCGTTTTCTTGTATGTCGTCACGTTGTTGTACGTTGTATTACGAACAAACTCGTAATTATTGTACAATTGGATTACAATAATTACATTGCTTTTTTATACCATATTAAGTTCCTGAAAATCATTTAATATAATTTAAATCTATCCTAAGCCATGTTTATCTACGACGATACTACTCGCGGATTAATAAAATGGCAGCGTATCCTCAAATCTCAACCATCTTTGGACTGTCTTGCGCAATCGTGCGAATATTATCAGCGAAATTGTACAAGTTAAAAGATTCCAGTATTAATGAATATCCACAAAATTAGTATATCAAAAGGTCTGGCAATGAAAGGAATAAAATTCCGCGAGTAAATGTAACTGACAAGTTACCTATCTGATTGCACGATTATCAAATTGTGGAAAAAGAAACCTCTACGAACTACGACCTGTAACTTGTCAATTTATTAATATCATTAACCATCAAATTAAATATCATCAGTTAAATAGGCTGCGTATTTCTAAGGAATTTCGTACTTTTATAATAAGCATAATAAGTATATATATTAAAATAAGTATAAATTAAATAATAATATAACAAGTAGCTACATTTGCGATATTTTCTACGCCTGCGCGTGTTAAGCGGATTTTGTGTATTTTTGCAATTTCAAATTTCCCGTAAACGTACAAAGATCAACGCAGTCTACTCACTAAATATCATGTTGTCCCAAAAGTTTCTTTCGTTTCATAAGCAAACGATAGGATGCACGACATTTTTTATCGAATTATGTCTAATTCGTTTTGTAGCAATAGAAGAAAATACAATGCCAAGTAATACTAAGCAAATTACCGCGTGGATGAGCCGAGTTCTCTCAAGATCCAAAGAAATATTCACACCTCTATTCTCATGCCAATTTCTTTATTCAAACTGCATCGTACCTTTCGAAGCTCCGCTTATAATTCCTGCTTTTTTCCCCTGCGCTAAAAGCGACTGAACAACGTGCCAGTGATATACGCTCGTAATTTAAATGCAAATCGTTCGGACAGCGTTTCCAGGAAAGCGAAACGTTTCGACACGGCAACGATTCGCTCGTCTTAATCGTTGAATCGCCAACAGCGTGGACAAACGTGTTTTGACAGTTTTACAACATAGGTGTACGGTGTTATTCGCTGTCGGCACCGTTGGATAATAAATAACTCTCATTCCACGGGGACTGTGCTGAGGGCACTCCACATCCTGGCGATGCGAGATGAGTATAATATAAGCGTGGCAACGCTTCCGCTCTTTAATCGCTTATTAAACGCGCTGCGCGATTCTTGCGATGATTCGCGGAATTATCGGCACGGTCGCGTTATCCCGACAGGCAAATTTGTTTCAATCGTTGTGGCTTCAACGCGCTGAAATATATCGTCGATCGGTGGTCTTGACAGTTTATTGACGTAAAACGCGTTCTTAAAAATACAGTTGCAACGAATCGGATAAGAAGCTGCTTCAAATCTGAATCGAACGAGAATTGAACGAGAATTTCATGATATAACGACGAAATTGACGATGAAGATGAATATAAAGGAAAGGTTCAATGTTTCCAGCGTTCTAATGACCGAAGATATACTAATTTTTTATAGTGGAAAAGCTTCCAACGACTTGAAAGTTCAATCTCTTAGAGTGGAAAGACGAAGGAAAAAGAGACTACGAGAAAAATTGGAGCGACAATGCGCAAGAGTTCTGCATCTTGATCTAATCTCCAAAATGTTTCAATCTTCCTGAATCTGACGAAGCTTTCAATTTTCGTGCGAAAATTTGAGAACAGTTGAAAATTCAACTTGCAAGTATCTGGAAGTCAAAGAAAGAGGAAAGATCGTGATAAAGTGCTATACTTGTAACTCATCCAACAGCCCTATACCAAACGCGCACACGTACGAACTTCAAAGATTTGAAACAAATGTTTCTTTATGTTTGTTTGAGAAGCAAGCATATTACAATTAGAAGTGTCATATCTAAATGTAATTAACCACATCTTCGATACCACAAAACATATTGTATACAGCACAAATAAATATATCATAACTAAATGCACGATGAAGCTGCTACTTGTAAAGGTAGCATATCGCAAATAAAATATTTATTTACATAAGCAAGTAATCGTTTCCTTCGAGATCCCAGTATGCTCTCTGAACGTTTGAGCGTATTTCCAAAAATTATCGATCGGCTCATCGATCGACCTTAACCGAAATTGCAACTCGATCGCTGCAAAACTCATGAAAATACCGATACTTTTAAAAACGGAAGAGTCGAAGAAGGATAAGGAAGAAAGAAGGTCAGAGTGGAAGGTAAGAAAAATCGTAATGGGAAGAAAAATCGGCGGTCTCGCAACGTCAGCTCAGCCGGGGTGACGGGCTGGTACGATCTGTGTGGGTCGGAGTCGACCAGCGCGCGGACAAACGGAGCGAGTGGTCTTCGAAGGGGCACGGTCGAGCATGCCCCGTCTCGTGGGTGGCCACTATGATTTCTTCGGGGCTATCTGCCGATCTCAATAGCCGAGTAATTCCGGCGCGCGGCCGTCCCTCGCCTCTCGACGCCGCGCGCCGCATCGCATCGGCTGGGCCAGACCGAGCGAAGCGCATTCTGACACCTACGACTGGCCATGAGACACGGACGCGGGCAAAAACCGGCGAAAGAAGGGAAGCCCGGGTCCGGTTCTCGCTGGTTAAGCCTCCCGTCGGCCGTAGAGCCAACCAGAAACCAGAAGAACCACTCTGGAACACTCGGTTAGCCACACCTCTGCGAGCTGCCTCCGTTTCTTCCTCTTCTCTGCCTCTCGCCTTCTCTCCGCCATCCCCCTCGTGTAGCCCTGTTCCCGGCCCCCTTTCGCATTTTTTTCGTGCCCCAACGGCGAGAGCTGGAGCCCTCTGGCGGCGCGACCAGTCGTCAATCGACCGCTCTCTCCCTGGCTCTCCCTCGATCTCCCGCCGATTCAGCTCCGGAAACGTCGCTTTTCGAGATCTTGGTTACGCAGTAGGTGATGTTTTGCCACAAGCAGACGTTGACTCGTGTCGATTCGAACGCGATTTTCCGCCGTTTGAAGTTGTTTGACAGTTTTCCGACGGTGATCGCGGAGCTGAAGCGATATAGAAGTTGGTTCGTGTTGATTCCAGACCGATTAGTCGAGCTGCGAACATAGTTGACACGTTTTTCCACGTTGTTTGGTAAATAGAGGCGAGAGACGTCGATTTGTACAGATTCGAGGATGACTTCTGCGCGTTCGAAGATGTTTGACCAGCTTCCCGACGTTGCTTGTTGGGCAGAAACGATAGACGGTGATTCGTGTAGGTTTGAGGACGATTTCGAAGCTGTTCTGGGTGCTTCTCCACGTTGCTCGCGAACAAGATGCGACGGAGGTTGATTTATGTAGGTTTGAAAGCGACTTTTGAGGTTTGAAGCGTTTTGGGAAGCTTCCCGACGTTGCTTGTTGTGTAGAATCGATGAATCTTGATTTGTGTTGGTTTGAAAGCGATCATTTCGGATTTGAAGCTTCCTGCAGAGTATCTAGAAACGTAGCTGTTTAATCTTAGTCGTAGAAAAGCTGATATTTTCTCGCACGCTTTCAATTATTTTCATATTTTATATGTAAATCGTATAATAGTTTTGTAAATAGTATTCGATGGACTGTGTTGTTTATGGAAATCAGATGCACGTGTTCTTCATGCTCTGCTTAACTACGAACAGTTTAGAAATTTGCAATTCCACAGATCCGTTAAATGCAATCATTCATCGAAGTCGTTCGATCGATTTAATTCCAAGCACATTGTAGAAACCTAGAGATCTTAACTGCTGGTATCTCCATTACGAAACTATGATAACCGAGTTAAATTCTCATAAATTATCATCTTCACGATTATTATCAACAACGGTATTACATGCTACGAGAGAACCAGAGAAAATGATAACTGTATATAGTGCAATCGCTATAAGTATATACGAATCTCAATCCAATGTCTGATAAACTATCGGACAAATGAAACAAAAACAAAAAAACAAAAAAACAAAAAAAAAAGATACGACGTGAAATAAAGAACGTCGAGACCAAACTACCTCGTAAAACTAAAATAACTCGTAACAAGAATATTATCGTAGATTCAGTTTTGAAGCGTTTGGTGAGAAACGATGTGGCCTGCACGTTTTACGTTTCACAACGAAAAAAAGACCCTCGCCACTACTTTGAAAATATTTATACGTTGTAGACCGACGGTACTCGAAAAAGATCTGCATCCTTTGTACCTATAAAATTCCTGAAAATATTCTCAGGTCTATTTTGATCGTATTGCAACGTAGAAATTTCCCTCGATCTTCGACATTCTCTCCGTTTCTACCAGAAATCTGCTAAAAATCTGGCGTGTTGGAAAAAATACTCAAAAGTTGCTTCCACCTAAAGCATTCTCGGTTAAAATTTTCAAAGCTCCGACTAAATATCGTAAACCCGCGCAGATATGCGAAAAACCACAGAATTTGTCGCGTAAAGCAACTCTTATAACTTAAAACACATCAGATCTCCGAAGAAGCGTAAAAGATCGTTCGTTTCCTCAACTGCAGCCTGGCGACGTGATTTTCCAGGTCTGAGAGTCGGCCGATTAAAAGCCGGTTTGTCGGTTGTTCGGCGGAACGACGTTCCGCGTCAAAGGGCACGCGTGCAGGTGGTCGCGCAATATTCTAATTAGCGAACGTCCCAATTATCCGGCTCGCGTTTCGCGCCGATAATTGCGAGCCGCTCCGCGATTGCGCGGATGAAACACGCGCGCCCGTTTCTCGCCCTGCACCGGCACAATGGGGGGAAACTAATAAGCGGCTGGCTATTTAGCGTCCTCGCCTTTGTCGTCAGTCAGCTCGTTAACGAGCCCTCTTTGGCCGTGGAATTACCGCATAGAATGCTTCTCAGCTGCGATTACCTCCTTCGACGTGCACTTGGACATGCTTCTCGTATTCTCAGCAACGATTTCAGGCGGTAACCTGTGCGTTAAGCTGCGTTTCGATCGAACGACCGTGTGTCAGGTTGAAATGGTTGTTGGTAGCGTTTCTTACGTGAAATCCAAAGCCGATGTTCGTATGTGTCGAGCTTCTTGTTCCTGGATTTATTCGACAATGTGTCGCGATGTGGATGATCTTCAAATAGAGATGCTGCGGTTTTGTCGTCGTCAATTCGGTCGAACTCGAGTTTGCCGGCTCGTTGATCAAAATTTCTACTTTCAGAACTAAAATAATCACTTTCGTCTGGGACTCTCAGCTATTGCTACTTGTTATTCTTATGAATGGCTATATACTTGGTTTGCTGCTTGTGTAGTATGGTATGAACAGAGAAAAGACGTATTTTTTATTTTTAATGTGCTTCTTTCTTTGGTCTAAAGTAACTTCTTTATATCTAACGTATTGGTCTGGCAACTAAATGATTGCGGATTTTGTCATTAGATGGCATTGACAAAATCCGCAGTCACTTAGTTGCCAACCCAATAATATCGAGACAGCGAAAGAACGTTCGTTTATACGTCGATTTTAGTAAAATTTGAGTAAAACGAACATCCGGTTGCTTGGTTTACGTTGTACGTTTATTTGTATTATACATGTTTTAGTCGTATAGTTTGATGGTGTTGAAGTATATCGCGAGCATCTCGGAGATTCGCTTATAAACGTCGTTTTAGACAATCAACGTAAAGCAGGGTAGAATAACGATTTGGATTGCAATTTTATGATTCTCATTAAGTTCGTGTTGCAGATAAAAAATTGCAATTGTTGCAATAGCGAAGGTGATAACGCGTGAAGATTATAGGAGAAGGTACGACGAGTCGCGTCTTTTCTTTCTCCGTCAAAAATAAATTTCACCATGTTGCTTCGCGTTTACGAACATTGTGACTTTCTCGAAAATGATTTTGACGTAAATATCATTTTAGGCGACCAACACACGACGATATTGAATAACAAATACAATTTGCGTGGAAGATAAAGAATTAGAACGAGGTTTTCTAATTGTAAAGACGATAACGTGCGAAGGTTATAGCAAAAGATACGGTGAGTCACATTTTCTGTCTTTTTTCTTTTTTTTTTTTTTTTTGTAAGAAGAAAAACGACGCGCGCGCGCTCTGAAAGCGCGTTGAATATGCGAGCGTGGCAACGCGGCGGTGTCAGCCGGCGGGCCGCGAGCAGCTTCAAACTCCTTGAAAAACTCGTCCCCGTGCCTCTCGTTATCTCGCAATTTTTTCTACATTAATTAGTAATTATAGAGCGACTTCATTAGCCCCGGCTTTCGCGACTTAATTAAAGACGAGTCGTAGCTTTTCCATTTACCGACACCAGCCTCGCCCCGTTTCGGCCGATCTTTCCATTCTCGCGACAGTGTTTGTCCCTTTCCCTTTTTGCATCTCCGTACAATTCAAACCTACCGTTCCAAGTTCCTTCTATCTCGAGATCTCACGGATAACGAGAATCGTGAACGCGCAAGATCGATAATTGTCAAAGTAGAGTACTCGTTATAATTTTTAGCGACCGAAGCAAATCTCTGTTCAATTTCCGTTTCTTTAGTCCAGTTTACGAAGGTAGGAATTTGCGTAAATATCGGCGGTCTGTCGACGATTTTGAAGAAAATTCATCTTTACGAATATTCTTCGAAGAAGAACCTACATAGACAACAGCTGATATTTTAGATATTTACGAATTTTTAAATACTTGTCGATTTCACGAATGGCGGATCACGAGATCAGAAAATTCACTCATTGCGAATATTCCGAGGATAAGTGAGAGGAAAGTTACTCGACTTCTGACTGCGGAAGAGATTATCCGACGTTTTAGAAACTAACATCTCCTGTCACTTAACTATTCGAGCGCTATATTTACTCCATCACGTAGAATCGCACTGTCGTAACCCGCAGATAAATTGTAATACAATAGCGGAATATTCGACTAATAGAAGACAACGTGTATAAAATTTGCAAAGTATTCTCGAGCTTCGAAATTAATCCGCAAAAGACTATTACAAATCACCCTGACCACGAATCCCTGTGCGCGAATCTTGGACCATCTCTCGATTCCTTAAACACCAACCGAACAACAAAGCCGTAAAATTCTCGAAAGAAGAACGTCTGGAAAAAAAGAAGAAGAAAGAGGAAAAGAGAAAAAAAAGATAAATCCGCGAACTTCGTAAGAACAGCGGCGTAATCCTGTGAGTTTCGGTGGAAACGAGGCCGTTTCCTTCGTGTGCTGCCTCTGTTCTTCACCCTCGTTCTCGAATCTCCATCCCTCCGTTGGAGGCTCTCGCCGCCAGCGAAAATAAACGGCGGTGGAGACGCGTCTACGGAGGGTTGGTCCCTGGGTGGGGGGCGAGAAAGAAGGAAGGAGAGAAATTAATTAGCTCTTTTGCGTTCCCTCCAAAAAAAAGAAGAGAAAAGGAAAGAAAGAAGAGTAGGAAGAAGAAAAAGGGACAGAGAAACCGGGAGAGAAAAAGAGTGAGAGGGTTCAAAGGAAGTGGCGCAGACTACCGAGGTCCGACTTCCGACCTGTCGACGGTGTGTGTAATCCCCTTCCATCTCTTCTACACCCCCTCGTTCCTACCCCCTTGTTTCTCTCCCCTCTGCCTCTTCGCTCTGTCACTCGATCTATATACGTGCGACCGGTTGAGAGAAACCATGGGCGAGATCCTTGGCCACGATCGCGAGAAGAACGTCGGCGTTTCCTTTGTAAGGCCGCGAGTTCAACCCTTTCGACGCGATCTCGGAACGCGATCTCTCACCCCCTCTTCTTCTTCGTCTCGGTCATTGTTCGTCACGGTACGGGCACCGTTTGTTCGCCGGTGAAAGTATTTCGAGCTGTTTCCTGGCGTCCCTTGGACGTTCACGTTCATTTTCTTTCTTCGTTCTTTTCCGGAGCTTGCGAACAGATAGGTTGGATTTCGAAGATGGCGATGGATTTGTTGGTTTCAGGTTTTCCTCGTTTTTTGTTTCTTTTCTGATTTTTATTTTCTTATTTTTATTTGAGAGATTTCGAACAGATATCAAGGTTGGTTCTTGAAGGTGATGATTTTCGTTAGTTCGGTGTTCGCTTCTTTCTTCTTTCGGAAGTTTCGGAAAGATGATGGAATTGGAGTTTTGAAGCGATTTTTCTCGGTACAATGTTCCATTAGTTTTCTGTCTTCTTTTGCACATTTTGCTAGTTTCCGAATTTCTTCATTCTCTGCGTTTCTTTCTGTTTCTTCTTCTTTGAATGTCTCGTGGTTTTTGTAAACCCGTTGCATTTGCTTTTTTCTTTCTTCTTGTCCTTGTTTTTTTTAGCAGGTTCGGAGAGAGATTGATGTTGGCTTTTGGAAAAGATTGCGATTTTTCTTAGTACAATGCCACTTCGTTCTGTTTCTTCTTTGGAAGATTTTGGAGAGACGTTTTGAATTGACTTCTTAAAATGGCAACGATCTTTCGAGAAATGATCTCGCTGCCAAGAAAAATAAGATTCTTGCAAAGTGTTGAAATATACTATCGCGTCTCGCGTGTTACATAAAATCAGATGCTCCGATCAAGTCACAAATTAGAACAGGCGAAGATTTAAGTTAAACAGAATGCGGAGAAATATTTTTACAATTAGTGTCATACTTACTAGGAGTCTGAAGAATTTATAACGCGAGATATCTTATCTTGCGTCGAATTCATTACCACGATGAACGCAAACGTAACCGCACTAATTAAGTCATCGACGACAAACGGTGCAGAACACGTACCGAATAGCCGTTATTTTATCACGAAATATTACGATAATTCCAGCAATTTTGTTAACACAATATTTATACTAAACAAACGTAACTATTTACATAAAACAATGCACTCGGTTCTATCGTTATCACGATCGCAAATTGGTCGGCGTAGAACTCGACAAATATCTACTTTCGTTTACGATATCAAATAACAGCAACGATTCTTATTATTCGAACGAACGAAAATCGAATATCGATGAATAAATTAGCTTTTAAAAATGTTTTCAACAGACTGGAGGATCGTTAAAGAAAAATGACGAGATTCAGCCGATGCTTTTGTTGCAAGGAGAACGCTACGACTATCTCCTAATTCGCGATCGGGTCAAGTGTGTTTCGTCGTTCGATTAAACGTCGACTGATAAACAAAAACGTTCGACGATCGGCAAACGTTTCTGCGTTTCCTGCGGCGATTGTCGATTCCGCGTTCTTTACATCTACTTTCCACCACCATCCTTCCAACTCGCACTTTCACGTTGTCTGCTCTCGAAACTGGAATTGCAACTATTTTATCAAACGTGGCCTTTTCACGATTACATTTATTCATAGAGGAAAGAGTTCGGTGGAATTTTTTCGCCCCACTTTCTTGCGAACATAATTTCATGGTATACACTTTTATGGCAGTGCTATTAGTATTTGCAAGTAATATTTAATCGAAGATAGTGATCGTAATATGTGATAATAATATGTTCGTGCATGTTACTAACGGCCGGTTGTTATTCCATTTAGATAATAACGTGTAATTATCATTGCTATCGAATTCTCGAAAATAATTCGAATCGTTCTGTTTTCTTGAAACCTAGCATTTTCTAAGGAAATTTCATTCTTCCGCGTAAACTTTTAACCGAAATCTGTTTTATCGCTGCTATGCTTGGCTATGGTTGGTACTATGGCACTCCGAAAATAATTTTTAGAAGAATTTTTATTCGAACCTAACGTAACGTCCACGCAGTTAATATTCGACCATAGTCAGAGCCGTCAAAATTTATTCTCGAACAAAAGCATCCAACAGGAAAAAAGAAAATAGCCGACGATCCATACTTTTCCAGAATAACGCAATTCTACGAATTAAATGTCCATCGTAAAGAAGCAACTCGACCTAACCTAATGCAACCTTTTTTCTCTTTCTTCTACGTAGAGGAAGTCTTCATAGACGTTCGCTGTGTATATTGGCTCGGCAACTAAGTGATTGCGGATTTTGTCAATACCATCTAATGATAAAATCCGCAATCATTTAGTTGCCAATCCAATAGTTGCAACGTCGAAGGTACAGAGGCGCAAACGTCGCAATTGAAAAAAACATATTTTGGAAAATATTCATACGTTGTTGCGTTCGAGTCGCGAAGAATGTACCGTGGTAAATGGAAGAATGGGAAAGAACTCGGGCATATTCACCGGCTCGCAAACGAGAGAGGGTTGGATGCGAGAGTCCGGGGGAGTGGAAGCGAACAAATTGAAATCTGTATCTCTAATCCGATCCACTTTGTCTTCAAATAAGAGGCAGAGACCAACCCCCTCGCTTAAACCCGACGACTGCCGCCCTGGAGGCTTCTACCTATGTTCGCGTTTACGTCGCCACCGCCGCCCAACCCCCGTTCCAGCAAACCGCCCCCGCGGCCGTTGGACGCGTCCGTGTGAAGCGACGACTCCACGCCAAACGCTGGCTGTGTGCGCGCGGTCTGTACTTACATAAAGGGGTGTGCAGAGGAACGAATAGAGGGAAGGTTTTAGGGTGTGGGGGTTGGAAAGCAAAGCCAGAGAGAAAGAGGAAGAGAGAGAGAGAGAGAGAGAGAGAGAGAGAGACAGCTTGGTTGCCGAGGCCAGGCCAGAGTTGAACGCCGCAGCTAGTTTCATCCCCTTTCGCGTTCCACGATGTCATCGTCAGAGGGCACTGTGGTTGACACAGAATGACACCCACCCCCGAACAACCCCGCAGCCGAGATACTCGTCACCGCCAGGGCCGAACACGTACGGAAAATCGTACCGGAATCTACTCCCCCACCGCGAACCTTCATTGCCTCCGGATGGTAATCTGACTCTCCTCGCACTTTCCTTTTTGGATAAAAGTGGCTTCTTTTTGGCACG
This sequence comes from Bombus breviceps, assembly GCA_014825925.1. Taxonomy (NCBI): domain Eukaryota; kingdom Metazoa; phylum Arthropoda; class Insecta; order Hymenoptera; family Apidae; genus Bombus; species Bombus breviceps. The sequence goes on from CM026186.1 coordinate 3,724,611, forward strand.
TTGCGTCGCACCTGTTTTCAGGGCTTCTTGCGGGTAAATCGATTGGATGGGATCTAAGGGCGGTTCTTTTTTGGAGAAGGAAGCAGCATGGAGGAGAAGGGATAGGGCTTTTTGGAAACTGATGGATCCTGAGATTTTAGAGACTCAAGAGGTTTGAGATCACGTTCGTGTCCCTCGTTTTTGGATTCTTGGAATTTTTGGAACGACGTTTTGGAATTTTTTCAAGACTTCTTGCGCGAATAGATCGTATTTGGAATTTGTAAACAGCGGCGGTTTCTTATGGCGAGATGGCGAGAAGAAGCGTTTTTGGGAGTTGCCAGGTTTCGGGGTTGTAGAGTAACGAAGATCAAAGACGGCTTCGCTCGCATCTTTCTTTCAGAATTGGAAAGTACTTGCGATAATTCGCTAGATTCTTTAAGCTGCTCTTCGTGACAGATGGATCGACTTAATTCAGTAGATTTTGTTAGATCTGACACGTGTTTTGATAAGTTAAACGACGTCAAGGGATAGTTAAAAATCGTTATCCGCTGTAATAAATTAATTAATTGGAGTCGGGATAGTTGTTCTGTTTTTGGAGAATCTAACGCCAATGATAATGATAATGAAATTGAAAAATTTGACAAATATAACGTCGTTAGACGAACATTCGGTGTAAGTTTCCAAGGGAATCATCCAGCCTGTTACGCTTCCCTCTGTTTACTTCTCGGCTAACGAAATACCGCGATATCTCCCCCATACAGAGCCACCCTATGTCATTACCATTAAACATTCTCTAATACCAGCTGCACCCCTGTTACATTCACTCGCACAGACACAAAAATAGCGACACTCTTGACGTGCATACGCGTGCGCGCGAGCGTAAAGTGGCGAGATCGAGGAGCCACCCCTCCGGGGACAAGTAACGAAATTAAATTCAAATATAATCAAATAAAATTTAAATTTTAAATCCGTCTTGGCTTCGTCCTACTCGTATGCCTCGGTGTGTGCACGAACCAGGCGAAATTTAGTGGCCTCCTTCTTCTTCCACTTCCTTACCCTTTCCCAAACTCGCCCTCTCTTCACCCCCTCCTACCCCGTGCAATTCGACTCGAGATTTAACGGGTCAAACCTGGGGCCAGGATTCGGCATGGTTAACTCGTGACGAAAGAGGGTGGCTGATTGAGAACGCTGTTTTGTTTGTTCGTGCAACACCGACGTTAGAGGGGGTGGCTACGAGTGGATTAGTCGACGAGTCTGTCTTCTTCGTTCCAGCGAATATTACTTCTTTCGGGAAGCGAAGGTTCAGCGAGTTAGGCGAGAACATTTTTCAAAACGTTGATCGAGTCAGAGACGCGAAATTAGTCGACGACCAATTTAAGAAAAATTATTGCTCTATAAAAGTAGGAGGTGGAAATGTAGTTTAGCAAACTTGTACAGGGTTTCTTTTATCTTGATTTCACTATTTTTCTTTTACGTCGAGTTAACGAATCGCGAGCCATTCCACTTTTAGATGAGAATTCAGGAAGATGAACAACTTTCGATGTTAAAAGAAGTCATATCTCTCTTGCAGCGTAAGAAAAACTACCCTTACTTTTCGCTAACTGAAAGACATATATCGTGTGTTATGTAAAACGTATTAAAACTTCATTAGCACCGTAACGAGGCACGACTGTCACAGCCACGTTGATGAAATTTCAAGCGACTCCGAAAATGTATCACAGAAGATGCAACACGTTTTTTACAAACCAGTATACCCAGTAAAAGATTAGCGTACAATTTGAATAATCATCTGGAATATATGAAAAACCTTAAGGACGACTCCAGAACTTGAGAAAGTTCTGAGGCTCATTGATAGAACGAACGATTGACCGCTTGAGTACTTTCCTGATCTTTTTTTTTTAAACACTGTGGCTACAAAATGTACGTATTTGCCAATGAACAGATCTTTCTACCAGTTTCTACGCTTCATTTTCGTAACATGAAAATTCGTAGCCACGCGAAGAAACTCGTGACCGACACGAAATTTAACGTAGCTATTGGGTCGACAGCTAAGTGATTGCGGATTTTGCCATTACCACCTACTGATAAAACCCGCAATCACTTAGTTGCCAACCCAATAGATCCAATTAAGCATGTAAATTCTATAAATGCAACGATATATCGATACATTTTACACTGTATGTACCTGTACCCGATACGTTGTAGCTTCCACGTAGATTTCCGGACTCGCTACAAATTCTATCTACGTAATCGCGATAGGTTGTCGCGTCTCGTTACAGCGGCAATGAAATTGCGAAATGATTTGTATAACATAAAGATTGTTCGTAAGTGGTCGCGCTCGTGTTGAACACGCGTCAACATGTTGACCGGTTAAAAATTGGTCGCGTGTAGAGCGCAAGCTCAGCTGGACCCGCAACTCCATGACGCAATAATCCGGCGGCAATTAACCCCGTGGACCGATGCCGGTGGCAGCGCGAGCTCGCGCGTAATACGCGCGCATTAATCAACGCTGGCTGGTCGTTTTCCATAAATTTTCAGCGGCAATAACCGCAGCACGACGCGGACACGGCGACCAGGTGTTACGCCAACGCTCTGCTCCCAAGCCACCGCCGCTTCCACGGAGACATCCTGGCTAATTGCGGCATCGCTCACCCGGATCGCCTCTGTTCTGCCCTTTTTGCCTTCCGACCAGCCTTATCGCCACGCCAGGTTCCCAGTGTCTTTTCGCGGTACGCGTTACCAGTTAGCCGCTCGTTCTGTACAGAGCAGCTTAAATAGAAATCTGTTTCGTTCGCTAACTGTTATAACGAGCAGACTGCAATGGATGTTTTACGTATATCACAGACTTAAATTTTCAGACAAATTGTAGAAACATTCGCAGTCTAAATATTGCTATATTATTTACACGGTTTTACTTTGGTTATGAAGTCGCATGCTGTGCTTTAAAATCCTTTTGAAATTATCGTTGAAAAGGGGATATAGCGGAGGAGATATTTTAAATATGTGAAACATCGTACGTGGAATTGAAAATTTTGTAAGCTGTTGCGCGTTTACAGAGTCGAGGGCAGTCGATGAGTCGAACATCGGCGAGATTCGGAAATTAGGTTTTGCCAGGAAATTCGCGGGAGAAACTTTGAGAGACACTGGTCCAGCTTCATCCCCAACCGGACCGTGAAATACCATAAAATTAAACAGACGTAAATCCTCTGAGGCACGCTGGCCCATGGCCAAAATTCACCGGCAACATCATTGCCGACGCCGCACCACCCGCGAACAATGTAAAAGGGAATTGCCTGTGAATTTTCAAACACAGTCTTCAAACCAGCCTTAATAAACTTACCACCTACCAGGACCTACCGGCTCATTCCGCGAAATCTACAAGGTGATTCATTTATTTCATTCGATTCGAGGATCGCCCAACTTCTATGGATGTCGTTGAAACTTTTTAGCTTAGCCGGTTTTTATAGCTTTGTGGCTATAAACGGAACATTTGTCAGGTAGATGATGTTGTGGATATTTCTTGCAGGTCGATTTCTGCGTGTCTTTTGTTTTCCTCTTTCGTGGAATGGGATTTTCAATAGAGAAGATTACAAATCTTCCAGTATATCGTTGTCGAACAGGGAAAGTTAGGAATTAGGAGAGTCAAATTGCCAAGCGAATTGAAATATCCAAGGACTCTAGAAGATCTATTCTACGACCGCACGATATACATTGCTGTTTTTTAACGCTGAAAATACCAGAGGAACTTGTCTCTCGAAAGATGAAAGATGAAATTGAAATATCCGAAAGCTCCGAAAAAAGAAACCTCGTAAGGCGATCATGACGCGATAAGTCGTCGCGAGAACGTGCCGAATTCGTTCGACCTGAATCGAGTCGCGCAGCCGATTTTGTCCTACGTTCTCAGCAAAATTTTCGATTTGACTGCAAGTCGGCAACGGGTTGGCCGCTTACCTCGTAAAGGTGGAGAAACGATCGTGCCGATTTTTATCTAAACCAGGATCCCCACCTCGAATAGGTCGGCTGGATTTCTCGTGGCGGAGCTCGCACAAACATCCGGCAGATTGCCGGCGTGTGCGCGACTTTAATCTATGCTAAGTCGAGTCGTGGGGTCGGGCGATGCTGATGGCGATGCGGTGGCTCCTCTCTCTGCCAGCCCCGGACATGGAAATCCCGTGGCTGGCCTAGGAATCAGCGATAATGCACAGTCATCCACCGATCCCGGGCTTTAAGCGACGTCCTTGTCGGAGGCGCCTCCCGAGACCTCTTCCTCTTCTCTTTCTCTCTCTCTCTCTCTCTCTCTCTGCTGGCTTCCTCTTCTCTTGTTCGATCCGATTTCATTATCGATTGCTATAGTAGTCTAAACGTTAAACGTTTGCCCGTCTCGTTGAACGTTTAATTATGGAGACGGTGACCGAGAGTCCTTTGGAATTACACTGGTGTATTTTGAGGGATGTCAGAGTGTTAAACAGGTGACGTTTGGAAATAGTGAGATTCGTGGATATTACGTTATAATATATATAAAATTACGTTGGAAGAGTTGAAGAGGGAAGTTATTTGGAAACATTGAACATTCTGAAACTCCAAAATGCTGGAAATTTACGCTCAGGAAGTGGATGAAGATTAAACGAAAATATACCTGCCCTATCGTAGCAAATCCAACGATTCTCTGGTACCAAAGATCTACAACTACGAGGAAGAATCGATGAATGTACAACTACGGTTGTACATCGATTTACAACTGCAAGCAAGCAAAAGCAACGAAAGTGAATAAAGACGAGCACAGAGACTTTGAAAAGGACGGAATTTTCGTAGATCAACCCAGTTTCTCCAACTTGGAATATATTCGCCTTATCTTCCGCAGTTTGCGGAAAAAGGAGTAGAAGAAAAGAAGAAAAACGAGAAGTCCATTTGACAAATTAGTACTAGGCGGCTGCAGGTAATTTCTCCGGAACTTTTAGTGGCCGTTACTCTTCCTAAACCGCCTTTCTTGATTTCCGCTTGGCGGGTTCGGCGTCGCGCGACCAAATTTCAGTGGCAGACGCCGTTAAATGGTCCCGCGTATGCGCAGCGTGAAATTTCACCCCCTCGCCGCGACTACCAACCCTTCTACTTCTTCCTCCTCTTTTTTTTGCTTTCCTTCGTCGTGTCCTCCAATGATACATCATCTCGCGCAAGAAACTCCAAGTGTTGTAAGGATGGTTATTTTGGCGCCGGAACTAGAGGACCGCTTTTTGCTGGCTTTTTTTCGTGACAAGCGAAACGAATGGGGTCACGAGGATGTAGAGTCGTGGATAATTAATTTTGTCCTTGATATCTATCATTTTGCGGAGAATTGGGAAATCCAAAAGCGTGCTGCATTAGGTTTTACTTTCGTAGATCTAGGTCAGGCTAAAGTTAATTGGTAAAATAGAAGTTAAATAGTATTTAATTGTCAATCCTTTTGTCGTCATATTCGCCAAATGTCCTCGTCTTAAATATGTCTCAAATACTAACGGAATTCGGACAATAGGTAGATATTAAATATCGATAATGTGACGATGAACTTACATTCGTATCCACGCTTCGATGTATCCTATCAATTCATTTTGTCCAATTCGTTTTATCCAATTTGGAACACAATTTGTTTAAATCTTCTCGAAAGTCCATCTAATTCGATGTTCTGGAAAACAGTCTGTCGAATTCCCCGATTCCTTTAACTCTCAGTATTTTACACGCCAAGTTGGAAGAAAATCGGTCGAGAGCGTCTATCCCCAGTCGTTCGATCGTTGGACAAAGCGCGCGTGTTCCTTGCGAGAAGGAAGCGGAACAGGCCGCGACAGAGGAACGAGAGCGCTAAGAGGAAGGGACGGGGGCCGATCGAACGGATCGTCCTTGGAGCCGAGCGGAATTCTCGCGATCGGAGCGGCTCCGCTTTCTTACGCTCGGTCGGTAGCTCGCGTGCGGCCAAGCCAAATAATTCAGTCTTAATTAGGATTTACGCGGCGGCGGAGAACAATTAAAACATAAGACACGGGAGAGAAGATTCACCGATGGCGGTGGAACTGTTGTCACAGCCGAGCCCTGCGGAATTTCATTTCGAATCGCCGCCGTTCCCCCACTACCCAGATGAAAGGCTCAGTGGCGCCATCTGAGGCACATCGATCCGCGAGGCTGGCTAATAAATACGTCGCCGGTCACCACGACCCGACATTAATTCCGCGACGTGACAATTGCGTCTTTTAATTACCCAGAGCCCGCTGTGCACCACGTCCGACACGTCCCTCCACGGGAACATAAAGATCCTTTCGCGGTTTTTGCTACCACCCCCTGCCTATTCGCTACTCGTCAACGTTTCCTGGGATCACGTACTAGAAGCTGTGTTCCCTACTCTCCGCCGAAGGATACGTATGATGTTCGGCTTATCGTGCTGCATACAGGCTATTTCAATTTTCGGAGAAGATATTTTCGAGGATCTGAACTGTTGTTGAACTTGCTGAGTTCGTAGACCTGATCCTTCTCTCTGATCCTAACTTACGAAACATAATTTCACACAGTATTTGTGTCGCTGTGGCATGTATGAACCTTCCTAGTCCGTTGCGTGACATCTCCGAGTTTTTGTTCCTCATATAGGGCGTTTCAATTTCTGGGGGGAATTCTGGGGATTTAATGTACGTTCTCACGCAACACTGTATAACAGCGCAGGGTTGGACAATTTTGTGCGGCTATGTTCACGCAATTTAATACAATTATATCTAGTTACTTTTGAACACACGGGTTTACCTTATTCCATAGACACGATGCTTTCGATATTCGTTGAAGAAATTTAGTACGTCGGGATGTATTTGCTTTTCCTTTCTTTGTAATCTATAGCGCATAATTTGAATAAACCTGTACGAATAATCTATACGGGTTGCACGAGAAGAAATAACTGTCGCGACAGTGTCACTAGAATATCGAAGCCGAATGGAGGATCGAAGAGAATGTCACTAAAAAGTGTGACGCTATAGGGAAACAGCATCGTGTACAAGGTGGCACACACGCGTAGCAGAATTAACACTTGGAAGTCTTCGCTGTCGGTGTCACTGTCACATGTAGCTTATGAAAATTAATTTTAAACTGGTTTTGTGTCATTCTCTCTATTTCAAGGGAAATGAATTTACGATTCCTCACTTTTTGCTCCTACTACAGGTCGTTTCAATATTCTCTGCAACAAACTTTTCCCTTGCTGTAAGGATTCTTAACTATTCTAGCTTATTCATCAGATAATTGTATTGCAATATTATGAAAATAATTGCCTGCTGAGAAATTCTAAAGTAATAACCTATAGCCTTATGCAAATGTCTTGTAGCAGACATTTTTAGGACACGCATATTAAATGGTGAGATTAGGTGGTTCAGACTTAAAGTGGACGTAAAATGAACGTCTTTGATACGTCGTGTGCTCACCCAGGGTTGAAAGCCGTGAATTTGATTCAACCGGGGTCGATCAAGATTCTGTCAGAAGAGAAACTGGTTTGATAGAACGCGTCGGATAGCGATTGCACCTGCTTGGCAGGTGCGCCACTGATTCAGCCCCTGAAAGCGAGGATTATTAAACGTTTAATCAGCGATCAGTGTTTTAATTGTTAGGACTTGTTGAAATGAACTCGAGATGACGCGTATCGCGAATATTAATTCGAATATACATATAATTATTTGAATTTTGGGACAAGAAGCTTAATGGGAGGTTCCTCGTTAAATCGTTTAGTTTTCTCCTCCTACAGAGGTAACACAAAAATAATGAGAACTTGAGTTTCATAGAATACCTTCCTTCGAACACTTCGAACAGTATGTTCGTTTCCAGTAAGAAGATGCAACAACAGAAATTGATTCGTCGACGTCCGTAAAATGAAGCTACCTTCTAAAATTTCTATAGAGAATTACCAGACATCATCGTAACAAATGCGCAACACGTTTATCCGATATCACTGTCCACCCACTCTTCCACAAACTATTGAAAAAAACCCTCTGTTACAATCCGGCATCTTCAAGCTTCTAACCTGTTAACAGGATCGCGATCATTAACACGAACGGTTCTCGAACGTCGATGATCCTTGTTCGGCCAAACGTTCTCCAACGTCTTCAAACTGCCGAGCTTCCTGTTGGCAGCGCGGGGGGGCCGGTATCGGCCATTTTCTCCGGTCTGGATCTAACGATCGCCGTGGCTCGCGCAGGGTGGCGGCCGAACTGACATTTCCCCGCAATAAATTCCACCTGGTTAGGCGGGCCGTGGGGCAAAAAATCGACGGGTAATGCGTATGGTAGGCGCTGTAGGAAATTACGTGTTCGCGGTTATTGGCAGGCCGGGCTGTAAAGCCGAGGAAACTCGCTTTCGTCGGCTGAGAATCGAGTGGACGGCCGGCCGTGAGGCGAAAGCGGCAAAAAAGACTGATCTTGAAAGAAGGAGCGGGAGAAACGATGCTGATTGAGGGAGTGCGAGTGAGATGCTGAGGAAAGAGAGAGTAGCGTAGCGGGATAGAGCGAGAGACGGAATTGGAGAAGGAGGAACGAGGAGGAGCTGTTGAGGTCCAGAGTGTACTCCCTTCTTTCACGGTGGTCCCCGGCTCCGAATGGCTCTCCTCGTCTCTATCCGTGGGCCCCTTTGACGAGAGGGGGGCCCCGCGGCTAATATCCGACGCAAGCCTGCCCGTTTCGGGGCCCACGTCGCGCCACTCTTCCCAAGGCATAATAATATAGACGTCTCGTTAGCCGTCGCGCACCACCGGCCCATCCATAGAATTGGTTTTAGGAGCGTGCATCGGTAATGAGCCAGCCAGAGAGTTTCGTTTCTCTCGATGCCGCGATTCAACCATCATCCATCATGTTCTTCGTTCTCATTGGCTTTGGTTTTTGTTAATTGATCGCTGATATTGTTCAGGATGTATCCGTTTTGTACTCAAGACGGAGGATTCTTGCCTGGTTTCTGAGGTTTGACAAGGTTTGAGGGAGTTTGGCTAGGTTTGATAGCGTTGTACGTAAGCTTATTCCTTCGATTTAGGCAGACCATTTGTGGTGATTAGAACCGACTAGCTTAGAAGCGAATAGGCAATCCGATAGACTTACAAAAGATTCTACGTATACCGATCTACCAGAGGCAAAGACTGATTTGTTATCGTTTGAAGCAGAAGCATCTGGCCAATAGAGACCTCCAAAATTACGTCGATCAAGCAACTTTCAGGCCAATTTCCCCTAAGTGCTTCTCAAAACGGACGCATCCCAGGTGTCCTTACCACAGACTCTTCCTCGAGATCTCTACAATCATCATCCATATTAACCTTAACCCCAATCCTCCCTTTCCAACCTCCTAAACATCGCCAATCTGTCTTCGAGTTTCTTCAAACTCATTCCAACCTCCTCGAACTTCTCCTCGAGGCTCTACCAAAGAAACCAAAGAGACGATATCTGTAAGAATCGAAACACGCGTGTCTAGATTCGAATTCTCCAAATCTTGATTTACATCACAATGATTCTCAGTTCGTATTCGTGTTCGCTCATGCTCGCTATCTCATAGAGATGGTATCGTGTGAAGTGAAAAAGAAACAGTCACCCAGTGTACACGCGGAAAAGGTGGAGGAACCAGCGTAGGGAGAAAGTATGGCGCAGAAGGAAGGGGGGCTGGTCATGAGCGAGAACAAGAGCAAGAACAAGAGAAGCAGGTAGGTCGTAACGTGGCGCACGGAGCGTCTGGGGCCCACGCTCGGCCGCGCCGCGACAAGGTGGTCCCGGAGCCCAATGGGTCGACTCGCGGACGTGGGGCCCGCACGAATGCCCCCGATTTATGAACCACGAATTAAATACTATGATCCTAGTCGCCCGTGTCCGTGGCTTAGCGGCCAGGTCATCCTGGACCAAGCAGTGGAAATTAAATTCCTCTCGGTCAAACGTTCCCTAGCTACTGGTGAATTTATGATGACGATTTGGAATACAGCGATGACTAATACCGATGGAAATACCAGTGGAACAGTCATAGATCGGAAACTAATTTTACCAAGAAGAAGGAAAAGACCATTCATAAAATTTCAACGAATAAATAAGCTAGATGCAAAACGTTTAAAGAATCTTCGTAGTACATCGTCCATTTAATATCAACAAGCAAAGCAGAATCAATTCCATGAAGCGAAAGCCATCCTGTGTACAACGAAAACAAACTCAACCATTCATGAATCCGCAATTCGCAAATCATGTAATTACAAAACTCTCGAAATCTTGGTACTTGCATTAACCAGCCAGTATCAACTTTACCTATAAATTATCCGTATAACGATCGAGTCTACAGGATGATTCAGAACAACTTTTATCAAAATTAAATAGAAACCACGATTTATAACATCCCCAATTCACGTATCATCCAATTTGAAAACACTGCAAATCGTCCATATCGAATTTACATCAACTTTAGACTCGTATAGATCCGTAGATCGTCTCTACAGGATGATTCAGAACAATTTTCGTCGAAAACAAAAACCACCATTCACAACACGTGCAATCCATCGAAACACTCTCAAAACCGTTATACTGCCACACTGTCCATCCAACAACCATATTTCCATCACTCGACGATACGAACATGACCGAGTCTTCGGTGAAACGAAAGCCACCCTGTATACAGAAGAACCTCTCACGGGTAAGATGCATTCAGCCTCTCCTCTCGTTACCCGGTCGCGGCCACGATTATGATTTGTTGACCTGGACCACCGTGCCGGAGTCAACCTCCGCGGGGTACAACACCAGGCCCTCCCTCTACCTACGGGTCAAGGAGAGCCCTCTACATCACTGGCACACAGCTTCCCTGGTCCGATGGTTTCTCACAATCGCGGAAACTATCGGCCCCCGGTCTCTCGGTTGTTGCGGATCGACTTCGTCCAGGGTGGTCTCTCCTTCTACTCGCCTGGAACCTCTTATCAGCCGGTCGCGTCACTCGCCTGATTGATTCGGACTTGAACGCGCGATTAATAATTCGCCAGCGAGCTTCACGATCAACACGACTGACTCTTCGACGTGAGGTTAATGGCTGCTCCTTCTGATCAATCGCGCGATGAATTTGGTACCGCGCGTTTCAACAAAGATCGTTCGCTTTTCATTGAGTAGCTCGATGTACGCGGCTATCTTGTTTCGCGTGATCTTCTTCTTGGCCAGATTTTACGAAGTTGAGTATTCTGACGAGAACTTTATGACGAGTAGGCGAAACATTCTTTGTTTTTGGCGGATTTTCCATTCTGGGTGAGATACCTTGAGATTACGATGGCGCTGGAGATGCGATCTCTTTGAGAGTTGTCGAGAAATTAGGGATTCTAGGCAGAATTAAAGTAGCTGGTAGGAAGTTTTTGGTTCTCAGAGGACTCTTTATCTTTCATCGAACATTTTGACATCGTATTGACTTTCGATACGATTTCCATGCGAGTTTTTACGAAATTGTCGATTTTAGGTAATTCAAGTGATCGATAGGAAATTTTTGCTCGTTACAAGATCTTTTATTTTTCATTCGCTGTTCTGAAATCATAATGGTCTTTGGTCTGATTTTTAATAATTTCCATGAAACTATGGATTTTAGGTAATTAGGATAATTGGAAGTAAATTTCCGGAAGACTCTTTAATTCTCATTGTTCGTCAGTCAAAATCTATCGCTCTACTCATTTTACTTCAAAGTAACTTTGTTTTTAATTCGATTAGAAGTTAATAGAAGATATAAAATCGAAAGTACATCTGGTAATCTTCCCGTCATATATATTTATTCAACTACGATCTGTTTAGACAAGCCACGGTCGTTCCCATTCTATCGATTTTCCCGTTTCCACCTAGGCGTAACGTTGAATTTCTGTGGCGTCGTCGTCGTCGCGACCCCCTGGTCGCCACCTTCCCCGCGTTTCGACGATGGTTTTAGTGGTTACAGTGGCTACACACCCCCGCGATAAACTCGAGGATTCGCCACGCTGGTGCGGCGCGCTGGAATAGACGAGCAGAGCAGAACCGTCGCGGTATTAACATAAGAACACCGTGACCGATCGCTTCGACTCACCATTCTCCCCTTCCGATCTCTCTATTACGCTGATTTCCCCACCCCTGCCGACCTATCCAGACCGTTTTTTTCCCTTCCTTTTTTCCCTTCTCTTCTTTTTTCCGACGGTACGTGCTCGAAATGAGAATGAGTTAGGAAATTTGTGATCCCACCGAGTCGGAGAATTAAGAGATTGCTTCTTTTCTATGTGAAACGCTTCGAGGAGATGGAGTTAATGTTCCGTTAACAACCCTTCTTTGGCTTGTCCAGCCGGGGAGATATGGATTTTTGTCGGGTCAGTGAAGGGACGTTTTGCGTGGATTTGCTGGGTTAGTGGTCGTCTCGGTGTAGACGATTTTCTCCTTCGTTAAATGAAGAACATTCTCGTTTTCCTTTTCGGTTTGGCTGGGTATTTGGTTATCGAACTCGATGGAATTGTGTGAAAATGTTGAGAAATTATATTACGTTATCGTCGATGATAGCTTTTACAATTTTATTTGCAAATAATTTCTACCTACGGACGTAGGCTGATACTGCAACTATTCTGTGAGATTATGAAAAATCACGTTGGGACGAAACGTATTACGAAAGTATCTTCTCTTTTTAGGATATCGATTATTAGAGTTAAGAATGTAAACGATTGATAGATGCATTTTATCTAACCTCGGAGAATTTAAAATACGAAAGAAAATAAAATGTCTCCGATCTTAGTAATTCAAAGTAAATTATCATAGTGCTCTGTGAGTAGACGGATGTTTATACGTTTATTGAAAATCTGGAAGAACAAAGATGTATAAAATGCATACAATATACCAAAATATTAGATTGTCCCTAATGTTTCTTCCGTTTTCTAGGGAAATAATGCACCACATTTTTTCTTTTATATTATTTTACCGAATCATGTACGATCCATTTTGTTCCATTGCCATAAAGACCACTACATTTGACAGATCAGTTTTCACGCTTGTGAATATAAACCTTGCCGAATAAAGCAGCTGCGTGCAGATAGCACAAGACTTTTGGTATCACTTTTGGGATAACTTAACCCGAAAGAATATTCCAAGCAGTTGTTACGATCTTTAACCCGTAAAATAAATCAATACGTAGGTTCTATATGCTTCAATTGTATCGATGAAGCTACAAAAATTGCACGAAAATAGCCTATTTGACATCCAACTATATCATCGTTTAGGAGTCAATTGTTAAGAGTCAAGGTCCTACATAATCTTGCATAAACGAACGTAATCTACTAATCGCCACGGATACTATCAGTCTAGCCAAAGCAAATCCCGACCAATCCCCGGGACCAGTAAACCCAATTGCTCTGGCCGGATCCCGATGCCCTCGACCTCTTAACGCAACCCCAACGTGGACAGAAAGGGGGCTGTCCCAATGCGATCGCTACGTATCCTACCATAAATCAGCGTCCTAGAGAGACAGAGAACTATTACGTTTCCACGAAGACAGACATAGGCTACGCTTTATTATACCGTACACAATGTCGCGCGTCGCCCCGGCCACGTGACCACCGACTTCCGGCTGTAGTTTGGGTTCCGCTCGGTGACATTTCCTCCCCTTCACGTGACATTTTTCCACGGATGCAACCAGTGACGACGATCGCGTGTCAGGTCCACGTGTGATTGCGTCGAATCGCTGCTCGTTCGTCGTTTCATCGCGATCATTGTCATAACATCCATAGATCCTATGGGGTGGAAATAGATTCTTCACGTGCACACGTGAGAATCCTCCGATTTTTGCAGCAATTCCATCAACTTCACGTACGATATCTTTGACGTTGGAATAGAAATTCGAACGAATTATGCCAAAATATGATGTTCGCAATTTTCTACGTGCGTTACGATTCTTCAAATTATTTCCATAAGAACATGGAACTGCATATAAATCTGTAGTCTGGCTATAATATTCCAATCGACTTGTTAATTAGATATCGTGTCTTAAAAATCATAGACCAAGAGGTTAACGATCGTCGAACCGTTCTAAATCGCTAAGCTTCGTTAGAATGACAGAGACGAGTGGTTAGAACGCGTCTGGTGGGACGAAACAGCCGCGGCGGGTTCGCGCGAGCGCAACCGGACGTTCCCCTGGTACAAATTACCAGCTCGCGGGCGGTCGCGCGTGCACATTGTCCTGTCAGCGTGCGAAACGGCCGCGATATCGACAGTTACGCATTACTTGCGACCCGTTCCACTGGCGTTGGCGCGCGCGCGTACCGTCGCCATTTGCATACGTGATTACACGTCGTGGAACCGGCCGAATTGCGACGCCTGCACTTGTATATCTTTATGTACCTGTCCTGGTTCAAAGGGCTACGTGTCAGCCAGCACTCGTTTCTTTTCACGCTGCTTTACGTTGCGATCCACGCGATCTACCGGGTGGCCGCTGTCAGCTGCATGATCCAGTAAATTGGACACAGTTATAGAATTCTGTCACGCGGTACTAGAAACGGAAAATTAATTGCCGGTCAACGGAGAATTGATTAATAGCCGATAGTCTGCGGATGTTTATGTAAATTTGTATTTTTTGTCAACGTAACTTAAACGATGCAAGCCAGCTAGAAATTGATTCTGTCGACTAATTATTACGATGTGTCGTTCACGTTGATTATTTTCTACATTTTTCACTGTTTACGCCAGTTCTATGTATTTTTATACTCGTGAAATTTTCTATAAATATTGAAAAAAATATTCCCAGTCCGATAGTGGGACAAATGGATAGAAAATGAAATGGTTATGCGATTTGCAAGCGGACAAGATTTTAAGAGCGAATCTTTTTTAAATAGTAGAATTTCTAACGAAAATTGTGCGGGAGATAAGAATGATCTATAATCTACGATAGATTTGAACTCTATCGTATTGGTAATAAAGCAGCTACTTGTCACTCCATTTATATCGATTATTCGGATGAAATTTTAATTAGTTTCTGATTTAATCGATGACACTATACGGAGGAAAAGATTGTAAATAGATTTGAATTTGGACGTCTTCTCCATCTCGATTTCAAATTTCTCAAATTCAGAGATGTCGATCTATAGGTTGACTTATGGATAGCAGTCTCCTAATTGAAACTCAAATTGCATTATCTCTATGTACTCATAAATCTACCAATTTTCTATAAAAATGTCATTGGAAAATTATTGAAATCACGTGGAACTCGCTTATAGACAACGTGGTTGCAACACCTCGCTGCAAACATCAAACATCGCCCTCTCGGTTTCGCAAATTGAAAATTACGCAAATCCAGGGTTACTTAAGAGGTCTCATCAATCAGTCGACTGGTTCCATGAACGAACATCGGCTGTCTCACCCGGTATACGTCTTCCTGGCTCATCGAGGCGTACCGTTCGACAGGTCGGCCACGTCGACGCGTTATTCGCCGTTCGAGCGCGTTATTTTTCATCCCGGGGACGTCGGTATATTACAAATTACGATTCGTGGCGGGATAAACGGACCGCAAAACCCGCCTCAGCCTCGCCGTCTTCTATTTACTCCCTTGCGAATCTTTATTGCGTAATCGGATTTCAACATCGACCGGTTCACGTGGACAGTAAGAACCTGTAACCAGGTAACCACCCCTTTTACCTTTGCTTTATTAATACCTCGTACATCTGTGAAGGGTGGCCGGCTTTATCATCGTCTATTTACGAGCTGATGATTCTATATCGATATAACGTACGTACGGGTTTTGTCACTCGTGCTATTCGATTTATTAAAAGGAAAAACGTTGCGTTGACGCGACTAATCTTTCGCGCAATTTTTCCGATCGATCGACGTTATCAAATTCTGTGGTTTAATACGGTGGCTATGACGGAGAATTCCATAATAAGAGTTCGTATATTTATATTGTACCCTTTTCGTCGGTATATTATGAAATAATTTTATGTTTATATTTTATAATTTTATAATAATTTTATGAAATTTGGAGAAATTGGTGTATTCATTTATTTATTGTATTATTTAAGATAATTCTGCTTAAACCAAGCAACTGTAAACTACGTTTACATTGAATTGTACTACCCGATTTATCACACACTGCGCTCTTCTACTTTGGCTCGATTTTCTTCTTTCTCCTCCGTCCTTTCTCTTACTCGCAACACACAATTAGCTCTCCCTTCTCCATTTCCCACGTATCCTCGTATTCCCTCAACTATATCTCGCGGACAGTTGATATATTTAATACTTATAACGTTGTGTAAATCACGTTGCTCGATCGGCTGCGGAAAATTCGCAGAAAATATTTGCTTTAGAAATAAGGAAGTATCTTGTTAACAATCGCCTGAAAATATATTTGGAATTTTAGAAAGTATACTTGCAAATATATTCAGTGTACAATAGGGAAGGCGATGTTTGCTTTCTTAGAGAAAATGATTGATCCAACGATAACAGTAAGAATAAGGAAGAATTTTTTCACTATTCTACTTGAAAATATATTTAGAGCACTTGCATTTAAGTATCCTTCAAGGAAGTGATTAATCCAACGATAACGACGAAAATAAGAAGCATCTTATTTCCTATCGCCTGAAAATATACTTAGAATACACTTAGAATATACTTAGAATAGAAAATATATCTAGAATACTGTTGAAGTAATTACCTCGAGAAAAACTCTACATCTTTATTTATGTATATCCGTGATCTAGAGACTGCTATTACGCAGAAAATAGAATTTAATGAAACAAAAATATTCTAAACAAAGAGAGGTTCATATTATCGTACCCTTGAACATGCATTATGTTTTGGGTTACAAGGTCTAGGAACAAAGGAACTAATAAATAAATTTCTATTTATGTTCCTTGTAGCCTTTAGCTAAAGCTAGTTACCTTTTTTGTGTCCTTATGTCCTACTAATGTCCTTTTGTTACAAATATATGAACGTGCTTCCTATCGATTCTATTGTATTGTAACACTATGAGAGTGAGGATCTGGATCAGCGTAAGCTTATACATTATACTTATACCTTTATTCGTTTAAATATATTTTTCTATTACAAATTCATCCACTCGTTCTTCTATCAGTCAACCTCGACAAATACAATAGCAAAGACGATGTTAGTATTCTTGTAAGAGATGATTAATCCAACGATATGTCGAGATTCGTGAGCCGATCGATTCGCGGACGTGATGCTGCATCGGCGTGACTGGATGCTACGCACACGCGGCACACTCTCTCGTATTATGCATTATTCCCGGCCGGATTACAATGACAATGACCGCAATAACGATCGAGCCGGATCGGATGGTAGAAGGGGCCGGCCGACAGCTCGGAAAATTGCTAACAAATAATGCAGCCACCGGGGGGCAGACAGCGATACGACGGGGTGTCGTGTCTTCGTCTGCGACCCCAATGCTCGAAATCGAGCCGGTGTTCATCCTTTCGCGCATAATCGCCCGTGAGACACCCTTTCCTCGATCAGTGTCGCAAAAAATTGCTCGGCTGCTCGTGACGATCAACGCCACGACTATGTTAGCGAATATTTTTTTTTACAAATCCTGTCCGCTTATAGTCCGATAAAATCAGTGTCCCTCGAAGACGAAACGAATTTGTGGAAGTGAAATCTTGTGTGTAAATTTTCCTCGTTCTTATTGATTTTTTATTGAATTTTTATTGAATTCTATGTGAACGTTTTATCGTATATACCTTTGCAATTTTTTTTTAATTTTCTAATACTAATAACTGTGATTTTTCTGTGTCAATTTTTCTATCGTATCTCTCTGATAAGTATTCTAAGTAGCTTGCAAAGTTCCTCGCTTGAAATCGTTCAAGTGTTTTGTATTATCTGGCACTGATAGTCATATGCAAGGGTGATAGAAGAATCTCTTGTAGTTTGATAACAAATCTGAAACAACTTCGTTAACTTTTGCATGCCTTTAGCTAATTATGTTGTGCATACAATTCGTCGTTTATGGCACAATATTTTATTTTCCACTGGATGATTTTATTATCTTACAAGTTCCCACTTAGAATAGCGAAACGCGGCGATGGTTCATATAAAATCATCAAACTCGCTCTTTTCTTAAGTATATCGACTGTTCTCCTACTTACCATCAGAAGATGATTGAATTTTTGCTAATTTTGTTTCTAAATTCAACTAAATAATATTATGATAGTACTAATATACTGATAATATGATATATTCTTTGCCATAAAATATCTTCGTATAAATTCGCAATATCTAAAACGAGCAATCAGCCAAGTATTTACATCTGACTCTCCTCTGAGCGTTCGATCGTAACTGGACTGCGGATATTTACGTTTTATATTTTCGTGAATACAGAAAAAAATAGAACTCGGGCATTTTCGCGCCTTGAAACTTCCAATAAACGCAGAAAAATCCGCGATCCAATCGTAACTTACGTACAAATAAAAAGACAAAAAGTTAGCCTCCTTCGCTGGTGCCTCTCGTTAATTAAAAGTCACTTTACGTGCATCCTCCCAGCGTTATCAGCCACCACCCTGGCCGTGTACACGTACACGCGCCATACCTTCCACTTAACCAAACCCAATCAACACCATGAAAAAAGAAGCGGGCAAAAATCACGAACAAGATTCCATTAGCTACTTTTTCACTTAACCACCCTGTTCCACCCTCCCCCACGCAACAGACACGGTCCAATCGTGAACCAGCTCACCCTCGACTAGACAGCTCACCCTCGATTACGTGGTAACGAAGTCTCTGTCCTCTGGTATCGGAGTCGAAAAAGGAAAGACTGTAAAATTCAGGAAGGAACATTAGGGAGAAGGGATGGCACCGGTTCGTTGATCACCCCCTGGGTGCTGGTTTGAATTAGGGTGCCGGGGTGAGCCGTGTTTATTGACACAGGAAGCGATTGCTGCGCCTATGATGCGCCATGGTCCACGGAAAGAGGCCACGAAGAGACGAAAAGTCGTAAGGGGGTGAGAAGGGGTGGACGACTGGTCCCTCCGTTGACGTATTTGCACCGTAATCCCATGATAAATTGCCAGGGATAAGCTCTATTAATTTTGCGTTATAAAGTCGAGTAGAAGAGGGAGAGAGAAAGACTGCCGCGTTATGGAGACGTAAAAGTATTTCGATGGGCTCCCGCGGGACCTTCCCTTGCTTCGTTTACGGGACAGTTAAAATTTCACCCTCCTCTATACGTATGCAATTTTCTTAGTTCGCTACTCGAGGTGGTGGAAGTTTGCTTTGCCGTGAGGCTTACGGATTATTCTTCGTTTCTATGGGATACGGTTTCGCAGGTAGGCTTTCTTGCTTAGTTTCATTCAGTTTTTCCGTTTATGGGACAGTTGACTTTTACCTCTCCTATTTAGTTCTCTTAGTTGGATACTTGTTACGAAGTGGCGGACCTTTGCTTTTTAGAGGAAATTTCATCGGTTAGAAACATCGTTTCTAGTTTTGTAGATAGGTTCTTTAGTTTGGTTCGGTTCCATCTTGTTTTTTTTTTTCAGTTTAGTTTCAAAGAATGTTACCTTTCTCTGAGGATGATACTCTTTCGTAAAACGTTCTTTATATTTGAAGGAAGCTTTTCACAAAATCTTATCCAAAACGACGATGCAAGAAAATCTTGTGTCAACCCTCAGACACGCCTAGATACATCAGCAGATACGTTATTGATGATGTCAGGGTGGTTGGATGATCTGTCGTGAAACGAGCCGAGGCCTGGAACCTTCAGAACCCGAACCACGTTCGTTTCGATTTCGATCTGGCGAACAGTGTCGGTGTTATGTCTCCTAATGTCGATTAATTTATCAATCAGGGACAAGATAAACCGGCTCAACTCGTTGTTCTTCGCACGATATCTATCGAAGACTAAAAGACGCGAACTAAAAATAATATAGAAAATTCTCGACTGACGAGTCGTATTTTAGCAATACGAATATATACTAATAAGAGTATTTATACTTTTACTTTCCACTGAAGCGTTTTTTTTTTATTAGATTCTGGTTTATCGAGTGGTCTGCTGTCAACGAGGCAGCACGATTATCATAATGATTTAACTATATCGACGAGCCTCACCGTAGACAGCTCAATAATCGAAGAGTTCTGGTAGACGACGCTGCAAGTGGAAAAATTAAAAGATGTTATCTTTCTTTTTATCGAATAGTGTCGAATATGCCAGTGGAAACACCGTGGTACGAAATGTAAAAGCAATTTTCATTTGTAAATAATTAATAGACCGCGGATGTTTATGCATTTTAGGGAATTTTAACGTTTCAACAATCTACCGGATGCGTATAATATGCAAAAATATATAAAATATTAAAAAATGGAGCGCTTGCTACGATTTCGACCAAACAAATTTCTATTTAGATTCCACTTCTCGAATTGTATTTATAAAAATATAAAATTGCTTAAACATCCGCGATATAATTAATTAACAGCGTTAGAAGGTGATGTCACCGGTAAGTTCAACATCGTCTCACGTTATATAACATATACGTCTGTGATAAATATAAAAAGAACTATTCTATGTTTTTATACAAATTATTTAAGGACGAACAGAATTGGTGCTTCCTGTACTTGCAAGTTTAATTTGAACGTTCAGGCTTTTTTACAAATACAATTCCTTCTAGAATAAAAAAAATAG
The DNA here is from genome assembly GCA_014825925.1 of Bombus breviceps. Taxonomy (NCBI): domain Eukaryota; kingdom Metazoa; phylum Arthropoda; class Insecta; order Hymenoptera; family Apidae; genus Bombus; species Bombus breviceps. The sequence goes on from CM026186.1 coordinate 3,745,185, forward strand.
AACATTTTCTTATACATTTCGATTATTGTTCAATTGAGATCAATCGGAGAAGTTTTTTCTCGCTTCTAAGAAACTTGACGTTCGTCACTTATAGTGCCACTATACGAAATCTCATGCAACGATAAGCCATCTTTCTCAGATACCAAATGGACCATCTCCATAGATCAACATCACATGCTCAACGCCTAAAATATGGTAGTCTTCGCGAATGACTTATTCTTATTCGAATTACAGTAGCTAAAGAGACAGTATTGCTATAAATCCTTATTTTTCAGCGTTGAAGCATTTTTTAATAGCATCAAATTCTCGTAGTTGTATTGGGTTGGCAACTAAACGATTGCGGATTTTATCATTACCACCTAATGACAAAATCCGCAATCGCTTAGTTGCCAATCCAATAGAAAAATACTGCAAAATGGTAATGAAAATTATTACGTGGCACATTATGGTACGTTATTGTGATAATGAAATTTATTATAGTCGGATCTAATTAATTGGTATATAAGTGCAGATATAATAGATTCAGTGATTTGCAAATACCTTTTGTAGTAGCCACTGTATATAGCAGGAGGATCTGATTCGTGGGAAGAAGACGTTTTGTCGTTGGTATTTTGGATGTACAAGTGGACGATGACCCTACAGACATTTGTCATTCGCACCAGCGCTGATCAACGATAGGGCCCTGGTCAAATGGGGTGACCACTGATCTGCGGTCGTGTTCTATGCTTGTCGTTGTTAAATGGGGCCCGAGGTGATTCTGATTGTGATCGTGTCGTTCCTTCGTGTTCCTTTCTTTAAGATCACCGATCGTGCCCCTTTTTCTCTTATATCTTCTTGTTTCCTTTACGTCTTATTTCGTAGCGGGAATTGCAGGCCAAAGTTATTCGAATTTCATTTATCAGAATAATTCGTCCAAGATGTCATCTGATAGAAATTTGTTTGCCAAGAATCGTTCAAACGATATATTCGTATTTTATGGTCGTGTTCGTTGAACGAATCTCCTTTTCTTCTTATTCTAAATATTTTTCAGTTTAATAGAATAATTCAATTATTGTGTCGGCAACTAAGTGATCGCGGATTTCGACGTTAGGTGGTATTGACAAAATCAGCAATCACTTAGTTGCCAAGCCAAGAGATATTTGTGCAAATTCGTATCTGCGAATATAATTGGAAAAGTGGAACCGCGATGGGCGATTAGTTCGTTTGAATATCGTAACAAGTATCGTCGTTTGGATATTTCACTTTGTTTTCGTGTATCACGCGCGCTCTATGGATTTTTGCATCTTCAAATATTTCCTATAATTTGCACAGAAACAATTGTACCAGTCGAGGGTTAAAAGATTCCTTTACCTTTGTACAAAAAGTTTCCTCGGCAAGAAATCGTCGCAGCCATGCTTTCTTCTTTATTCAAAAATTCTAAGCATCAATTTTTGCGATTCTTCCTCGTCGATGAAATTCGTCGTTGTTTCTGTGACGAAACGTCTGCATTTATTTTTCTTTATTTAAAGTTGGCAAACGTCGATCTTTGAAATTGTTCCGCGTTCACGAAATTCATCGTTCACTTGGAATACGATCGGTGAAACTCGGTGAAAACGAAACGCATAACGTGTCGCAGCGGGAAGTTGTCGAGGCTGGAGCATATAACTCAACAATTGAATTATTCCACTAAACTGAAAAGTATTCAGAATGTATAGTACGTGTATTGGGTTCAATTCGTGTAGGTTCTTCGTTCATTCTGTGGATTAAATTAAACGATTGGAGATTATGAATTTGAAAATATATAACTATAGTTGTTAAGGACACTGAACTGCGAAAGATTAGATTCGGAAGAATTTTCATCGTTTCTTCCATCTACGTCTGTTTATTTCGTGGAAACGGTTGAAGAAAGGAAACCATTCCCAGCTTTCTCCTTTTTTAATCACCGATTTCAAGAGCACAATGCCGTGCTCGACCGGCAATTTACGGTAACACGAACGTTACGTGCTTTCGCGCCAGCCATAATTATCGTCCTTTTCACGAGACGGCACGCGAATATCAGTAGAAGTTCGTGCGCCCCGCACGCCTTCATTAATCGCTCAACAACCGCTCCACGAGATTGTCCCAGGCCTGGGAAATAAAATTTGTATATGGAAATATCGTGGAGAATCTCGAAGCGTACGCGTATTTATTTACCAGGATATTTTCACGTTACTGCGTCCCGCGTGACGGAAATTTATAGCGCGTGCATGTCTGCAAATGTCACGTTTGTTCTCTGATAGTCAGATTTGTTCGAAATTTCGAAATTTCATGTGTTTAAGTCGTGCAATCTTCCGGACTTTTACTCGTGCGAGAAATACAAAATTTTGAGACGCGAAATATTTGTGATTTTTGGGAAATATCGCGGACTCTCAGCCTTCAAGATTTTGTCGCAACGAAATGGAAAATTCTCTTACTCCTTCGAAACTTGTCGAAATAACCCGCGTATAAATTAGCTCGAAGCTCGAGAATCTCCATTCCTCCGCTTACGCGAAATAACATTGCAATTCCGAAACTAACATCTTCCATTGGCCGTTTAAAACGCAATTCGATTACCAAGCACTTCGTCGATAATTCCGTCCTGTGGACGACGATTATCGATGGAACTGCGCTACTTGAACCAAAAAGGAAGACAGAAAAACGAAAAGCAATAGCGAATTTGCACCGACGAGTCGCAGTTTGTTTTATTCATTAAAAAAGAGGAAAAAAAGAGAGAGGGAAAAATTAAAGAGAAGAAGGAAGAAAAAAGAACGAAAGTCGACTGCAAGATCTACTTTCTTTCAAGGGAGTGAACGTCGTAAGGGGGTGGCAGAAGGGAGAAGGAATATCGAGGATCAGGCCAGAACAAAGTCCTTTGAGAGGAGCGGAATAAATTTGCATCGATTACGATAAAGTTGCGCGAGAGTGCATCGCTTATTGCGCCAGGCTCCACTCTCTCTCCGCTTTGCGACATTGTGCAAAATAAAACGCAACAAGAAACGCCAGCCTGCTCGAGCGAAAAAGGCGTCCATCGATATTGTTGCTGCAACAATGTCCGATCCTATCTGCGAGGTGTGACTGTCGTGAAAAATGGCTGGCTCGTTCTTCGTCCACCGACGAAACTCGTAAGTACTTGGACAATTTTTCATAGATTTCATACACATGCACGTATCGTCTATTAGATAAATGTTTCCTACGAGTTGGCTTGTTTTATTTAAGAATTTCATATCAGTCGGAATGTTACGCGGAGTGGCGAGGCTTTGGATCGAGGCAAGTTGCTTTATTAAATCCAATTTAATTCAATTTGGGAATATTATGCGAAATAAAAATTTGCGAGTTTGTTTTATATTTATAGTGATTCATATACGAGTTACAAGTACATTTATAATTACTCGAACGTTAGAAAATATAGAGAAATAACGCCAGGTACAACTTGCGTGTATTTCGATGGGCGTGAAAAGCTAAGAAATTGTTCATTCCCGCATCAGGTACCAAAAACCTTGTAACCATTTCCTGCAATTTTATATCGATCAGTTGCAACATTAAAAAATTGTTGCTGCTCAAATAATCGCATATCCCTCGCAAATGTCTCATTTGCAAAACGCAGTTCAAAAATGTTCATTTTCTATCGCTTGGTTCCTAAACAGGAAAAAAAACAGCGGCACGCAAGATTCGCGTATCGAGCGACCGTTTCCTGCAATTATCGACATCGCAGAAACGTTGAAAGTAAAAAAAACGAAACGTCCCTTGGAAAGCTTTTCATTGGCGAAGCACAGATCAAGAACGACGATGCTGTTTACCGCTTGGTTCCTGAAACATCGAAAAACAGCGGCGTGAAGGACGCGTGTCGAGCGACGCTGGTTCTCGTACGAGTGGCCGGCAAAAATGTGTCCTCACGAGTCGGAGGACACGTCGATTATATCCTTGCGGCAGATAATATCCCTGTCGGTCGGTGGTAGAGCCGGGGCCGGAATGCACCGTAGAAGGGACCCTGGGGACTTACATCTTTTTCCGCGGTTCGCCGCATAAATAAACGCTGTCGGACAGTTTCGGGGGTCCCGTCCCCCGCCTAGGCGCCGCTCTTTTGTCTTAGCTAATAGAACACGCGTTCCTGCGCGTCCCTTTCGTAAAAATGCCCGAAATGTCCAGTCGTATAATCCTCGCTCGATCGACCTTCCCTTTCTTCTTCATCGTCATAGTCATCCTCTTCTTCTTTCTTCTGCGTCGCGTTAGGCCGCCGCCTCTTCTGCCTCCTGCTACCAAAGCCACTCAGGCCACTCCTTTTTCGGCCTCCTTCCACTGCCCTGCGCCTCTCGTTCCTCCCTTTCTTTTTTCTTCTCTCCTCTGTTTTTTTTCCCTCAGTTCGACCTGTCCTTGTTTAGGTCTGCCTTGTTTAGGGGATCGTTAGCGATTATTACCATAACTGTTAATTGCTTTACGACGCGACACGACTTAGGGCCAAGAGGGTGCGTCACGCGGATCCTTGGTTTTTCTTGGAGGGGAGACTTCGACGAGTATCCGGGGCTCGAGATTCGAACGGGACGAGATTGGAAAAAGCGAAAATCTAGGATTTGTGAAGTGATAAATAGTGGAACAATCGATCTGAGAGAAATACCGCGGTTTTTTAGGGATGAGAAGCTTCGGTATATTTACGTGGCTTCGATCGAGAGAAGTAGGAAAATAGAATTGAATTCGGAAATTGGAATGAAATTTAGAGAACCAACGTCGAGATTTGGAATCGGTAGAATAGCGTTGGAACGATCGGTGGAAGAATGTTGTAGCTCGACAGGCTTTTAGAATTTACATTGCTTCGATCGGGACGCAGACTGAATTAAATCTAGGAATGAACGTGACAATTAAGAATTACGTAATAGAGAACTAATGCTAGGACTCTAAGGCTGAAGTAGTTTGGCCTAATCTTTGTTTGTTCGTTTGGTTAAAGCACTGTGACTGTAGAAGGTATTTGCACACAGATACGTTCGTTGTAATTGACGAAGTCCAAGTAGCGTAAAAGTACTAATTGCTTTCGTACGACGAAAAAATTGAATGTGATCGAGATGAGATAAAAAAGCTGATAAGAGAAACGTTTCATCGCAAAGTAAATATATATAGAGAAGTATAAATACTTCTCGCGACCATTCGTACATTAATCGAGAAAATTACGGAAAGATTGTAGGGTTTTCAAATTTCAGCTGGGAATTTCAGCCCAGCGGGAACGCAGTTGCTCGATCGTAATTATTCCGTGGTTCCGTTTTACCGTTTTATCCGAAGTTTTAATGGAGTCGAGTTAAATTATGCAGTTCCACAAGAGAGACAGTGGATTTTAAGTGTCTCTTTGGTTTCCGTCCTTAGACGGCTGTTGTGCGCAATTTATTGCTTACTATACCCTCCGATGGCGTTCTATAGAACCTGTTAGTTAGTGGCACTTTTACGCGCCCGCCCGAGCTCATAAGACATTCCCTGTAATGGCACCGATTTCACTCGTAACTGCGGATAATGGCGCTTCTTCGACTCGAACTTCTTCTACCATTATGTTAATGCACACAGAGAACGACGATACGACGTACGATTGACAATTTGGCGATATTGTCGCTTTCTTGTCTACCATAGTAGAACGAACATTATCATTCTCGCGTATGCACAAGGGCTGCGACTTCTTACGGTGCTTTTAACACTAACGCTTACCTTACCAGGCTCGGTCAAACGACCGGTTCCAACATTTCATTTTAAATTCTCTACCTTCGCTGCTACTTCTTTCGTTCATCTCTAACTTCGTGTAAATTCTCATATTGAATAAAATCGAGAAATTGATCGATCAGATGACTGAAGAATTTCTTTCGTTCGTCTAGCTTCACGTAAATTCTTCTCTAACTTCATGTAAATTCTCATACTAAATAAAATCGAGAAATTGATCGATCAGATGACTGAAGAATTTACGTGAAGTTAGACGAACGAAAGAAATTCTTCAGTCATCTGATCGATCAATTTCTCGATTTTATTTAATATGAGAATTTACATGAAGTTAGAGTCGAACGGAAGAAGTAGCAGCGAGGGTACAACTTCGAATTAAAAATTCGCCATTGATCTATTAGCTTCGATTGGTAACGTTGCAGATCGAGCATCGTTTAATATAAAAGTTACAAAGAAAGGATCATCTATTATGTAAGATATTGTCATAACATTTAATTTCAAATTCTGTACCTTCGTTGTTATATTTTTCGTTCGTCTAACTTCACGTAAATTGTTCAGTCGTCTGAACGATTTTTTGATTTAATTTAATATGAGAATTTACGTGAAGTTAGAGTCGTACGAAAGAAGTAGCAGCGAAGCTACAACTTCGAATTAAAAATTCGCCATTGATCTATTAGCTTCGATTGGTAACGTTGCAGATCGAGCATCGCTTAATATAAAAGTTATAAAGAGAGGATCGTCGATCATCTATTAATGTAAGACACTGTCAGGTGGTTTCGCAACGCTGGTTTACTTTTACGATCGTTCTTATCCACGCTTACCGTAATATATGTCTGTTTAAGGATTTCTAGCGAATATTGAATTGTTTGTACGTGCGTGTATTCACGCTATTCGTAACTCGTTTGAACATAACGTCGAGCAATGGAAAGTTTCTAAGAAGAGAAGTAGAAGAGACGTTATAATTTCACAGAATGGATTTGTATAATAATAAGAGCAATAAATGATTCCAACTGCTACAGTATGGAACACAGTTACCGATATGGTAAATAATTTTTAATGGAGAAAAGTTATTAAGGTTCGTAGCGTATCGATTTTAGAATATCTCCAGCCTAATTATTAAATGGCAATACGTAATAATACATAAAATGATGATTACATAAGAAAGAAATATCGTTGTCAGATATAGCTGTCTAATAATTATCATTAGTTGCCGTTACAAGTCATTCTTTCTGTCCTAATAACATATGCAGAATTATTAAATACTATTCGCATTACATATGAGAAATCTAAGGCTACCATAATATAATAAACAACAAACTACTTCAAACTTCCTTAAACTTTACCATCAGGCTCGTTTCCAATTAGTAGACTGCGGATTTCTGTGCGTCTACAGGAAATTTAAGATCGCAAAAATGCCTAGAACCGCGATATGCGAAAGCACAATGTACAAAATACACAAAGTACGACGAATGAAGCAAATTCCTATTTGCACTGCGTTCGCTTAATTACGTTTAGGAAGGTGGGACGTGGCACGAAGAAAATCCGCGATCCATCGATCGATCGCTCGTCGCAATCGTCCGAAGCTCGCTTCCGTCACCATTCTCGTCACCTCGCGCTCTTTTTCCAACGCTCGCAGCCACCGAAAGCTCCGCGTGCGATCTTGCAACACTCTGGCCGAGTCTCTCGACGATTCTCCTCGATCTCCTCGCCCCTTTCTCAAACCCAGAGAATGGAAAAGCAGGCCGCTTCTCTAGGTGGTCCAATAATAAGACAATAAGTTAGGCTCCGGTGCCGGTTGATATCAGTGTGGGATCGAGGCTGGAACAACGGAGAAAGACGCGAGCGTGTACGCGAGCGAGCCCAGCCAAGTCGAAGCGAAGGGACTGCAGAAGACAGGGCGAAGAAGAGAGAAGAAAGAACGAAGCGGAGGAAGAAAGAAAGCAAAGGAAAAGAGAGGCCATGCCGGACGAAAGCGAGTGGTATGCCCGGAGTGGCGCCAGAAGTCTTTCCTCGTCCTTCGTGCTCCCTTGTCCGGCGTTGGTCGCGGTGCTGGGCCATTATCCTCCAACCGTAGGACCACTATCTGCATCTCTTTCTCACATACGTAACGCACACACACGCACACGCAAACATAACCGTGTCGATCCAATTCTCTCGGGCACGCGGTTCAACGGAAATTAATAATCTTTCCCTCTGACGGAGGCGAGCCAGACATTTCTCTTCGCTATTTTTCGGCAATTTTATTTCTATTATATTTATATAATTAGCTACAGGTACATATACGTACGTGAACGTATGTATATACGTGTGTCAGTGAAATTTGTAATAATTTCATTCGCATTAGAATGTCGAAGTCCTGGAACCGTGTAATTCATTGGAATTTTCTTTATAAGAGAGAGCTCGAAGTTGGAAATTCCGAAACTTTCCAGAGCTTCATCTACGCTGGGAAGCCTAAATTTGGAAATTCGGAAATTTTTCAGAGATCAAATAGCAGTTCTTATTGGGGATCTTCTTAGTGGCTCGGCGCAGGAAACGTAGGCTTTGAAATTTCGCAATTTCCCAGAATTCTTACTATTAGGTTGTCCCGGAAGTTTCTCTCGTTGCACAGGTAAACGACGGATGCACATTTTTTTCTCTATAGGAAGAAAAACGGGTCGTGCGTGAAATAATATAAAACACAAAATGTGCACCTACGAAAGAAACTTTTCGAACAACCTACTATGCCATCTTAATCCTCGATTATCTTCAAATTTCGCAAGTTCTCGCCAATTCCATACTTAACGTTAGTCGCGTGATCCAAATACATCGCCGATTGGAAACATCGGCGAATTCAATGCAAATTCCCTGATCTCCGAAGATACTTCGTTGCTATAAAGCACGAAATAATAACTCGTTCCTCCGCTTCGAAATTTGACAAAAAATAATTTACACTGAAATTCAGTGGCGTACCATTATCTTCGAATCACTGAGAAAGTATCTATCTCTTCATCCTCGTCTCGCTGCGATATTACAACTCTCGGGGACGCGGTTCAACAGAGAAATTAATAATCTTTCTCTGTCTAACGAAGGCGCGCCAGACATTCCTCTTCTGGTTAAATAAGCGAGGGAATCGGCGCGATTCTCTGTCCGATTCTTATGCACAGACGCCGTAGTCTGTCCTCTCTTCAAGGCTGACTAATTAAAGGGGACTCAAGGCGCGAGGATACTGTTCTTGCGAGTAAGAGGATTGGCTAGATGAGAGAGGAGTATTAATGGTATACCGATCCGGGTCTTTATGTCCTGCCCGATTTCTATCGAACCAACCCACCTCTTCTCTCGTCTTATGCATAGTGATAAGCCGGATTGGTTAGACAAGGTGGAATCGAGTATTTCGTGTTGCTTGGCGCTGATCGAGCGACTTCCGGCAGCCTCGCCACGTTTTTTAGACGAGGGGATTCTGTTTATATTACGAGCTGATGGAAGGGTTTCAGAGGATCTTGGTATTTCTTGAACGTTTCTCTCGGAATCTGCACTCTATCGAATTTGCAATTGAAATCGTTGTATCGTAAGTTGAAATTTTAGCCGTCGATTCTGTTCGAGTTTCTCGAGGTTCGTTAGGGCATTTGACAAATGAGGCGATGGAACGGGTCGCGTTGTCAGTGGCGATTTTAACGATCGACGTCGTCGCGCAGGTTACAAAATGGATTTCAACAAGCTGCGAGTTGAAATTTCCACTCTATTTCGTTAAAGTTTGTTTCGACTTCACCCGAGTCTCGAGACAGCATCCTCGCGTGTTCTTTATACTCGGTGCAATTGATATTACGTTTCTTTCAAACTTCTTCGTGGTTCTATTTCGATATCCCGAAGGAATAGGCTGTAACTCCTGATAAATGAAAAATTCGGCGTAATTTTCTACAAGCTTATCGCAAGATCAAGAACATAGGGTAGGTTACGTAATAAGGTTACACGAACGAAGATCTCTAAACATTTAATTCCGACGAAGTTGTTGTTTGCCACGGAGAAAAACCTAAGAAAGACGATAAAATCTAACCTACCCTCGTTAACTAAACTCAACTTAAAAATAAAACAGCGCCTGTTAAACGCTGTTCTATTGGGTCGTCGGAAAAGTATCTTACTTTCGCAAACGTGTTTTTTACAACAGTGCAGCTTCGTTCAAACGTGAAACCAAGTCTGTGAAATGTTTCTGTATTTATCTCAACAGAACAAAATGGATCGTACGTAATTCGACAAAACAATATAAACCAAAAAACCTTGTGCGTCTGTAATTTCCACGTAAAACGAAAGAAACTTTTCGGACAACCTAATACTTCGTATTTCCAAAACGAATCGTTCGAATCGTCGGCCGAGAACGATTTGCAGGCCACGTTGAGAAATCAGCGCCGTTCTACCTTCGTTCTTTCCCCTCTCAGACAGAGAAGAAGAAGAAGAAGAAGGAGAAGAAGAAGAAGAAGAAGAAGAAAGTCGGTGCTGGTGTTCTCTTCTCTGATTCTCGTTCGCGGCTCATCAGCGTAACTTGGACTGTCAAGCGGGGAGATCGAGGCGGGTTTGAAGTGTTTATCGGCACTGGCGGAACACGCCGGCGTTACAAGCGCCGCTTCGTGTCCGGCGTGTCGCGGCGGCAAATCACCGAATCCGCCGCCGGGACGCCGTGGAATTCGCAGTATTCGGCGGCGGGACTCCGGCATCCGGGAATCGTCGCGGCCAGCGGCCGCTGAAAAGGATGGAATTGCGGTCGTGCCGTGCAGACTCGGAGCACCCGCCTCCCATCGATCTACTCCTCGCTATTTCCACCGGGAATCGTCGTCCCGCCGAATTCTATCGTTTCGAGACACGATCGGTCGTGTGTCGAGCGTTTGCGCTCGCTGGTCTTGGTCGGTATCGGGGTTGCTCTTAGTTTGCATGCTGCACTTTGACTGGGTTATACGGTCTTTAGAGACTGTGTAGTTTTTCCGAGTTTTCTTTCGGTTTCCAGAGGATGGTTGATCGTGTGGTTTAAATGACGAGATTACTCGATATTGAAAGCGTCAAATATATTTAAAAATAATTAATAAATACAGAGAATGATCGCTAAGACGCTCGGTACTAACTGATTCGCTAAACATTGTGTATCGAAAGTTAATAAAATCGCTGGAGACTGAGATTGAAATATTGGTCGTGTCGGGGGAGAAAATTTAAATTCGTCTTTGTTTGACGGTTGCACGTAACGGTGACGTTGTTTTGTCCGGAGTTTATTTATTATTACATCATGTACGTCCTAACTATGTTGATACTCCGAGGCAAAACAACAACATGGTCCGAATTGTCCTGTAGCTCGTGTGCCGTTACAGCTTTCATGGTTTCTTATTTCATGGGGAATTCTTAAAGAGCAATAGACGCGGAAATGTACGGTTGGGGGTAAAAGAGAGTTGAAATGTAAACGATAGAAAAAGTATGACAATTGTATAAAGTAGAATTGCATTTGGCAAGTCAATAAATGTAATATTCGTTACAGAATAGACGACTGTTAAGAAGGTGGCGAAAAGGCTCAAATATGAAAGACACTGATACGAACATTACTTAGAAACCTTACATTTTCTTGCTACCATCGTAATACAAAGAAATATATGAGGAATCCAAAGGAAGGAGCTTGTTACGTCACACTGGTACATTGGATTTTGGTATTTAACACTAGAAGTGCCGATAGTTAACACGAAGTTATTTCTACCAAAACTGTTGCTCATTTTACTGCCAAATTTTAAAATGTAAAAATACACGTGCGAAATATTCAAAGAAAGGAGTTTCGTTTTATCAGGACGAATTGGATTTTGAACGTTAAGATCGTTAATCGCAATTATTGTGAAAAATATCATTGTGCAAGGAACCACAAGAGAAATATCGTGGTATGTAAAAAAATTTCAGTTCCACAGGAAGCTAACCACTTCAGGTTAAACGTTCGGTCGCAGGTATACGAAACCGAACGGCGTTAGGATTGTAATCGGCCAAAGGATTTCAACTTTCTAATGATTTACTATGCGCTGAATGTAATCGTTTGAAGTATACCCAACGCAAACAACATTAACGTACGTATTCTATGAAACCTTTTAAACGTTCATTAGCACTGCGGTGAGACACCATTGTTACGATTGTATTGATAAAACTTGCGATAATTTAAAAGTGTGTATGCGGAGGTTGCAGAAATTTTGGTAAAATCTGAGAATGTATGCGAACCATAGCAAGTCATTTAATCGTTTCAAACTTTAATATAATTGACACGATCGAAGATCACGGGTACAAAACACGACGAATAATTTGTCAATTCGACAAGTTCATCACCGTATTAATCTGTCTTTTTAATTGGTCGTGGAATTAAACACGTAAGTTCGTGTCTCATGAAGCACGCAAGAAACGATTCTTTGCTTGATTCGTTGCAAATTTTCACAGATCTTCGGGAAATAAATCGTCGGGCGAGGTAAACAACGAATCGTTCGAAATCGAGAAATTAAATAACATGGACGGTTCTTCTCGTACGCTTTTAAATCATAAACGTTGCTATAAATAAAATTTCAGAACGCTTAGTACAATACGTATAATACGATTTACGAAAGGTTTCTACAAGAATAGATAGAATTGGCGAGCCATTGTGTTCACAGAAGGTGAAACAATCGGTTAAATCTGCAAACCGAAACGCTTTACTCTTTACACCACGCACGCACACGCGATTCGATAGCTTCTGCTTCTCCTATTTTTATTTGTACAGTCGCGAAAGTTGAGCTGAAAATTGCTGGCGAATATTTCTATCAAACTACCTGCTCTTCTGTATTTTTATTTCCGTTAGAAATTAGTGGTTTCAGCGAAGCATTTTCACGCTCGCTGTAATTTAATCAGCAAGGAAACACAAACCGTTACACCTTCCGACACTTTCAACCCCCAGCCACCGTCCTCGATCGATACTGTTTGCATTACAAACAGTCGAGCAACACCGTTGAATATATGTATATATATATTTTTTTTCTTTTTTTATTTTTTGATGTCTTTTCATCGCGAGAGGACCAGCGTTGTTAGTTTTGTTAGTAGTTTCGCGTGTATATTCTTTCGACCATCGCGAAACAGGAATTAACACGGTGCCTAGGTCGCGAACAATACGTCCACGCATCGCTGACGACTGATTCCGCGAAAAAATTCCGCGTGATCGCTTGTAACCCGCGAGGACAAAGAAAGGAGCATGAAATAAACGAGCGTGAAAATAACCCCGCTGCGTTCTTTCGCTTACTATCGGCTCAGTCGTATTTTTCGTAATATTTAAAATCACCTTAAGTTTCAGCGAAATATTACACGAAAGAATTATTATCGTTAAACTGGTGTTAACGCGCTTTTGGGAAATTCGAGATTCCGCAAGTCCACGGACGGCATCTAATTTGCAAATTATATATAAAAAATGCAAAGTATTTGGAGTAAATTAATGAACGTTCCTTTAATCACGCGCGTAAAGATGTAAAATTGCATAAGCATCAGCAGTCTAATCGTTGGTGCACGTGATTTTTCGTTCCAATTTTATGTTAAATATAAGGAAAACATATTGTAGAGAATTTAAACATTTAATTTAGACATTATAGAAAAGAGTATTTTTAATTTGAGAAAACTGAACTCCTATGGAGCAATCTGTGTGCCTCTGCATAAATGTCGAAGACTATGTACGATCATTTTTGGAGTTTTTAAAAATTTCAAACTGAAAATCCAAAAACGGTGCGAGAATTCTCTCGAGTTATTGTCAGAGATGTTCGAAAGGCGCCAGAAAGAGTTGTCGCGCTATCTCTGTCAAGATCTGGAGGAATCTCGTAAATTATGAGTTATCTGTCCTCGAAAGGGAAAGTCAGAGTTTTACAAATTGACTGAGATTTGCTGTAACCTAGGACAACGCTTGACGAAACCTTGCCCGACATTAGCCTAGCAATCTCTTGGCTTAACGACTTCTAGTTCATCAATTTCCAACGTCGAAACTTATTTCGTAGATTCCCTGGCTTCAAACTAAGTAACTCGCGTTGTATCGCTTATATTTTATCATCGATCTCTCTTATCTCTCTCATGCAATCTAAAAGTCCCTTTTACGCAGACCTAGAGGTTGCGTTACTGTTTTATAAAAATTCTCAATCAAAAAGAACCCTTCCACGCGATTTACATCTAGCATTTACACAATCCACGATGGATAAAAACATTCCTTATGTCGATAAAATAAAAATATTGTACGAATCGACCCACCCAAACTACCCAAGATGTCGACCTATCTCATCTCCCAATCCAATGAAATTAGAATCTGATCTTCCACTGCAATTTTATAAAAATCACCTAAATACGAGGATAATCATCTTTCCACTCGACGTACAATTAAAATTTACACAACCCACGACGGATAAAACATTCCTTATGTTGACAAAATAAAAATATTGTACAAGTCCACCCATCCAAACTACCTAAGATATCGACATCTGTAGACTTGTCTCATCTCCTAATCCTATGAAATTAGAATCTGACCTTCCACTGCAATTTTATGAAAATTCTCACCTGAAGAAAGCCCTTCTACGCCATCTACGTTTAAGATTTGCATAACGCTCAATGGATAAAACCTTATAGCCACAAAAAATATTATACACGAATCTATGCACCCCGTTTAATCAGAAATCATCACCCATCGATCTCCGTTGTCTGTCAATTTTGGGAAATAAGATTAGAATCTGCGAGTTGCGTTGCAATTTCGCGAAACTTTCCGTCGAAATAAGAAGTCGTTGTAAGTCGTTGCACAACGTCCAGAAGACAGGATGACGCGTATACCGCGGGATTCCTACGACCGTTAGGAAGTTGCAGCGGGGCGCAGTGGTGGCTCATGGTTCTCGAGTAGGTCGTTGACGGAGCCAGGACGCTCCCCGAGGTGGAACGTCGAGGGTTTGGCAACACGTTAATGAGGCTGAAACAAAAGAATCTGTGGGCCCCGAGGCGGAATCCCCGCTGTGCCATGGAACACCAGGGGGTTGGTGGCGCCATGAGCTGTCATCACGTGTCAAACGTTCGCCTATGATATTCAGGTAAAGAAAAGAAGGCTCTTTATCCCCTCCCTTACCCAACAAGGAACTACCCTTTACGTTTTGGGTCTCCGGCAATATGGAATCTGTTTTCTATCTCTGTCGTTCTTCCTCTTTTTCCTTGTCGCGAGATCTGCCGATCGGATAAGGTTAATGTTTGCGTCCCGTTAATACTTTGGATACACTTCCATAGGTCTGCGTCCTTTTTCTGTTCCACGTTAATTATTTTGATAAACGATGATGGAGTAGTTACCGCTCTTGTGGTCAGGAGACAGCGTTTCGTGCATCGTAGCGATGATTTTAAAATCGGGAAATCTTAGTCTCGGAAGGTATTTCGATGAAATTTTAGGGAAATGGAAAATGAGGTATATTTGTGGGGAAAGGCGACGATAGGTTAGCTTTGGTTAGGTTAATTTTCTTATTTTTTCTTTTTTTTTTTCTTGAGATTTATGAAACTATGGTTGTGGAGATGGGGTAGTAGCCTCGGTAGTTCTATGTTACCGATTCTCCTTCTATCTTTATTTACAAATACCTAATTTACTAAAAGCTTCGCATGTACAGATCTAACGCTACTTTTAGGAAGCTCTTCTCATATTGAACCTATGCGATAAACGGAAAAGGTAAGGAAAGGATTGTGGCGTCGCAGGGAAACTTTCAACAAAGTTATCATTTTGAAGGATGTAATAACAGAGGGAAAGATTCGAGGATTTTCGGAAGGTTCCCAGACGCTTCGCTCATCGAACGAAGAAGATTTCCGTCCCAGAAATCGGATGCTCCATAGTACGGCACGTACCCACATAATTAAGCTAGAAAAATCGATATACTCTAAAAATAAGGGAAATCTTTCCAAATCCCGCGAACCGGAAGCTCCAAAGTACGTCGCGTATTCTACGTTCGAGCTACGCGAATGCTACAAAATAAAAATATCAGAAAATAAAAAAGAATCTTTCCACGCGACGTTTCAACAACCAGCATCACCACGCGTACCTGTGTACATGGAAACAGCGAAGAGCGCCGAAAAATTTCGCACAAAGTTGCAAGAGCAAAGAGAAACGACGCTGTCACGTACAAACCAACGTACGCCAGTGAAATGGAAAGTGAAAAAATATCGCGAGTCGTCGAAATTGCCGCGTTACAGTGGCGTTTCGTGGCGGCTCGTTGGCCGGTGCATGCGCGGTCCGGGGCAATCTGCTTAAGACATCTCTGGTCCGGGTGCAAGGCGGTCGGCTTGCAACTGTCCGCGCGGATGCACGCCGCGCGGACAATAGTTGTTCGTCCGCGTTCGCTGGTATGCGCCGGACCACACACGCCGGCGCCATACCCACACCGAAAGAAAGGGTGAACATACGAGCGGTGTAAACGTATTTCAAACACCAGCCTACGTGGAAACGATAAATAAACTATAACTAACCGCCCTCGGACCCGGTGACAGGTGAATGGTGAATCCTCTTGTTAGCCACGAGGACGGCCAGGCCGAGGGGGCGGTGAACGTTGAACAAGCGTACACACGCAAGCTGAGCGAAAGGGAAGATAGAGAAGGAAAGAGATGACAGAGGATCGGAGAGAGAAGAGAGGAGGCTGAAGCGCCGGTTTCACCGCAGCCTGGACCCAGCAGGGCCGTTGGTTTGCCTTTATGCGTGCGAGCCTCGCCGTCGAGATATTGCGCCACGAGACACGTAGGGGAGACGCGGGAGGGGCCACCGTGTCGGGACCGAGCGGGATTATCGATGTAAGTCACCGAGAACAAAGGGCAGCCTGCTCGTCGCTCTGACGGAATAAATCGTCGCGATCGGTAATCGGGAACCGGCCCTCCTCCTGGTCCGCCAGCTTTTCGAACCCGGTCCCATTGGCTTTCTTGCTTCTGGTTAATGTTGCTTGCTTGCGGTACAACCGAGTTTTCCGAGTTTCGTGTTGTTTGCTTGTTCGATCGACCATGGAAAGCGCGAGTCGTGACAAACTGATCGATTCAAGTCGTTTCGTTGCTACCGACGATATCGTTCGGTTGTGATATGGGAGACAAGTTTTGCGAATTTGCTTTCGTTTTCTTATTTACTTGTGATAAAGCGAGTAGGAATTTTCTAACTGAATAGGAGAAAACCACATGGTCTATCGCTTGTGGCAATGCGTGTTGTTTGCTTGTGACACGCGGGCAGAAGTTTTGGGAATTTGCTTGCCTCCTGTCGTTTGTTTCTGATTTGGCAAGTAAGAATTTCGCAACCGAATAGAAAATCCACTTGGTCTGTCGCTTATGGCGATGTTGTTTGGCTGTGATACGCGAGACACGAGTTTCGAAAGTTTGTTCTTATTCCTTCACCTGTACGCCACATGGAAAGTATGAATTTTACAAGTTTGATATTGTTGCATCGTCTTGCTGTATTGTGTGACGTACGAGTTTTGGAAGTTTGATATTGTTTGACTTGTTCACAGAATATCTGTGCTTTTATTTGAATATAATATAATACCAAGAAAGAAATTTCACATAGTTTCGTGAATTGGAAGTTGCTGGAAATAGAGGTAACAAATAAAACGCAAATACCTCTCAAAGCAGAATCTCCGAAATTAACAATCCAACGTTTCGAGTCCTAAAAATCCCGAGAGACATTAAAACCCCAAAGAACGCTTGCCTGGAACCATTCCAAACTCTTGGACCGTGTTCTGTCTATCCAGCCGGAAACGATGGAAAACACAAACTCGAAGAAAAGCCCATTCTTCCTTGCTTCTTCCTAATTCTAATTCCTCTCCCTCTCTCTCTCTCTCTCTCTTTCTCTCTGTCTATCTATCTGGACGTATCCATGCGGATTTGCAAAATTCAAAGAACGAAAGAAGATCCGGGAAAAGGACGACGTCCAATGGTAATGGATACGTTTAATCCAATTGCCACGGTGCTTCAGAGTCCTGGATCTTCGACAATGACGAGGCAAGTACTCGAGGCGGGGAGCGTGACAATGTGGAGAAATATTGGATAAGCGTGACGGGGCCGGGCCTCTCCTTTTCGGCCAGGTAGACAGGCGACACGCTTAACCGGTGCCCAAATGCTAGAACGGGAACTAAATTTGCTTAAAATTAGGCCTTCCAGACCGACAACGCTTTGCTTCAACTATGAGCGCCATTGTCGCGGAAACCGAGCGCACTCGAGGACTCTCTTTGTGGCCAAATCTAGCAGATAAAACGAAACGCTGTTCGAATTTTGGAAATATCGAAGGATGCGTGCGCTTTCTTTGCGGCTTTCGCAAATCTGTTTTGGTATTTTGAGTGGCAAGCGGATTCGTAATTGGAGAAAGAGATTTCACGTGATTTATAAGTGGCTGTATTCGTCGAATGCGGTAGGCGGTGCTGTTTGTTGCGAAAAGAACTTGCTATTGTAGATGCGAGTCTTATGTATCTACAAGTAACCTGCGCCTGTTAAGGTAGAGATACGGATTTATCGAAATAACTCGATCTTTTCTCTTTTCTTTTTTCCAACGAAGATACCTATTTACGCTTAATTCGTCGCGAGAAGCATCGTGGAAAGTAATTTATTAAATTTGTCATTGTCCGAAACATAGCACGTGATACCAGATAATTCACTTTGAATTTCGACAAGGAATTATTTATCAAGTTTATTCATCGTTACCTGAAGTGACGTATATATATGCAACGTGTAATAATTTAACTGCCACTTGAACAAAAAATATCACGGCGAAGGATCGTGGATGCGCGGCATCCAATCGGCCAGAGATGGCTAACTCTTGCGATGCACATTCCTCTACGGTGGCCTGCGAGGGTTTCATCGCGACACGATCTAAGCCTTCGCGCGATACACGTCTCCAGCGAAGGCAATCAGCCATAAAGAAGCTGGATCTCGGGGACAGACATCACCATAATCATCCAAGCTACGCGTAGTTAGTGGCAAAAACCAGCAAACCGATAGACCATTGCCGAGAAGAGGAATAAGAAAGGGGGAAAAAGCGAAGCAAGAGTAGCATGAAGAAAAGGAACAAGAACAAGAATCTCGCAACAAAACGACGAACGGCTGGAAAGATAAAGCACGATGGAAGGACGTTGATGAAACATCAAAGAAATAGGAGCCGATCGTCTGGTTCGAAGCAGGAAGACTCGAGAGACTGGTTGGCCTAGACAAAAAGCATCGGTCAGGAACAGAGACGGCGAGAAGGGCCTTGCTCTTGTTCTTTGTCCGCGGGAAATTAGGCCTGAAATGCCTACGGGGAAAACGATCGACTCAGAAATACTCCACCAGGCTCTTTTCTTTCCTTTTCATCAGGCTGCATCATCCTGTTAAACAGATCCATCCTCGTCTAGCGGCGTCTTCTTCCAGAAGCTTCTTTCCATTCTGCCTGCTCCGCCGGATTTTTCGTTCATTGTGTCGCCATCAACCGGCCGCGAAATGGTTTCTACGACTGTCTCTTTGCCACTGGATGCGCCTCTGCATCCTTGGGGCCATTGTGTTTGATTACGTGCAACCATGCGTGCCTCGGAGACCTCGTGACCCATCGTGCCCGCGGATCCTCCATCCGTGCAAAAGGATTCTTATATCTGTTCGCCACTGTTATCCTTTAATTCCGTGTCCTCGTCTCCGCTATGGGATCGGAGCAAAAAATTGAAGGAATCCGTGGCCTGTTTAGGAGAATAGCAGATACAGGAACCAGGGATTTATCGAATTTATGCCACCGTTCAGTTTCGTCGATAGAACGTTTTTTTTGACTTGGTTGAACAGAGAGAGAAAGAGAGAGAGAGAGAGAGAGGGAGAGGGATTTTTTTTAGTGGGAGAGGGTTTGAGGCGGTTGAACGTGTTTACGGGTTCTTGATTGAGCTGTTTGTTGGATGAGATGGATCCGTGACGAGTCAACGGGGGTAAATGAACGCCCAACTATTGTTAGGGTGGAGTACTGGGTAAATAGAAATGATTTCTCTTTGTGCGCGGAACAAGTGGCCGTAGAGGTGATTTTTCGAATGTGTTTTGTTACAAATTGTACGTGTGATTTTTGTTGTTTTGTTACAACCTGGATCATCTAGTATCGATTGAGATCTCGTTGAAATCAGTTGGTAGTCTAGTGCTGGCTGTCCTTCGAAAATTGTTTTATAAATACGACGAAGCAGAGAGCGGATATTATCCGATCGACTAGAAATTTCAGTTTTATTCGTACACCTGCATTCGTGAGAAACAAAATATCTGCAGTTATACAAAATTGATCGAGATTGTCGTGGCAACCGTTAATCCATGAAAATTATTTATATATTCGTACAAGATACAGATTCAGAAAATATGTTGTCTGATCGATCATAAATTTCAATTTTATTTATCCGCCTTCATTCGTGACGATTAAAAACCCGCAGTTGTTATAAAAAAATTGATCAAGATCGTTGGGAAAACAATTAATCGATCAAAATTACGTACTCGTACGAAGTACAGATTTAGAACACACGTCTGATCAACCATAAATTTCAGTTTTATTTATGCGTTTTCGTTCATGAGAATTAAAATACGTGCGGTTCTTGTAAAAAAAAATTGATCAAGATCCTTGAGGAAACAATTAATGGAACATATTTATGTCTTCATACAAGATACAGAGTCAGAACACATGTTGTCTGATCGACCATAAATTTTAGTTTTATTTACGTGCCTTCGTTCACGAGGATTAAAACATCTGCAGTTATATAAAATTCATCAAGATTGTCGAAATACCAATTAATCGATCAGAATTGTTGTCGTACAAGATAAAGATTCAGGACACATGGAAAACAATTTTTCAATGTCATGTGCAGGAATTATAAAAAGGTAGCGGACTACGAATTCTATGTTGATGTATACAATCCTCTCGGTTTAAACTTCAAACCTTTTACAATAATTTCTAAGCTGGGAATCCGAATCTGGAATTAAGGACCAAGTTAAGAAACCAAGCATCTTAAACTCACGAGATAACAGAATCAAGGCTTGCAAATACAGACCATATCCTTTTAGGATTGCACGATAATCTAACATTTTATTGCACTCTGTCCCTTTATCCTGGTCGAAGCTTCACCGTAGAACACGCAAAATATCTGTAATTTCGTCTATTACTTTTGAAACGCTTTAAACTCTGAAGAATTATTTCTTGAATCACGCTGCACGAAAAGACTAAGAAGAAAACACCCCACTGACCTCACTGAAGAAATAAAATAGTCAAACTCGAAGATGGTATGCCACTGGGGGTAGCCATTCACATGTTATTTAGCAATTAAGTCAGAAAAATTTACCAAATGTCCAGCTGGACAAATTGTAAAGTACAAATTAAATAATAATAATAATAAAACGCTGCACCAAATTCATATGTCACGATCTTTGGTCATTTCGTTAGCCACCTATGTTCAAATCATTCTACGCATTTTTCACGCGTACGAAGGAAGATTCTCGTGGATGAAAATTTTCATAATTTGACAATTCGTTCGTAAGTTAATAATTTTACCGTTTATTTCTATTCAAATTCCATTTCCTCAGTTGCATTCGCAAAGACACAAAATCGCGTGAATACTCGCAGCCTGATCATCGCGTTCTTTAACCTCAGCTTTGTATAAAACTCACCCCTTAAAGATTAGGAAAATACGTGTGCTGTACCACGAGCCAATGGCCGTAAAGAGCAATAAGAAGAGGCTGGTAAAAAGGATGAAAAAGAATGGACGCGGTGAGAAAGCGAGCAAAAAGCCGCCCCATCGGCCGGTCAAATGTTTAAACAAACGAGCAATTATCTTAACTCGATCTCGGATCTCCGGGGTGTTCCACAGTCCCTTTTCTTCGTCGCGTTAACTCCCACCTCCCTGTTATTCCTCCCTCCTCCTCTCTAAACCCTGTCTATCATCTCTTTTTCTCTTATTCGGGACTTTGGCCCATTCGTTCCGGGCCCTGGAACATGTCGTCGGGCCGAAACCCCGTAAAAAGCGCCGGGACATGCGTTTCACTTGCTGCTTCTGTTCGCTCTTGTTCCTCTTTATGTCAGCCGATCCCTGAAAAGGGATCTTGCCAATCTTCCGAGGGGTTGCCGCACGTTCTTCGAGGAATTCTTCGGTAATTCTCCGAGCGCAGCGAGGATTTGGTTTGTAGAGAAGCAGAGGTTGTTGATGGATTATTGGAGATGGGACGATTGATAGAGGAGAGAGTTGTATCGGTTTATCGGGCTACGAGATTTCTCTGGCGATGCATGGTTGTTAATAACGATCGACGACGTTTATGCAAATTTTCACGGTGTTTTTGCGAACAGGGCGCAGATTTGTTTCATTTGCCGAATGTTTGATAAATCGTTACTTTACGTAGATACGCGCTACGATCGCTCTGTATATCTTTCTGAATCTTTGAACTTTTTAAACATGCGTATACATACATACATACATACACACACACGGTCTAGCTTGAGGTGTTTAAAATTCATTGCAAAATTATGGATGAAATAGCAAGTATCTTATACGTTCGATAATGGGAGGTTTAGTTGGGTGATTCGAGAGGAAGATTTTATACAACTTAAATTAGGATTTCAAGCTTGAAGCTTTTTTTTATTTCATTTGCGCTTTACAATTTGTCCAGCTGGACGTTCGGTAAATTTCAAGCTCGAAGTGCTCCAAAACTGATGGACGATGTTCCTTGTTTGAAGATAAAAGATGGAATGTCAATGAAAGAAGAAGAAGAAGAAGACGAAGAAGAAGAAAGCTTTGTATGGACACCGTTTCTTCTAAACAGAATTTCGTCTCGAAAGCATCCGTCGAACGAACGAACACAAGTTTAAAATTGAAAGACTATGAACGTAAAATTCATACGTATTCTTCCTTGTTTCGTAATAAAAGATGTACGTAATTCGACGAAAATCTCACGAAGCTGGTGTTGGGACGGCGATCGTTCGAGTTTACAAACGGTTTGCCAGCACCACGGGTGCGGTGTCATCAGCAAAACTAGCCAGGGAAAGACTTCGCCTCTAACCCCGCGGGAACAGCCCTCGTGAATGTTTCTGTCACCCCCAGTGGTTTCGCTCCAGATACGCGTACGTCGACGACGACCGAGGAACATCCCGTGAAATTTTCATTTCCGCCGAGCCAACCTAACCCAAATCGTTTTCTCTTTATTTCGAGTCGAGATCAACTTGAACAAATCGCATACTTTACAATCCAACGGTGAAACAATGGAAACTCGAGTGCGTCGTATTTATCGGGCGGAATAAATCGCGTTGAAGCATCCAATTTTCAAGATTTTTAATTATAATTAAGCGATCGTTGAACCTACGTTGTAACAACTACGTTCCCATTATAAATTGCCATCTACCTCGAAGTCGCGCGAATACCCTAAAATCTGTACCGATACCTCGTAACTCCGCCTATCACTTCCACCTTTGGAACGAAAATGCAAACAAGAAAAAAGAGAAAAAAAAACAGAGAAGCGAGGAAAAAGAGAAGAAACAAGTTACGTTACAACGAACAACGCATTACAGCGGACAAAATGCATCAGCGGGTCCCCAACACATCCGATTCAGCCACGTCCACGAGGGCAATTCCTAGCACGAAGAGTGACGTTGCTCGGGTGAAATACGCGAGGGGGTGCGGCACGCGCGTCTACGTCCCCGCGAAAGCGTATCCGGTGCACGGCCTCGGTGTTCGTGTTCCTTGCAAAGGAATGGAAGATGCTAGGCGTCCCTTCGAGGCGCCTTTCCCGTCATCTATCACCCCCTCCTTTTAATGTCGCGAGCAACAGAGGGATGAAAAGGGTGGGATGGAAGGGTAGAAGGAGGAAAAGGAGGACGACATCCTCGAGGCAGCGGGTCGTAAGTCAACCGGGGGTGGCAGTTATCAGAGCGTGGAGGACAGTTCGCGTGGTGGATAGACGGTCCCTGAAGATGCTGCGACGAGAAGAGAGACTCGGTTTTATTGGCGGACCGTGAAAATCGGCCCGTGGAATTAGGGACCTCGTTCCTTTACGCCCTGTTGAAGCTACGATAATGCTGATTTTCTGTACGGGGTAGGTGAAGCGGTTCGAGAAGGTAACGCTAAGTGTGTATTATATCGATGGTATTAAATTTGCCTGAATCCAATTTTCTCGATTTATCGTTTATAGAATTTTAACTTTCAGGTGAGTCGGGCTATTTAAAACGAAAGGCAGTTAAGTATCTATCGATGACTTGTTAAAGTTATTTAAGATTAGATTGCTTGGCTCCGAATTTCCACTGATACAAACCGTCTTATAGTTTGAAATCGTGCGAATTAGGTCAATTTTTCGTATAAAGATATTATTCTTTCTTGTCCTGTCGAGGCTATATGGAGGCTGATAACGTTGCTTTTCTCTACGAAGCAGGTGAAGCGGTTCGAAAACATGATGGTAATTGCTTTACCTACACCAAGTATTACGTTAGCCATAGATACTTGGAATATTCCACGTGTTCCTTCGTATCGTATAAATTCTGCGTAATTTTCCACTTTCAAATTCCCTATGAACGCATCGATCGATTCTCGACATATTTCACGAACAATCTCTTTCCATGTACGTGGTCCATAGACGGTGTGACAATCATCGCTAAATAAATCAACATCCTTCGAAAAATGGACCTTCGTGCGGAATTAATAAATAGGCAATTTCGTTTCACATTTTCCACGAATTTTCCGTAAAAAACAAGCACTCGACGCGTCGCTACGGTGATTTCCCGTGAAACGGGGGTCGAGTACTCGCGTAATTCGATTGAACGAGCTCTACGTCGGCCACGGGACAATGGTGTTTCCGGCGTAATGGCAAGTTGCCTCGAATTTCCGAGGCTCTGTGCCGTGATGCGCCCAGCTAACTTCGTACGCGTTGCAACCTTGTTTATTTCATGTCACCGATGCACTTTGTACACGTGCACCATGGCCAGAACACGCAAATTCGATAATAGCCTGGCGGCCGATCGATCCTCTCCAAGCGAATTCGATAATGGCTCGGCCGATCGCCTTCGAAAAGCTTCCAACCGCTCGAATTCGCGCCGCCTCTAAACTTTTCCAAACAAATTCCCTCAATTTTCTGTCCCTTTATCGTCCACCTCCTCCTCCTCCTCCTCCTCCTTCCCGAACTAACGTGTTATTCGATGGCTCGCGAGAACGTTTGTCAAGGTTTGGCAAAGTCGATCGTGCAACATCTTGGAAACATCACTTGACGCTTAATTACTGGATCGTGGAAAACGATGGAAATTTCTAAATAAATTTTAATCTTTCGTTTATCGGAAATTTTTCGTACATGTTTTATACGGGTCGGCGCGAGAAGAATTAGAATTTCATTTTATTTCGTGAGTCGTTCCAGTGGATAATTTTGTTCGCAACTTGGTTCGTTAGAAAGGTTCGTAGAATTTTTTTGGAGAATTTCGACCTATTACGATCTCTTTTACGATCGTACTCTTCGTCATCTACCGGATAGTAATCTCTCGTAGAAATTTTATACAAGTAGTCTGGACAGGAAATTTCGTAGTATTTAGGAAAATTCGAGAAACAACGCGCGCTTGCAGAACTAAAACTTTACTACACAGTTTATATGTCGTCTTTTTTTACGATGACGTTTGACCATTTACGGAATAGTCGTACTATCGGTTTTCCGAAGGATTTGTCGAGAATCTCTGTCTCATCCCTGACGAATCATAGCACGTTTAAGAGAAGAATCGCGACGTGAACGTGATTGGGGTTCGCGTGTCGCGCGTCGTTTCGCGCGTAATTAAACGACTCGTGGAATTTTACGAAGCTGCACGTCTGCCCGGGACACGAATCGTTGTGTCGGCCGGCGTTGTTTATTTTCGACGCGAACGTTAAAGTCCAGCCACAAGCCGGCCGTGAGTTGTATTTTCATCGGGCGTGCGACTTAATGGTGGCTGCGAGGCCGCGTCGTCACGTAACGCGTCGCGACGCGGCCACCTTCTACCAACGCAAATTTACCTTTTACTCCAACCCTTTTACCTTACTTTTTACCGTATCTTGGATCAACCTTTTCAACCAAATTCGTGCTGAAAGTCATCTGTACAAGATTATTTATGGATAATGTAATCGTCGCGCAACAGAGTTCCTTTTAAATACTCTAACCACCGCAATATCCTTCCAATCTGTCGTATTAGGTTGTCCGGAAAGTTTCTTTCGTTTTGTAAGGCGATAACAGATGAACGACAATTTCTGTTTTGTATTATTTCATCGAATGATCGTATGATCCATTTCGTTCTATTTCTATTATTATGTTCGTGCATAATACAATAAAGTAATATAAAACATTATTCCCTTATAAAACGAAAGAAACTTTTCGGGCAACCTAATTTAATAATATTATAATATACACCAAAAAAGAATTGTGCTGTCAGTTTGGTGGGATTATAAAGGAATTCTGCACTCTGAACTTTTATAATGAAACCAAACGATTGATTCAAACGTGTACGTTCAACAACTCGTCAAACTGAGCGATGCGGTTTAAGAAAAGCGGCCAGAATTTGCAAATTGTAAGGGTTTTGTTTGATGATAATGCGAAGCGCCACATAGTTTTGATCAGTCGTCAAAAATTATTGCAACTATTGGGTTGGGATGCGTCGTCACATATAGCTCTGATCTTGCGCTTTCAGATTATTTCGTTTTACGCAGAACTCCTTAAATGGTAAAATTTCTAACGACGCTGATTATGTAAAATCACATTTAATTGGATTCTTAGCTGGCAGAAATCAGAAGTTTCATGAACATGGAATTATGACACTGCCTGAAACATGGCAAAAGGTCATCGACAAAAAGTTATGTAGTACATTTTTGGTATTATTAATCCATCTGGGACCATCATCCCTAAACGAAGGTTGACAAATTTATAAAATTGTAGAACCAGTCATTTCGACTGGTGTGGTATTTCTAGCGTTAGCATCTAGCGATTTAGCGATCGATCCGAAATTTTCCTGATAACTGATATCGTCATATCGAATGATAAGCAGTACAAATTTGAAAAACGTGTGGCAAGTTGTACGAAACGAGGAAACTGGTTAATTGGGATTCGATAAACAGATTGCAGGACCCTTTTACGCTTTGACAAGTAACAAGTCATTTTGACTGGTATTGGTATAAGTAGCCTTGATACAAAATTATTTTCAGTTTGAATAAATAAAAAGCAAAATAAAATTCATTATATTATTCTTTTATTTATCGTTGCGAAAATCATTACATCATTGCGCGTAAAAGATATAACACGAGGTAGGAATTTAAAAATAAAACAAATAAAACATATTCATTGCTCTAAGGAACTGGCTTCTTTTGAAATTCTAACCTGCTCTGATCTATCGATACAAGATGCAATAATAAATAAACTGGTGCAAGAACGTTGCTCTAATATCTTCTACTGACCTAATTCCGAAAAGAGACCTAATCATCCTCTCCAGTTAGGAACCCAGAAACACCGTGTTTTTCTATCTTTAAGTGCTGCGATTTATCTGGAATCTCAACGAAGCGAGACGAAAACGCTGGGCGCTGGAAACTATCGTGCAGCATGGAACGTTCTGCAACGATGTTCTCGTAGGAAGGAAATCGGCAAACGGTTAGGTCGATCCAGTTCACGGGATCGGTCGTAAGCTAAGTAGCTCCATTACGATCGGTCCCGATCGGTAATCTAAATATCTCTATCCGGCACGACTCTCATCGACTCGCTCACGCTCGAGATTCTTCGACGCGGTAAAAAAATCCACACCAGACGATCTATACATTGTGCAACGGTTTATACTAGCTTCATTATCCTACGTTAGACTGCTATTTCGCATGGTTCGATGGTTGTAGCAGATTTCAGACCCGGTTCGTGGAAATGGGATTTTGTTAAAAATAGTTTGCAATAGTTTCGCCAGTGTTTTGGTGTGTTGGTAGGAGTTGTTTCGACTTAGCAGCGCAGCAGAATGATTCGATGACGAGATCGCGAATTTTTCTCCGAGTTTCCTTTGTATCAAAACGAAAATTGTAAGAGTTGGAATTTTCATGTAACGACGATGAAACCAAGCAATTTCTGTGAGACTTTTTTTTTAAATTTTTATAATCGTTAGTTATGTGGGACTGGACTGTAAATGTAGTCTTCAAGTTCAAACGTAATTTCTTCGCTTTCGGTTCTTTTTGTCGTTTATTAACTTCCTAAACTGCCACGGTTAATGGCTTTTTAAAGAGAAACTAATTGATCAATTTCGGACGAGGCTCGTTCACTCCTGTATGGAAATTTTTGTATGGAACGAACCTGAAACTTTTGTTTCATCATTTATCGATAACACGATTTTTAACAGCACGAAGTGCGTTTAAATCTTTCTTCTAAATACTACAATTTCTCAATTTTTCGTGGTTCTTCCCTAAAAGGTACGCTCAATCCCAGCGTAGGCTATCTAACTTTAATGAAATCTCTGAACTTTCTCATTCTGACGACTGTGACAAATGCTACACTGCACGCCAACATTGGTTATACCGCCAAAGATGATCGCGAGACACGTACAACGTATAATATATTAAACGATAAAACGAACCGAAGTGAAAACACTACGTTTCCACTTCAAGACTAACCGTCTGTATCCTGAAGGGAGATCTAATTTCCTATGACCAATAGTTAATTCAAAAATAAAAAATTGCTTAAAAGATTAATAAAAATTGCTTGTTTACAATGTTGCTATACGAACATCTTTCTTTAATTCGAACTTTACGCGCCTTATGGTTCCCTGTGACACGAAATTGCAACGTATTTCCCACGTTACTGAGATCTGAGCAAACTCAGAAAATGATCGTCTGTTCGTTCGTGTGATTTCAACTGCCTTAAAAAGAGTTAGCCTCTTTAAAAGCAGAAATGGTAAGAGTTATGGAACTTTTTAATAGGTTCTATTTAAAACTTGGACCGTGCAACTTTCTTGAAAAGCGTTCTCACATTATAAGTTCCGACGAGAACAGATAGAGAACATTTCTTGAAGGTAAAAGCTTTACTTTTGTACAGAACTGACAAAATAGAAAAATACAAATTTTTCCATAACAGATGCCGATGTTGCGTTCGTCGATGTTAAAGAGGTAAAGAATACTATTCATTGATGAATTAGCGTTACCCAGATATTAAATAATTATTATAGTTAAATCGATACTCTGAATATGATATTTGTTTGTAATATTTGCATGTGTAATTCATAGTTCTAAGCTTGTTTGGTTTGTAAGCCTTTGCATTCGAAAGGTACAGTTAGGAAGATAGTTAATGAATACTGAATGGAAAAATCGCACAATAAATACCTACGTAGATGCATGTTCGTACATTCTGTTGTAGAAATTTGCATATTCTATATATAGTACATTGTAGAATTTCCATGTATCTCAGTTCATTTAAACTATGAAAAAGTGTCATTTAGGTATTACTCTGGTACAGGTTTTCTTTTTTGCTGCGATATGTCTTACGAACTTGTCAATTATTTACGATATGATTTTTATATTTTTCGTTAAACAAACGTGTAAATAATACGACATTACGTTGTTAAATAGAACCAGCATTTAATAGTTTGGTATTATTTTACCCAATACTATAAGGTTGTCCGAAATGTTTCTTTCGTTTTATAAGGAAATAATAGACGCACAATGTTTTTTCTTTTATATTAGTTTATTGAATTATGCATGGACATAATAACAGAGATATAACGTAATGGATCATACCTGATTCAATAAAATAATATAAAAGAGAAATTGTCGTTCGTCTGTTATCACCTTATGAAACGAAAGAAACTTTTCGGACAACCTAATATCGCTATTAATGTTAACTATTACCCTTATTTATCATATGAAGGTATTTTTAATACGCGTTCTAGGATAACTTGTTATTAACATGGAAGTTTTAGTTACATTTTTTTTACAAAACTAATAATTTGAGCTACATTTCTTTTTACAAAGATAATAATTTAAGCAACATTTATTTCTACAAAAATTCTCCAGTAACAGCTGATGTTTTCCTAAACGAGACTTCTTCGATCAAACTTCTTCGTACATTAGGTAACCTTACCTCGAACTTATATTTTCTATATTTCAACGTATTAACCGTTTGCGCTTCGAATTTTATTTCAATCTCATTATCAGCATCTGCCAACGCTTTTAAGTATTTTATTTGAAATTTATTTCAACTAAAAAACAAGGCAATTTAAATAAATAAAGGAAGAAACAAATTCGCTTAAATACCACTTTTATTCAAACTATTGTCGTATTTTCTAATTTTTAATTGTATGATATATCTTGAAACAATTTCCAAGATGCAATTTTGCTTTTCTTTCGCACGTTTCACAAAAAAAAGATGGACATGAAAGAAAGTCGAGTGCGACTCGACGAAGCAGCTCCTGAGATAAAAACCGATGTCGAGTCACACTCGACGTAAGAGCGCAAAGGGTTAAACGTATTCTGTAACATTCTTCCACGCTTTAATTTCCCATCAGCGTCCCATATAAACGTCGGTCTAATAATAAGCGATAAATCGAGCCGTGTATCTGACGTTCGGTACAGAGAACAGCAACAGGAATTCCGGTGACTTTCCATTTAAATATTAGCGTGGCCGTGGTCACGACACGCGAATCACGACCGCGAGAATAGTTCATTATGGACAGCTGTATGGTAGCCGCACCGGAGGCGATCTATTTGCTCCGCGAATACCGGTTTCCTCGCGATATCTTACGACGAGGATAATCGTTTGGGATCGCGACCGTGTCCGTACAGATTAACGGAGTGTTCTGCTCCTTCTCTGTCGTTTGCTCGTGTTATTGTTTCATAGCAGGCCTGCAGCCTGGAACAACAGGCTGGCCAGTTTTATCGCGCGAAATCACCGTGATTTCTGCTTGTTAGAACGAACAAACCGGACCAGGCCTTTGTAATCTAATCGGCGTTTTTTCTTTTTTTTTTATTTCGAATATGTGGCAGATATAACGGCGTCTCTTTGGCTCGTTAACTCGTTTTCTATGATCTGCAGACTACGGATTTTTACGCTTTTGTCGCACGCTCAGAAACAGTAAATAGGATAGGCATGCTACAGCTATCGAAACAATAACCAAATATTAACGGAATAGCCAGAAATACACCAGACGACAACCCCTTCAGAGGGACTAAAACCTCAGTATAAAAATCCTTCCAAATAAAATCTCGAGACTAGTCTGTTGTAACACTTTGAACCGTCACTCTGTTGGATTTTTTCTTTTTATTTGGTAGACGTTTTACAATCAATTCTCATTGAGAATTATAAGTAAATTATTTTGGCGTGGTAATTTATTAAAATATTTCTAACGTATGTAATGTAGGAGACGAATTTCTGTTCAGATTGTAAAGTAAAATGGTTGAAAAGTTGAGGTTGAAAATGTAAAAATCCGTGAGAATCCGCACGGGGGAAGGTTACGAAGAGGCTTTTCAGATGATCCCGTATCGGCTGTATGATTAAGCTTGACGATGAAGAAATTTATTAATCTAAAAATTATTAATATTATTTAATTATAAATATTAATATTAATCTAAAATTTATTAAACGTACGATTTGTCTTTAGTAAATTTGCTATTGATTATAGTTAAGAACAATCGTGCGTTCGAGTAATTCGGAAACATTATAATCGCGAAGAAGTTAAATAAAGCAATGATAATGTAAGTGTCGCGTAATTCGAAACACCGTATTTCTGTATTTTTTGACTGGCCTTAAATTTGTCAATATTTTACGTTGCTCTAGGAATAAGGCGAACGTTGTACCTGTTACAAGATCAATAAGCTTTTGATTTTGCTACGCGTTACTAGAAATTATCAAAGAACGAATTTCATTTTCAGCCGAACACAGATTTTTAAAACAACTTTTTACACAATAGTAATAGTAATGGTATTTTATATTATAAACCATGCAGCCACAATCGAATAAATTTGATATTAAAGGTAAAGGATTTGTAATACGTAATTCGTAAGAAGCGATGAAAAATCGAAATTAGCAGAAACGTGTATCAACGTGTGCAATTTGAAATCAAGAAATCTGCTTCGCCGTTTAAAAAATCCGCGTAATGCAAACTATCGTAACGATAAATGGTAAAACGAACGGTAAAACAACGGCACGTTGTACAGAATAATAAATACCGATAGGATCGGGTCGAAGCGTGGACAAATTATGATCGCTGACGATTTGCTGGTTCGACGCTGGTTAACCCGGTGAATTTCAATAGCACGCGCCGCTCGATCGAGCACGAAAAAGACAAACAAGGTGGTAATAACGCGGCTCGGGGCCGATAGTTAATGGAACTGTCAACGATATCGCATTATAACTGGAATTGTCACGCGACCACGTTGAAGCCCGGATTTTCAAGCCCTGGGAAATCGATTAGTCGGTTAAATCGCTGGATGGAACTGAAAAATTCGTTTCTTCTCGCGTGACCTACAGTCTGTTCATTCATTTGTCCTTTTAATTCGTTTCGTTGGGCTATTCTCGTTGGATAAATTTCGATGAAAAGAGAAGGTAGAGGAGTAGGTCTGAAAAAAAGAATTTTCAATTTCTTCTTTCTTTTTCTGTATCATTATGTATATAAGCATCGAAGAAAAAAAGAAAGAAAGTTGGAAGAAATTAGACACGTAGTTTTTCGAATTATTTTGTTAAATTATTCTATAAAATCCTTAAGTGGAGACAAGATAGAAAAGTATGTTCTCCAAGAAAGAACATTTTTAACTTGATTTTTTTTTCTTAAGAACGTTGTACAATGATTTAGAAGAACTGGAGAAGCTATTTGTTTTTTTTATTTTTGTTTTATCTTTAAAAAAATTTGACGAAAGCATTCGAAGCTGTTTGTTTAATTCTGTCCGATGAAACGAATGGTATTTGCGAGACACGTTAGCCTGTAGGTAGAAATAGGCTGCAGGTGACGAGATTGAAGAATTTAGACGATGACAGGATAGATATATTATGGTTAAGTGATTGTATTAATGCAGCAGGTTAAACGGTTCCGGGCAAAGTGGGCGAGGATGAAGTTAACGTCCAAGTGCAGGAGTCAGAACGCCTACGAGCGACTGAATTCGGGATTCGAAAGTTATGCCAACTTTGAACTTCTCTTGGACGTCGTATAGACGTCACAAAACCTACAACTTCTGTCGAATTTAAAATTCTTTTCAGTATAAAGCTATTTTAGATTTTTAAAGAAGAAGATACTAACCCAAGGAGTTATCTTTGAAATATTAGGTCGTCGGAAAAGTTTCTTTCGTTTTATAAGGAAATAATGGATGCACAACATTTTCTGTTTTATATTATTTTATCGAATTACGTATGATCCATTTTGTTTTATCAAACTAAAGATCACAACGGACAGATTAGGTTTCATGTTTGTATAAAGATGCATCGTTGTAAAAGACGTGTCTGTAAAAGAAAGACACTTTTCGGACAACCTAATAGATTGCAAGACATTAATAATTCTGAAATAATTGGAAATTTATTCGATAAAGATAACTGAAAACCCGTATACTGTATCGTTTCGGTATGAAACGACAAAAGATTTAAATAATTAGATATCTTGGAGGATATCTGAAAAATAAATTCGATTGGAAGCTTGTAAATCAATCGAGTCGTTTACGGTGACCAAGGATTGAGAATTAATTTCTCATGAACTTTATCTTGCTACGTTCTCGAGTTCGAAAAAAGAATATCGTCCCCTCCTTGTATCACTTTTGATGCATCGGAATTTCGTTTTAAGTATCTCGAAGCAAATTCTCAAAATCAAGCCTCACCAAGAGGCACTTGAATCAATTACAAAGCCAATACGTGATCAAGCTTCCTTCAAACTCGAAAAACCTCTTCAAACTTGCGAAAACCTTTGTTTTCACCTCTTTGCTTCGACTTCGATGCTTGGCAATTCCCTCGTCGAATACCTTAAAATGTACGTTATAACGGAATTTGTAGGATCAAGCCATACCGCGAAGCACCTAAATTAATTACGAGTCAAATTCATAGTCACACTTCCTTCGAGCTCCTTCTAAAAGCCCTTCAAACTTCCTGAAGCCGTTTTCACCTCTTTGCTTCAGTTTCAATGCTTCGGAATTTCCCATCGAATACTTTAGGATATACGCCATAATTGAATTCGCGGAATCAACCCTCGTACAGAAGCAATTAAATCAAACCCGGTACACGATCACACTTGCTGCAAACTCCTGTTGGTAAGCGTCCATGCTGAAACATCTTCAAACTTCATCTGCCAACTTCCAAAAAACAAGATCTTCGTTTCGCCTCTCCTCTCGAATGCCCTGGAATTTCATATTTCGCCGGTGTGTTCGCCTTCTAGACGATCACCTTCGCTCAATACCCGGTGCCCAATAAAGCGACCCCACACGTACGTACGTACGTACGTATCCTGCACTCTTTCTCGCACACGCAGGCTGGCACCCATACACGTTCGATATACTCTATCCAACACATCCAACGTGACCACACACAAACACACGCATACTAGGAGAAGATCGGAGGAGCGGAGGCCACACGTAGCGCAAGTATCCCGCCACCCCCAGGGGATGACCAGTAGCTTCGAGCCGTTTTCGCCGTCTTTTGGCCGGCAGGGTTTCGCGTTCGTGCGCACCCACACACGTCCACCGCCCTACGAGGAGATGGTTAGGGGTTGCTGCTACTGCTACTGCTGCTGCTGCCGCTGGTGTGTCCAGTCCACTCCAGTGGAGCCCAGGGCAGTTCGATCAATAGAGGCTAGAGGCTACTACACGTTTCTAGGAGGTGGACACCCTTGCTCTCTCCCTCTCTCTCTCTCTCTTCTTCTCTCCGCTTCTCTGTCTCTGTCTTGTACGCCATCCCCGCGTGTGTACCACGATGTGAAGCGTCTAGGTGGAGAGCCACCTTCTGTTCGATTCCCGGACCAACGTGTGTCCTGCGCCTCTTTCTGCCGGGATTAATCGCGCGAGAGACCGCGATCCGGGTCATACGATCGGGCCACGTGTATCGAGGCTTTTTATATGTACAGTCTAGTTCGTAGGTATCAGGATGGTTGTGAAGCATTAAAGGAACTTGCAAGATCATTGGGAAATTATCGAAATCTTTGACAACTATTATGTTATTTGAAACGTTAGATTTGTAATTGGATACAGTGGTCACTTATGTTATAAGAAGTGTGGTAAAGATACTGTGACTTTATAAGGTGAAATTAATTTGGCAAGAGCAACGAGTAGGCATAGTGTACATATGATTCGAGATACAATAGTTGGCTGTTATCGATGTAATAGAAATGTCGGATCAAAGGAAATTAGATCTCGATCGAGGACAACCTCGCAGCATCTCATCCCGCCAAACAATGACGAAACGTTTTCAGACCTTCGAAATCATTCGGACTACCGTTGCAACCCCTGAAGCTCTTCGAAAGACAAAAGTCTGAAAACTCTGGACAAGCAGTCAGACGACGATTAAAACGAAATTGGATCTCGACCGAGGAAAACCTCTCGATGTCTTATCCCAGCAAATCCGCTATCTCTAACATACTCTTGCCAAACCTTACTCTCAGCATCTTGGAAAGGTGGATGCTGGTGGTGAGTCAAGGTCGTCGCCCTTGGTTCCGATCGAAAATTACGAGTGGCTGCAGGTTCGCGAAATCCTCTCTCCTCGTTCCTCCGGGCGATTTCCATTTCTCTTTCTCGCCGGCTCTTGATCCAATTATCTCGTGTCCCTTGTCGGGATCAGTGTGCTACGCCATTGGTCTGCGTGGACCGAACCGGCGGGCCGTTTGTTTTGTAAGTCTAATCGCAGAACGGCTCTCCGGTGGTCCTCTCTCTCTCCTCCCTCTGTCCCTTCACCCCGTCTACCACCCCTCTCTTCGTTCCCCTTCTTCACCCTTTTCTTTCGTCCCCTCGGCAGAACGTCGCTCTGGCGCGGCCGCCATTTTATTTTTAGAAAACGACCAGCAAGCGCGCACTTTCGTTCGTTCGTTCGTTCGTTCGTTCGTTCGTTCGTTCGTTCTCCCGACGCAACGCCGACTCTCAGCTCTTTCTATCTTTTTCTTCGTCCTTCTTTTTCTCTTCTCCCTTTCTCTCTCTCTCTCTCTCTCTCTTTTTCTTTCTTTCTTTGGTCGCGTTGCCGCGCCGCGTATGGTGGCGCCATGGCCAACAGCGCTCCTGACAGCCATGAGGTTGGAAGAAAAAGAACGGACCTCGATAGGAACAACAGACGCGTACTGTACCGCTGGTGTGAGTACCTGGAACACGACGATGATCCGGAAAAACCAAGGGTAATTCCAATTTTTTCCAGCGGTTCGGGGTGGTTTTTAAGGATCGACGCGCGATCGCCGATTAACACGTTGGTTGCGGACGTGGTGGATCGGAGCTTTTGTGGGTCATCGTAGCAGGCAAAAGAAAGTTAAAATGTGCAACGTACTCGCTATAATTTTTAGTAGACGAAAGATCTCTTTCTTACTGCGTAAGAATTTTATTCCTTTTTTCTTTTTTTTTTCTCTTTTAGTCGATTTTGCCTGGTTCTTACGGATCGACGCGTGATCGTCACTTAACGCGTCCCTTGTGTGCACCTTCTTACAGGTTGAGTCTCGATCGTTGAGTTACGCTGGCGGACGAAAGAAAGTTAAGATGTAAATATGCCAAGTGGAGCACTCGTCAGAATCTTTAGCGGACGAAACAAAATTACTATGTAGGTTCCATCTCTTTGCTTCTCTTCACAGAGAATGCACAAACATTCTAACGATAGGTCTCATGTTTAATACATTGATAGCGTGTGTCACAGAGTTTGCAAATATATTTTTCTCATACGTTCGTACGTCGTAATAGCGTGGATGTAGGAAAACAATAGAAAACGAGGAAATCTGTAAGGAAACTTTCCGTGTGCCTGTATTTGATGCGATCCTTCGCTAATTACGAAGCTCGATTTTTCCTCTGCCTACGTCTCGTAATCTGACCAATTAGGGAAAACAGTACGTCGAAAGAAAATAATACGAAGCTGTCGAAATTTACAAATGTTCGCTGTGTACGTCTGGCAATCGCCAAAAATATTTCTACGATACGATAGACGTTCGTATCAAAAATCATCTGAATCGAAAATCATCGAGACACCGTAGATTAAAACTTAGAAAAAGAATGCGATCTCCATCGAATTCGATCGATAATTTTCGTTAACCATTGGATGGAAGAAGAGGATCAAACGGGGTTAGGTTTGTTTAACGCTGGTCTCCAGTGTTGGGGAAGGTATTGATCTCCGGTTTCGAGTGGATAACGCGGACGCTGTGACTGACATCCGCTGGAGCTTGAGGAAACTTGCGGAGGAAGTTCGGGAGAGTCCTGTTTCCTCGGTGGTTGTTTCTTCGGGATGGTTGAAATTGTCCTGGCACTCGAAACACGGACCAATGAACCGATTAAGAACAGTTTGTTGGCGGACGAGGGTCAGTTCGATAAGATCGGTCAGAGCATTCGCATAAATGTTGATAAATATCAAACACGGAAACGTGTGGTTTAACTTTCGTTTCGATATGTAGTAGTGCGACGATTTATATAAAATTTCACTCTCGTTAGAAACTATTCGTAAAAATATTGATAAATCTGATCCTGTTCCTGAACAGGCTAAATATCAAAGTCATCGATCTGTGATATAATAGGCAGAAACTTATGGACAGATGCTTGCAATTGTTGAATAATTTGGGAATAACATTGTTATATGACGATATATATTACAGCATCCAATCTGTAGATAGAAATTGCAATTTTTCACTGATTTAGGGCATTTTAGGGCAGCGCCAAAAAGTGCAAATATTTCCTTTTCGAAAAGTGCCTTTTCGCTGGAGGAGCGGGTCGAATTAAAAATTAAAAATACCCGAAGATATCAATCTCCTAATTTGTCCTTTCTTAACTCACATGAAAACCTCGCCAAAGAGATCGAAATATCTTTCGATGGGGCAGTGCAGTGTTCTAAAAAAATTTGTCAAAGATTTCGTTTCCATTTCTTACCAACACGAGTACTTTTACTTTCGATTTTTCCATTGACTGGCACAGACATCTTCCGAAGCCAAATTCCATCGTACCATCGCGATCTCGATTTCTCCGTTGAGCTGCAATTCCACGCTTCTGTCGAAACTAACGCGAGACAGTAAACTTAAAAGACGCGGAGAGTTAGCCCTGTCAGTGGCGCCTCTACCACGCCACTTGGAAAGCACCGTATCGTTGCGAGTAGTGGGAACAGTGCGAATATTATCGTGACTCACTGTACACCCCGCCCAGAGATAAAAGCCACCCCCTGGCTAAGGGCGGCTACTTGGGAAACGGACAAAGGCCGGAGGAACGCTCGTTGCCGCTGTCACTAAAGCGAATTTCCTAAGATCGACCCGTGACCAATGGCACTAATAACCGGCAGATAACGCCAAACTGAGAAAAATATCGAGCAAATTGTCTATCACTTTTATTTTCATCCTCTTTCCATCGAATCTCCATTTCCACCTTTTGTTTTTAGATCAACTTCCCCGTCAAATTAATTTATTTTCCTAGTTCGTAATTCGACGTAATTCGACAAAATGATATGAAACAAAGAAAGGTTGAGCGTCTATTATTTCCTCATAAAATAATAATAAAATAATTCTAAAATATTCTGTAAAATAGTGTTAAACAACGAATAGGTTGAGTTTACGTTGTTCGAAAAATATTACAAGTAGACGAGCGAATAGAAACTTGAGACCACCAAAGCGTACGAGCCTCGTTGGAAATTAATCAAACAGATTTTCAGTTTACTGCACGCCGCTTTAAAGAATCACGAAACGATGACAGTTGGAAAAGTATTTACATGCCAAAAACACCTATTCTTAAAAAGCATAAATAAATGCTGGTTGGTCTGAGAAAGAAATTCATAAAAATCACTTGCTTTTGTTATTGTTACATCTTCAGTGAATCTTCCCTTCAGTCAGCCTCGTAACGTCGTTGAAAGATCCTCCAAGTTGACGAACATTTCTTGATAAATTTGAAAAAGCCTCTAAAATTTACATCTTTTCAGTTATTCCGCTATTTTTATGCGACACAACAGCAACACGAATAAGTACGTATCTTACGGAAGAAACGTCGTGTCGTGAAAAGTATCAGAGACACCGGGTTGTCGATGAAGGAGGCGATCGATTGGACCCAGTAACCTAAGGATGACGAAGAGGACAGAGGCCACGAAGCTTGCAGTCGTCTTTCAACAGGGTTGCAGGAGAGACGTTTGCTCCCAGGGGGGATGGAGGCCGAAGTGATCCCGTTGTGGCGCCAGGGCTGGCAAAACGGCCAAACA
The DNA here is from genome assembly GCA_014825925.1 of Bombus breviceps. NCBI lineage: Eukaryota > Metazoa > Arthropoda > Insecta > Hymenoptera > Apidae > Bombus > Bombus breviceps. The sequence continues at coordinate 3,784,128 of CM026186.1, forward strand.
AAAGTCGGCCCTCGTCGGCTGTGGTCAGCCGACTGCTAAACGCGCCTACCTCTAGGTGGCCCCGTAATGATATCGGCTCCGAATACCTAATCACTGTTATATAGAAATTAATAAAGCGTGCGGTCGTCTTGGACGTTTTTCGCAGCGTCACGCGACCCTTCGAATTCCTCTGTTCCGTGCGATTGAGTTATCCCGTGCAGTGATTTTCAAATGTCAAATTCAAGTGATTATTAGAAAACTCGGCTGTTATAGTTCTTAATGAAGAAGAAATCTGTGATTTAGCAATTTTATTTAAGAACCAGAGACAAAGATTGGATACTTCGGAGAGAATCTCTGATTAAGTGAACTATGGTTCCATGGAATATGTACAATAATTCTAAAGAATATGTTTCATGGAGTTTCGAAAAATTCAAGATTAACTGAAAATGAAGAAAAAATGGAACAATTGTTCCTTAATTTTCTGTACGTGGAAAGCTAGTAATTATATATTAGGTAATTATTTTATTCAGAGGTTCTTTCTCGTTATTCTCTTTTTAAGAATAATTCGTACAAAAGAATATCGTAATTTTTCAAAACGGAATTGCATGGAATAAAAGCGGCGAACATTCTCTGGAACAGATAACTGTCGACAACGATGAAAAATATGAAACGCGTGTAGAGAAAAATTATTTATCAACCCCAAAACTCTCTTTCGTCCACTACGGTAATCGAAGAAATTGATTACGATTTCTCAATCGATCCGTCTTTTCGACTAGCAGCCTGATCAAATCGCCTTTAGAATCTTCCATTGATTGCAAGTCCCATGGAATAATCAACACGCAGCTTTTCTCTGCTCGCGAGCAGAGAAACGAAGCGGCGTAGCAAGGGTGGGCTGCCGGGGGTTGGTTTTTACGCACGAGCTACACTCCCCGATGAAGGAGGAAACATCGATCCCGCGTGCTCGCACAAACACACGCGTACGACGGTCCACGCTCGCTGGGACGCGCTTTTTGGGGGCGAAAACCGTTCCGTATAAAAGGGGGATGAAGTCTTATGGGGTCGCGTCTTTATGCGAAAGCATTCCGCGGGTTCTCATGCCGGTTTTACGAATTCTGCCTTCAAATCTCCCCTCTCCGACCCCTTTGCCGAGGATTCCTTGCGCTTCCATCGTCCCTTCGGGGCCGCCTTGGTCCAGCACAAAGGGGAAAATACTGAAATAAAAAGGGCCGTGGCCTTTCTTCCGCGCCGACAATCGCCGCGGTGCAATAGTAATAGAAAAATAACAGAACCGGAGCAAACCAGGCCAAGCCAGTGTTGTCTCTAGCAACTACGGAACAGAATGTTTTTAGCGTGTTCGGTCTTGCCCAGTTTCCAGAGTATGTTGTTTCGAAGCAACCACGAGACTGGTTTTTTCGTTTAAGATTTTTCACGCAGACTATTTTTCGATCTTCTGAAGCCTGAGGTTTTTCCATGTAGTTTCAGGAACATGGTTTGCCTAAACGCTAAATCGGCCAATATTTGCCTGCCTATGTTAAAACATGTTTGGAATGTGTGAGTAATTGTCTTCGTACGACCGTAAGTGCTGAGCAATTACTATGTCGTGATATTTTGTGGGATCGTTTACTTGGTACGACAAAATACTTTGTCTTATCTCGTTGATAGATTAAGATGTTTTTTTAGGACGGTTCGTTCTATTTGAGAAACCGTTTAGAATGGGTTACTTCGTTTAAGATGGTTTTCAATCAGAGCAAACACGAGGGTAGTCGATCGATTTGTTTCCTGAAAAGCTCGAATCACAGTCAGCGAATTATTAGTTCGAATATATGCAGTTCCACTACGATATAATGCAGTATACAATGGATACGTTATTGTGTTAATTTGCACCTAAGATGTCGACATGTTTGATATTTCATGACCGATATTTCGTTCTCTGTTCAAATATCGAAGTAGGTTTTGCGACCGAAACGAAAGTTGGAGAAGACCGGCGGCCGCAAAGCGTTGCTTTTATATCTCGAAATATTAATTCCAGCTACCGATAAACCGATTAATCGTAAAAATACGTTCGTCTGCAAGAATCGAGCACGAGGCTCAACCTCCGCTATAAACGATATCGCATCCGGTGAGCAAAGTCCGAGTCGCGTCCTCGAGACACGATCGAAGCGAAAATAAACGTCCGCGCGATTGAATCGCGCGATTCCGCACGAGGAACGGTCCTCTCTTCGGTATCGATTCGAAGTTGGCGACGCCGGCGACGCTGGTTCGGGGGTGGTTGAATTTCGCCTGGACCCAAGGCTTTCCACGGAAAAGCGTGGAACGGAGGCCTCAACAAAAGTTTCACAGTCGAGGAGCCGGCGACAATGGCCGAGCGAGATAAAGAGAAAAAGGAGAGAGACGGACAGACAGCAGTACGGTTTAGCGCTGAATGCGGATGTCGCTAATTTTCTGCCTTGTCCACGCAAGCTTCTGCTTAAACCTCGCCCGTCCCCCCTTCCGCCGCGACCGGAAAACGCAAACCGATGGTCCCTTTGCCGCGTCACGTTTCGCGGCGTTGCGAGATTCAGGACCAACCGACGCTTTGTTCGAATCGACCAATTGTACGGCATTGTTGGTGTCGTCGGTTTTTCTACGAACGATTTTTCAGGATTTTCGTTGGGCAGAGGATGTTCCTAGAAAGTTGATAAAATTAACTGTCGATGTACACGGGGTTGATCATGCGATCTGTGGTAACAGCGTGCGAATTTGCAAAACATCGTACACGTTGCGTAACTTATTGAAATCGTAGATTCACAGACTGAAATATTGTTGAATATGAATATACGAAATATTGTTGACGTTGTAGAAAACATTTTGAAGTTTCATTAGCACTGTAACGAGACATAAGCGTCATGTTTCAACTACCAAGATGTCGTCTATTATTGATGTCCATCTTCAGATGTAAAATGTTGATGAAAGCTAAAGGTATCTCATCTCAACCATAAGAGTAGCATCTATCATTGATGTTCACCTGAGCATGTAAAATGTTGATGAAAACTAAAGATATCTCGTCTCAAACATATGAGTAGCGTCTACCATTGATGACCACTTATACATATGTGTAAAATGTTGATAAAAACTAAAATTGTCTTGTCTCAACTGCAAAGATATCACCTATCGTTGATGTTCGCTTACACGTATGAAATGTTGATAAAAGCTAAAGGTGTCTCATCTCAACCATAAGAGTAGAATCTATCATTGATGTTCACCTGAACATGTAAAATGTTGATGAAAGCTAAAGACATCTCATCTCAACTGTAAGAGTAGCATCTATCATTCCTGTTCATCTCCACATGTAAAATATTGATGAAAGCTAAAGGCATGTCATCTCAACCATAACAGTAGCATCTATCATTGACGTTCACCTGAACATGTAAAATGTTGATGAAAACTAAAATTGTCTCGTCTCAACTACATGACCTATCGTTGATGTTTCCTTACACATATGAAATGTTGATAAAAACTACAAGCGTCTTATCTCAAACATAAGAGTAGCATCTATCATTGACGTCTGCCTACACAAATAAACTGTTGATAAAAACCAAAGACGTCGTGTCTCAACTAGAAGGGTAGCTTCGATTTTCGAGCTACTAACGATCGTTTTTGCGAAGATCTTTTTTGATCAAGTCAGATCAACGATACGCTAAGCCACTGCTATACTACACAAGCCATGACTTCGTTATTTCAGCAGCATCTATCTCGTACCTTTCTGGCCAATTTCTGTTTGGTCCTTTCATGTCACTCTTCAACAACATCTTTATCAACGTTTTTACGCATACATATATTCCATGGATCGCCAAGTCATAAACATCGACAACGTAGCGACGAAGCCGAGGATCCTGAAGGAACTCGACGAAGAATCTGCCCGAAAATGGAAGACACTGGAACAATGAACCGTGGTAGCTGCTGGCCGCGCGATTTCACGTGGAACGGGTCGTGTAACGTGGTGACATGTCACCCCGTGCCCCGCCCGGCTACTGGAAATAACCCCTTATTATCCGAGGCACTCCCACCAGGTCGCACGCGGCCCGGTATTCGCCGCGGCTCTCGCAGCCATTGTGAAACCGCGGCTGCCGCGTTTCCACGGCCGCTCTTCGACGTCTGTCATTAATTCCGCTTTGGCCCCGGTGACGTGCCTCCATTATGAATGCACGCGCCGCGGGAAATAAAAAAAAGGAGAAAAGAGGGAAGAAAAAAGAATAGGAAGACGGACTGAGAGAACCGGCGGAACACCGGTACGATCAACGTGGTTGATTCACGAGAGAAAGAGAGAGAGAGAGAGAGAGAGAGAAGGGAGAGGAGAAGCTAGTGAAATCGGCTACGAGCGACCTTAACCCGAATTCGAACGTGGGATTCGTTTTTACCACCGTGATTGATCGTTTGCTTTTTCCTTTTTTCTTTTCGAGTTTGTTTGAGAATCGGAACTCCTCGTGTTCGATGTTTAATACGATAAAGTTTCGAACTTGATACGCGCTGGCTCGGGAAGGTAGTTGATTTCTTGGTATGGAAAAGATTTATGTTCGTATTCCGATGTATCGTGTGGAATATTTTAAAATTTTACTAATTCTTTTTCTTAATACACGTTGATATAGTTAATGACGTAAGTGGATAATTTGTGCAATTTGATAATTTCACGAAAATAAGTCGAAAATTCAGAATAGTATCGTTTTGTTCCAAGCAAAGTACAAGTACTGGAACGACTATTTGAGAATTCCAAGCGTTCCCTATCAAATCCATTGATATTCTGCGTTTCAAAATCTTCCACGTTTGAATATTCCGGACAGGAATTGAAAAATAATGTTCTCCAAATTCGTGTATTTGAAAAATCATTTTATTCAAACCTTCCCTCCAATGCTCGAACATCGAGAATTTTCAAACGAACAACGTCGATTAATTAGGAAAACAACGAAGCTCCCGATACTTGTTGCTAAATATAAACTGTCGATAGATTTTTGGGGAATTTAAAGACGCGCGAGCGCGAAGAATACAATAAAAATTCTTCGTTTGAAAAATCATTTTTTCCAATCTTCTCTCGAACACTGCTCGAAAAACGAGTCGTCCTCGCAACGCGACTGCCGCTTAATAACTCGTTTTCCTCGAATCACGAAACAAAACGAAAGCAAAGTAAGATGAAAGGAAAGAAGAAGGAGAGCGAGCGGCGAGTGGATGGGGCAGAGATAAAAGATAAATCACAGCCGAGTATCGGAATTACTCGTGGCCAGGAATCATGCAAATTTCGCGCAGAGGATTGTAACGAGCCGGTTCCGCGTGGATCCGTCGACCGATAAAGAAAGCACGGTTAACGAGTTATGATCGAATAATGATAAATTCTGCGAACTGGCCGTCCAGCTGCTGGCAATCGTTAAGCCTTGGCCGAACATCCCACCTCGGCTGTTTCGAGCTTTTTCTCGTCGCCGGCATCGCGATTAATGTCTTCATGCCGACCCACGAGCTATTCTATCCTTCTCCTTTGCTCCTACTTTATCTCCTTTTATACGTTTCTTCGACTTTAATGCGTAACGAAAGGTACATACGTCGTTGATAACGTCTCGCGTTAGGAAATTTCAGTCGTCGACAGAGATCGCGGATGTTCATGGAAATTTTCATTTTCGTAAGCGCGTTAGAGAGATAGAATCTAAGCAGAGATTTTCTCGCTTGTTTCACGCGTTGTTATTGGCTTGCCAACTAAGTGATCGTGGATTTCGACGTTAGGTGGTATTGACAAAATCAGCAATCACTTAGTTGCCAAGCCAAGAGATATTTGTGCAAATTCGTATCTGCGAATATAATTGGAAAAGTAGAGCCGCGATGGGCGATTAGTTCGTTTGAATATCGTAACAAGTATCGTCGTTTGGATATTTCACTTTGTTTTCGTGTATCACGCGCGCTCTATGGATTTCTGCATCTTCAAATATTTCCTATAATTTGCACAGGAACAATTGTACCAGTCGAGGGTTAAAAGATTCCTTTACCTTTGTACAAAAAGTTTCCTTGGCAAGAAATCGTCGCAGCCATGCGTTCTTCTTTATTCAAAAATTCTAAGCATCAATTTTTGCGATTCTTCCTCGTCGATGAAATTCGTCGTTGTTTCTGTGACGAAACGTCTGCATTTATTTTTCTTTATTTAAAGTTGGCAAACGTCGATCTTTGAAATTGTTCCGCGTTCACGAAATTCATCGTTCACTTGGAATACGATCGGTGAAACTCGGTGAAAACGAAACGCATAACGTGTCGCAGCGGGGAGTTGTCGAGGCTGGAGCGGATACGTAGCTGGAAATTATAAATTACAGAGCTGGCGCGGAAGCGAGCCGGAGGCGCATAATACGCGCGGCCGGCGCGAATCGCAGCCACTGAATGTCTGATGCGCAATCAATGTCAGCTGACATTCGCCGGCCGTGAAACGAGCCGCATTGTGTTCCACGTTGCGGCCTGCGTTCAACCTCTACAGCCCCCCTCCCCCCTCCCCCCCGTTTCCACTGGAAAACGCGCCAACTTACCACCCATCGACGATTCTACCTATCGCAGGTATTATTTATTTCTCGTATACCATGTCGCGTGTATCGCGTTAAGAAACTGCGAGTTAGAAGTGGAAAGAAGATAAAAGTATTTGAAATACGCGTATAAAGCAGAATGGACCGGAAAATATGAAACATATTTATCAAATAATTGTATCATTTTAATTAGCAAAAAATCGATTACTAAATTTTGGAATAAAGTTGGTCAGAAAAATACGATAAGTTTGAAGTCGAAGCGGGCTTTTTTAAATCTATTCGACGCGAATTCTCTCTTCAGGATATCAACTTTCTTCACTCTTCTTTTCTTCAAAACTTTGACAACGAGGAAATGTTCATAAATGTTTCTTAAGGAACACGAGTAACAGATTCACTTAAAGAGGAACATTTTTGCTCGATGGTGTGGACTCTTGAACAAAGCTTGGAACAGATGGAAGCTTGCAAATTATCAATTTATTACAATAAACTAGTTCTAATCCCGAGTCATTGTACTTGCTAAAAACCTGACCATATTTCTTCTCAGGTAGAATAGACGTACGTTAAGAAGGTGTTACAACATTCCACGACAATTGCATTCCTGCACAACTTCACAAGATTCATTACTTGCTCGCTCTAATTCGTAACTCTTCCAACTCAATTTTCCAAAGAGATATAATCAACTAATCCACGTCGTTGATATAAAGAATACAAATTTACGATGATACGAAATGAAGAATGAAAATTCTACTACGAAAACAGCAAATATTCAGTTCCTTTAAGGCCTTGCACAAAATAATATTAGACGTCATAATCGTTTTAAACTCAAGTTTTCTCAGTTTACAAATTAGTGGAAATAGAACAGTTAAGAAGTGGAGTGACGACCTGTTTAACAATCTGTTCCAAGCTTTTATTCGTTTCTTCTTCAAAGGAAAAAAACCCACCCCTTTCTCTCTCTCTCTTCATTCGAAAACGAAAATTCCAGGAAATCCCCCTCCCCTCGTCAAACGAAGAGACGAGTATTTCCAGTCCTGGAACGGGGTTTTACCTCGAAGGGGGTTTGTCGCGCCACGATGGCGGGTCAGGGTGTTTCCTAAGGGCGTTTTTCAACCGGCGCTCACCTCAGTGACGGCTTTTAACAGACGCCAGCTACGCCGAAGACAGCAGATTGACAACTCCACCTTAATATTTTTCTGCTGTAACGTTCGTGCGTTCGGATATTCCGTACATCTTTTACATTTCTCGTAAACGTAGAAAAATCCACGGTTTATCGTTAATGGAGATCGTAACGAGACGAGCGAATATTTACGTTTGGAACAACGAGAATTGGACTAACATTTTTCATTTATCTTGCTTTAAAACTTGGAAAAATGTCGGAACAGTCGATGGGAAGCACAAATTTAGCATTTGGAGATGAGAGAAAACGACGAAGCCAGTGCGAAAATTCGCAGCTTGTAATTTTTCGTTAAAGAAAGAACCAAAAGGAAAGCTGAAAGAAGCTACTGAGAATAATTCACGACAAACGAAGAAGGTAATTCATGAGAAGTAAGTACAGTAAAAGTACGAAAGCTTAATTAAAATGAGAAGTACAGCTTCCTATCAGGGTATAACTTTTACTCATCGAAAGCCGAGAAGCTTGTTCAACTAGCGTTAACATTCTCGATCGTAATCATCGTAATTCGATAGCGTGTGTAAAACATCGCAAGCATTAATTGTTTCATCAAGCTGTTTCATTGATTATTTTATTAGTTTTTAGCCGATAGCTCGTTAATTCAAACTTTCTTAGCACGAGATTATTCCAATAATTTTCCCATTCCTGGAATTTTTTCTTTCACCTAAACCACACGATATCTTCTTCTTCCATCATTATTTAAAAAGCTAGTGATGCATCCTAACATACATTGGTTACAAAAAATATTCCCATTCTATTTACAATTGTATTTACCAATTACCAATTAGCTGAGTGCAAGCTCCCTTCTTATTATACTAAAAGGCATCGGTGCCTTGTAGTATAAAATGGTTACAGAAAGTATCAGCACACCATTTTACTTATAACATAATTGTTAATTACATATATCAATTATTTTGATGCAAGTATATCAAAGTGACTGAAATCATTTGCACAACACGAAGCAACAGAAGAATCGTTTAATGAAGAAATAAGGGCACCCGCAAATACCATTTGTAGCCAATATAAAAATCTAATCATTCCCTGGAATTGAAATTAAACAACGTGCAACTCCATCCTACGTGAAGTCTCGCCGAGGACGCTTTAATTATGCGAATATTTATACAAATTCCGATTTGCAAGGGGGTTTTCTCGCGACACTATGGCGGGCCAGGGTGTTCCCTAAGGGTGTTTCTCTATTGGCGCTCACCTCTACGCCTGTTTTTACAGCCGGAGCTACGCCGAAGAAAGGAGCCCTCGTGCACACAAAATGTTTCGCGCTGATGCACGACGCCCTGTGCACCCTCGACTCGAGTGAGGAGAAAAGCGTCGCCCATAATAGAAACGTCTCTCCCCCGCCCCTGCCCTCTCCAATCCGCGTAACATTCGAGAATTTCCGAAACACACGCGAGCATTCCTATTGTGGAGTATAGAATGGCCGGAATTTTCCATGGGTTTCCTCCATCTTCGAGCGGTTTTCACGGCCAAACGCCGATGGATCGTGTTTCCTGGACCTCTGACCGCCTTCCGTTCTTCCCTTCTGCCCTTGTTTCTCTCTTTTCCGTTCGTGTAGTCCTCGCGAACAGACACGCGGAATTCGTTCCAAGAATTCCTGTTTCCCGGCATTCCGAGAACAGCCGTGCTCCACCGTAGATGCCTTCCACGAGGTGTTCTTACGACTTCGCGTTGGATTTCTAGAAAGGATGCTCTCCACCAGGGTGAAAAATGCCGCTTTTATTACGTATGTAGTGTCGAAAGATACGGAATCGTCGAAGGACCAAGTATTCGATGGAGAACTGGAAAATTGACATTGATTTCTCGTTGTCTTTTAGCTCTTTGGTTCTCTCGTTTGCGAGTATTGCTTTGTATTTGAGGACAATAGACTTTGTATTTGATTTGTAGATTCGTCGAAGGATCAAATGCTGACAAATTAATAGACAAGTGCGAGGATCTTTGTATTAGGTTGTCCGAGAAGTGTCTTTCTTTCGCAAACGTGTTTTGTACAACAGTGCAGATTCATACAAACGTGAAATGTCTGTGAAATGTTGCGGTATTTATCTCAACAGAACAAACTGGATTGCACGTAATTCGACAAAATAATATAAAACAAAAAACCTAGTGCGTCTGTTATTTCCTCATAAAACGAAAGAAACTTTTCGGACAACCTAGTAATCGTCGGTAAGTGAGACGAATCTCTACACGTAGCTTCTATTAGTGCGTTAGTTTGTTTGTTCAAAGGCAGTAGATTCGTTGAAGGATCAATTGGTGGAAAATTAACGGAATGGCAAAGTATGGGGGTTTCTGAACTATTTAGCAAACGAAGCAAATCTAAACGTAGCTACTTTTTTAAATTGCAATCGTAAAGATTTGAATTTGCGCAGTCTACAACTTGTACAACTTCGGTATACTACAAGTTCAGTAGAGTACAAGTTTATTTGAGTAACCGTTTCGGACGATATTTTACAGTAGAATTACTGCTTTTCTTGTTTCGTTGTCCTACGTTTCGTTCAAAGGCAGCAAACATGGTAGCGAGCTTTTTTTTTAGCAGAATATTGCATTTTACTGTAATTTTGCGCCAAACTCGAATGCAGAATATTCATAACAGCAGAGTTGTAGAAAGAAGCTCGTCGTATATTTTTTTGAAGCTACTGCCTTTTCTCGTAGTTGGATAATTGAACTGTGTCCAGGTTAGATTATTGAAATCGCGAAATTTTGCAGGAGATCGTGAATAGCTTTACAGATATCGTATCCTACCAACCCTCCATTTGACAACGTTGATATCGTAATTACTCGCATAAAATTGTTATACGATACGTCTAAGTATCGTAGACCCGTTTCTTCTACAGCGAATAGTAAGGCAAGGGATTAAGAATTCCACGAACTTCCCGAGCAACCCAATGGGGAACTTATGAAATTGAAGCGTATGAAATTGTCATTTTGTGAAACGAAGCTTCAAGTTAGCCAAGATAGTTTTGGTAGAAGATCGTGAATCCTGATAATGATTATCAGTTACACTATCTATTCAAAAACTGACGATTAAGTATCGTTTTTCGCTTTTGCTAAGTAAAAAATCTACGTTAGGTAGACAATTTCACGATGCTTTCTCCAAACTGAATGTCATGCAAGAAAATCAGGCAAATGTATGTTCACAATAGTCGATAAGGAAGTTTTCATATTTCCACTAGAGATCTTCCCAATGTTGTATAATCAACGATAGAACAAAATTCACTGGATAATGTTTATCAATCGATGAAAAACTGCGAGGAGATTCGGTTTGGCAAATGCGATATTTACCAGCGAAGTAAGAACTTGCGAGCGACTCAATTTCCTATGCAGCGACTAAATATGCAGATACAAATTACGTATCGACGCGAATAACCATAATCGTCCACTGTCATTGAAAAATGTTTCGAAGAACTTTCCAACCCCTTTTAAACGAACAGTATCCTATCTGCCAATGAGAATGTCCACTTACAGTCACGGTGACGATAAATGAATAATATTAGAGAATGGCAATTCATAGTGACTCACCGTGCCATAGAAATACCGCAAATGATACCACAAATAATACCACAAAATACCCCACAGTCTCTTTACGCACTTAGCTTACACCCCTGTTCTTGCTTTTCAAGGTGAACCTCGAGCTGATACAAAAATAATTCGCCTCGCTGAAAACCTCGGCCGACAGAACTGATGGAAGGAAAACTACCTCAAGTTGGTTCTAGATAATCGCGCAGGGCTGTTGTCTAAGATCGTAGATAGCTGGTGGCACCATTTTGTTCGCCAGAAGGCTAGAAACCCATCCCATTCGCCCCCACGCCACCCGGAGGCAACGCAGACGCATAGAAGTGGCCGAGAAGTAACTGGTGTCGCGAACCAAACGTTTTGTGCAAGGCTGAACTACTCTGCACTCGCGATTGGTGTCCAGTTCTGCTGCTTGCAACCCTTTCCACCCACGCAGCTCGCCTATGCGAGACCGCGAAGCCAACCTTCCGCGCCTCTGAATTAATTAGAAGCTATCCCTACGATTATTCGCGCGAATCGAATCGTACCAGCTGGCAGTTAGGTGCCTTTGGGTTAGGCCAGCGATTTTAATCGCTGCCTGGTAACACACCGCAGTGCGGCGACGTTTTCAGGAGCGGGGTGAACTTTTATGCGTTAGGGTGAACGTCTAGAGAGTAGGGGTTTTTCCTTTATTTTTTTTTTTTTTTAAGAAATATCAAGATACTCGGGACAGGATGAGTAAACGTTGGAATGGACTTCGAGAACAGGGGATCGTTGATACGCCGAAGTAAATATTTTGGGGCTGATGGGTCGAGGGATGTCGACACGCTGTCATAAGTACTTTAGGGGTGGAGAATATATTTATTATAGCGAGAAATTATTTTATTCAAATTTTGAAATGCATAATCGGAGAACTGGAGGAACGTTAACGTGGCAGATTAAGGATGAGAATTTCGGGATGAAGAACACAAGAACGTTGATTTATCTCAATTTTGAGACGCATAATTGGAGAACCGGAGATCCGAGGGCGTGTTAACGCATCGATTACTGCTTGTTCCAAGGATAGTAGGTGGAGGAACCTTAACGTACCATGAATATTTGAAAAGAAGTATAAAAAATAATCAAGGTCAATAAATTTACAAGAGTCTTAGCACGGAAAAATGCGATCGTTTAACAAGTAGAACCACGTGAAAGTTGCGGAATGGAAGCTCGAGCGGCAGGGCAACGAATTAGAGACCCAGTTTCCACGTGGATAAAGTCGAGCGTCCACGGTGAATCAGCTCTCTTTCGATCGTTCGGAAATGAATACGTAAAAGCCTGGCAGTCGTATAGATCGCAGGTGTTGGTCGAAGGAAGACGGCTTAGGCGGGGCGAGTCCGAAACTTTTCATCGATCCTATCTAGCAAGTTTCAGCCAGGTCTAAGCAAGCGGAACCGGAGTTCTGGACATCGTATCCCTCGACATCCCCCACCGTGAATTCCGCCACGCGAACTGGAACGCGTCTATAGATAGACTTGTCCACGAGTTTCCTTCTGTTTTCCCCGATTCCTCGAGTAAGTCGAGCCTGTGGCCATCGCTGGGGGGAAACACTTTCCTCTTCTGGAATTTCGTGCTTTCGCATTTCGTAAGGAAATAGGATTTTTATCCATTTAATATGAAAGTTGAAGATGCGAGAAATATACGTACGCTAACTTGACTTAAATCGTCTGAAAGGTTCAGTTGGATTCTAAAATTTTCGAACGTTCGAACAACTCGGATCGCCAATTATCTCGTGAGAGATAACTGTGCGATAAAGAAATCTAAACTGGGTTGATATTTATTAAACTTGTAAGATTAGAAATAAACTAAACTAAACTAAACTAAAATTCGAGGATTTTTATTATTCCAAAGATTATTATTAATAGCAGCCCTGCAATTAAAAAAGTCCAAAGTAAATTAAAATTCAGGACTAGAAGTCGTGGAATTCTAAATGGGAGGATATGAGACGGAAGAATATTAATTTTAATTTTCAAATTGAAACTCGAAAAACACGCAATTCTTCGAAATTATCGTTTGCCTCTATCGAGACAGCCCTTATTGTTATTTATATATATCTATTATAATTAATAGCAGCCCTGCAATTAAAAAAGTCTAAAGTAAATTAAAATTCAGGACTAGAAGTCGTGGAATTCTAAATGGAAGGATATGAGATGGAAAAGTATTAATTTCAACTTTACGAAATTGAAATTCGAAAAACACGCAATTCTTCGAAATTATCGTTTGCCTTTATCGAGACAGGCCTTCGATAAAGAGACGTATAATAAATTCTAACACAATACTACGATGCCAAATTGCCATTTATCTTCGTCGGAACGACCCTTCCTAATCGATTCGAGAAACAATTTTCACCGGTATCCCGTAAAGTCAATTTCCTGCGGCGAATCGTCTATAAGGCGAACCTTCGCCGATATTAATTATATCGTTTCTGTGGATGGAAACGGAAGTGCTGGGATCACAGGAGAGGCGAACGACAAGGAGTAGAACGACAGGCAGCAGCAGAATTTCATCGGTACCAAGGGGGTGGAAAAGGTCTTGCAAAGCGGAATGAAATTTTCACGAGGAACGAGACGCGTCATTATGGCGTGACATGCCACGACAAAAGGGGACTTGTACGTGCGATATTGAATTATCGATGGCCGCCGTGTGCTTGGATATTCATGTGCTGGCTGCATCGACAACCTTACTTCCGATGAGTGATATTTTTCGCCCTGCACGAGGCAGGGCAGATTTTCTCCACAATTTCTTCATCCATCAAGCGCCTTTAACCCTTTGAAATGTTCATTTTCGTTGGATAATTAGACACCACAGTCGCATAGTCGCAATTAGACGATCGTTCGCGTAGGTTAACTCTTAATTGGTATTACCAGTGGAAAATTTACGCGAGGGAAATTTTAATTAATACTTGGAAGCTAAGGTGGTCGTGAATTATTATTTGTCAGATCGTGTTTAAGCGCTGTTATTCGATTAAGCAGTGATTTTATTCTTTTTTTTTTTTTTTAGTAAATTTAATTATTACGTAGGGGTGAGAAGTGTTCTTGGGGAACTGTTCGTTTTATTGACATAAAACGAAATATTTAATGGCTGTGGTAGCAATCCCTCCATTGGACGAGTATTGAAAATTATACTTCACAATTTAGTTTACTTGTGCGATGTTTCGTTTCGTTGATTAAATTTGTCTATAATCGACGGTACCCTTCTTAATAAATTAGCGTAGTTTCGTAGAAAATTTCATACAACAATGATAAATGTACGATTATAATTAAGCAGGAGTAAAGATCCATCCGAGAAGAAATGAAATTAGGTTGGAAAAAGAGCTATGATGTGAATAATTTGTTAGATCAGTCTACGGTGTATACTGGAAGTTAATATCGAAACTTGTGACTGAATGCTATTACGAATTTATCGCATGATTATATGGTGTTACAGTACAGTACCATAGAAAAACTGCAATTTTAACTTGTAGTTTCATTTAGTTGTATTTGTCGTAAAATTCTGTCACAACAAAGAAACGTATACCGGAGATTCCAAGCGTAACAGGAAAGTATCTACAAAACAAACAATACGTACTCGTGCAACTTACGCATTCTTACAGCAATAATTACCTTGAAGAACAACCTGTAAAGTGGGTTACGAGTAAAAAGAATAACTTGCGTCGAAGCTCGCTCCTTACACTATGTTTGTTACGTTACTCAGCTTGTTTTATAACTAGATTCCCGTGTGCAGTTGACGTAAAATAGTAATATCAAAAAAAAAAAGAAGATGGAAAGTTTCTAACATTTCCACTATATAGTCTTTCTAACTTCCCACGCAGCTAAATCAATTAAAAGTTATGTTACCGTACGATTCTACGTTTTCTTTTCTTAATTCGAAGCAACATCGTAAAAATAAAATAAAAGATGTTAGGATAAAAATGTTCCTAAGAAACGTCCACACCTTCTCTACGGATTCGCCTAAAAATCGTGCTATAGAAGCGTAACAATCTTCTTCGAAGCAAAGAAAAATCTCCAAAATTTCCAAACTTTCTTTACAAACTAACGCAAATATCGCGTTATAAAAACACCAGGATCTCCCTCGAAACGAAGTGAAATCGTAACGAACAGAATCAAGAATATTAGGATAAAAATCTTCGTGAGAATAAAAATAAAAAAATTATCCCCCCCCTCCCAAAAAAATGGAAAAAATTCGCAAGCTTTATTCATAGCGTAACCTAAAGATCACATTATAAACATACTATCAAGAGAAACGAAAATCGTAAGGATAAAACGAAATCACAAAAATGACCAAAGTACTCAGAATTGTCTCCGCAGGGTGGCGCAAAAATCGAAACACCACAATCTTCATCGAGAAAGAAGCAAAAGGTGAGAATAAAATGGAACCGTAAAAGCGACCAAAAATTCACAAACTTTCTCCACAGACTGATCTAAAAATCATCCTTATAAAAACGCTATAATCTTCATCGAGACAAAGGAAAATCCCTGAAAGAAATCCTCTGTCTCTCTCTCTCTCTCTCTATCTTCCTCTCTCTTTCTTCACCTCGACCAACGTAATCACGGGGATCACGAGGCGAAGATGGAAGGTTTAAAAAGGCTCCGAAAATTCGGATCGTTGTCCAAGGGGTTCCGAGGTTCTGTCGGCGTAATCCGATCCGAGACATCTATGTCGATAGGGCAATAATTAGGCTGCTTAAAGAGCTAGAAAGGGTGGAAGTAGGCGATCGTAGCGTCGCAGGAGAAAGAGAAGAAGAAGAAGAGGAGGAGGAGGAAGAAGGGGACGAAATGTGAGAGAAATGGACGCGAGAGAAGGACAAAGGAGGCAGGGGGAGTGAGCAGAAGAGAAGGGAGAACGCACAGCAACGTCGGCTCTTTCTGTCGCCTCGAAGAAGGGTCCAGAGGCGAACTGGTCGGTAGTCGTGTCGGTTCCCGTGGCCTTTCATCCCTTTCGACGTGCGCGCCGCCGTGAATAGGCGAAACTAGAGGTACCGAGAGGGCACCGGTCCTCCGCGGCTTCCACACACGTTTCCCAGTGAAAGGGTAGAAAGAGAGGGAGTCGACTTGTCCCGCCAGCCTGTCACGTCCCTTGTGAACCGTGTCCGCGCTCGCGCTAGCGATGGCCTCGAGCATGTAATCGCTTCTTCCTGCGTTACGTATGTAGGTTCCTGATCGAGGATTAGCTTGGCATTTCGGTTTCTATGAGTTTCGGTGGTATCAGGTAAATCAGCAGGGATCAGGTAAATTTGACAGATTTCTATTTAACGCGAACACGTTTCATTTTGACGTTTTTTCTGCTATTCGGTATAGGTGCTTGATGTTAACGTAGGATACTTTGGACCTAATTGTCTAAATATTTAAGGACCCACAGAAATCCGAAAAATGAACCCTCGGAATCCATTCCGATCGTTTATCTTTATATCCAACCCTTCCTTTCTCAATATCCGCTACATCACCACCGATAACGACTCTCGTCCTTTTACCGGCCTCCATCACCTTCGCTGCGGAGGAAAATTCTCGAACAAAAGTTTCGAAAACACACAAACACCGCATAAACGCTGCTCTTCAGCCAGAACGAGGTTCGCGGTAAAGCCCATAATCATAAACTTAATAACAGTATAATCCCATACAGCGGCTACAAACAGTATTGCAATGTAAATACCTAGCTATTTATTTTCCACCCAAGCGTATTTTTACCAGGTTCTTCCATTCCATCCATTCCATTTACTACATACAGTACGTACAATAAAATACGTACAGTACGTGCTGTCTATACCACAGTCTAAATGTTACGTGTCAAATTCGTGCAGTCGTAGAAAAGATACGAAGCTCGATATACTTGCGTCCGAATGATCAACAGCTCGTAAATGGTGTGAAGAATACGATACCGCAGCGATACTCTTCTCAGTCGCTGTACCGTGCCATAAGACCGTCTCGAATCTGACTTTTGTCCAAACCAAAGTTTTAGCCATGAGGCGAGTGAAATTTCTGGAAAGCACGCGTGTCACGTAGAACGAGAGCGAGAGGATTCAATGCCCATCGCTAAATAGGGGTACAACAAGGAGGGGGGCAGAGGGCGAGTCCGGGTTCTCGGAGGGGAGGGTTGGCAAGCCGGTATAATGGCGGCTTCGGCACAGGCCCCCAAAAGAAACCCATAGATATCGCATTGCGCGGCCAGGACTGACGGGACAAAACAGCCCGACAATAGGGGGGGTTTTCGGTGCTCCGCCGCGAGATTCGTGGCCAGCTGTGGAGGGGCGAACGAAGAACCGAAACGGGCCCACGTTGGAAAGAAGAGGATGCAGCTAGGCGCGTTTTCACGTCACCGGTCGAGGGACCAGGGGAACCGAGACGCGGCAGCCTGCCCATCGGGCCCTCCTCGCGTGCCGATCCATTAATTAACCATCGTCGTTTCTTACCCTCCGCGGTGAGGTCCGACTCGCTTGTAGCCCTCTCTGCAACTTCTCTAACCGTTGGAAAATTCGAGCCCCCCCATCGAGTATGTCGGTTCACGCGCCATTGAATCATCCGTGTCGTTGACGTTGGCATTCGGCAGTTAGCATTCGGATTTTTCGAGGTTTCTGGACTTTTCGTGATCCTACTTGGATAAAACTCGAAGATTAATAGAGTGTGGTTCGACTTTGTCGTTCTGGGGTTAGGTTAGGTAACCCCGAAATGAAAATTATATTCCAATGGATACGGTCGAAATATGGAGAAATATCTGGTTTCGGGATTTAACGTCGTTGAATCTTACTGTTCCGGAGTTGCCTCGTGAACCAACTTTTTTAAAGGAAGATACGTACGAAGATGTAAACGCGAAGCCGAGACGAGAGCAACTGAATTGCATTTCAAATATTTACCGTGAAGTTGCTAATGTTGAAGGTACTAGCTGCGAACTTGACGTATAAGTTTTAACTGCACGTGCGTGAGTTTACGTTCCCTTGAATTATGAGTATCCTCGGGCGAGGATGATGTTGGGTTTGACGAGGTTTTGCAATTTTATAATCTTGCTTCGATTAGATTTAACTTGATCCAGTCGAACCTTTAATTATTATCAGTTATCACGCAACTTTTGATTTCGTCTGATTAAATGCTACTCCTCTCTTCGTATCTTCGTTGTGTACCTTAATTTTCATCGGTGTAACATTATACGTGCGGTAAACTGTCCGAAAACGTCGTAGCAAACAGAATGAAGATTTCTTTGATCTCATTCAGAAATAACCTGCCGCAGACTCTTATGAAATTCTGTCTGTTCAGAGATATTCGCTAGACTGTCGTACGATTATTTGCATTAAAAAGTCAGTTTTATGGACTAAACAGTTGGAAGGCACATGTCACCGCAGAAACTTGTTTCAACATGCGATAAACCATACTCTGTTAACGTGAGACGTTGGCGCTCTTATAGAGACATAGACCGTGGAAGGAAAATAAAATCGCGTCGTATGTCCGCGACTTTTATCTAGAAGGCAAGAAAACTATAGTTTTAGCCAGGGAAAACTTGTCCCTTGGTCGCTTGAGCGTCGTCGACGCGTCGGAGCTTCTACGTGCAGGGTGAAAACGAAAGAAGAAACAAAGGGAAAATAAATGGAGAGACAAGGGACAATGAAAGGGGCAGAAAATTATAATTTTATATCCATAGATAAAGATAGAAACGGAGAGACGAGAATCAATAATTCAATGAAATAATGACGTCGTTCGCGTGTTTCGCGGAGAGAAACGTTGCACGATCGTCGCTTCGATCCTCGGCATCGCGATTATTACCGTTGCTTCTTCGAGTAATTAGGCGTTTTGTATCTCTCATTGGCTATCTACGCTTCACGATTTATCACTCTGCTTACAGATTAATTTCGTGCATCGCGCTTCAGTACGAAGCTCTCCTTTGCTTTATCGTCCACGCAACATCCAGCTTTATCGACGTTCATTGATGTTTTTATAAACCGTTGAACGTTAAGCAGAAGCAATAAACGCGTGTACGAGTCAGATACCTTTGTATCGAGTAGTCGTTAGGATTAATCAAATATCAGATTTTTAGCACAGTTTATTATATTTCTCTTTTATATGGTAATTATAGTTAACATAATCACGGTTGAAGGGTAAGAGACTTGAACTGGAATCAGTAACATTCCACGCGGTTAAAGATGAGAAAACAAATTCCTCCAAATTGTCGTTATCCTTAGAATGTCTCGTTCGTTCGTCTCTTCTCTTGAACTTTCCTTTTTTTATACAGAAGTCATCAAATCTTAGGATCTGTTTGACGTAATCTCGCTCGAAGGATAAAGAAACGCGAACTCGAATGGATTACATTTTTCAGAAGTTCAAAGACGAAAGAAAAATGAAAAAAGAAGCTTCTTGAATTTTTCCTTTTCACACAAAAGTCATCGAATGGCAGACAACGTAGATACTTGCGGATCGAAGAGTAACAAACTTGAATTCGAATTAATCGTGTACCACATTCCGCGAGTTTGAAGATGAAGGGAAAGTGTAAAAAATAAATCCGAAAATCTGTTTGGATTCCTTAAAATGTCTTGAATTTGTCCTCTTTATACGTAAGTCGTGTTTTACGCGTAGTTAGCATAAGTTCGATCGTAGATGGACTAAGACAGTGGCGATAGGTTTGAAGCCTTTTCATCGTAGATTTCGAAAAAAAAAAAAGAAAAACGAAGTTGAGACGAACATCGAGCAGCGTAGTCTTTCGCGTTAGGTTAATGCTCACGATCAATTTCACTTGCCAGCCCACAGTGTTCCCTCTCCCGAAGAACGTTGCTGCTTAATCGATACGTCGCTTTTAGACTCCCTGACAGCCTAAGCGCGCCACTATTTCAAGTCGAACTACGAATAGACAACGCTTCACCTTGTTTCCAGCTGAAATACTTTCGAAATCGCTATATCTCCTTCCGATAATTTTGAAACAATAATCGTGTAACACGGAGCGTATAAAAAATGTAAATTTTGATGGATCAGTGAAGCCTGTCACAGATTTTTCTCAAAATGTAACACGTGTCTGGAGGAATTTTTATTTTTCCTGTAGTATCTGTATTAGATCGCTGAGAAATGTCAGATTTCTGAGAAATAAGACGCTGAGAAGGTAAATGTAGATTTACTGAAAAATGAAATTCAAGTTACTGCAAGATGGATCTCACATTGCTGGAGAAACAAGCGTAGATTTCTAGAAAATTGAACATCGATTGACGGAAAGCTCGATTTAGCTTGCTGAAAAATTAAGCGCAGAATGACGCAAGATTATATGTAACTAGTATATTCGTAGAAAATCTATTTGCACATAAATTTCCAACGAAGAGAAAAATCGAACAAGTAAAACTCTTCGTCGTTAAAATTAATTGAACCGCAAAATTAATCGTCGTGAAAATTATTCTAAAATTAGTAAATTAGTCGTCGTTAAACAACCAATAAATCGAAGAGTATACGTGTAAATAGCAAGTAGAAAGTGTCCCTATATCGCGTCGAGTAAAATTGACATTTCCTGCAACAAGACATTAATAATGGCTCGCGTCCAGCACACGAGCAACGAAGAGCAGGAATCTGCTTTGACTGCGGTTTACTGCCGGGCTTTTGTAGAAAATTCAATTTGTCAGGACGTTCGTTGCGCGTTTTTCGAAGACATCAGTGCAAACGCAACAATGTAGGGCGACGGTGAGTGACGGCAGACGGAAATACATGGCTTTGCATGACCCGTGCTAACCCTTGTCGCTTCCACGTTTACAATCGGAAGGTGGACGTTGCGTGCCTGTCGAGAAGATACTATACTAAAGAAGATACTATAGTCGCGGAAGTCCTCCGGTTTAAACCACAACTGGGAAACAGGTGACTCTGGTCGAAAGGGTGAAAATCGCGTGGAAATTTTATTGCCAAGATTTCGTAAACACGGGATTCTTTCAGCTTCGACATTAAAAAATTTCCTGGGAATAAATTACTTTGCTTGGAAAGGTGAAAAAGATCGTAGGGATACATCTTATCGTGAAAATTTTCTGGACGAAATTGTTTTGGTTTAGAAATTAAGAAATTGTTTTAGAAGGAATGTTAAAAATAAAGTAGGCTTGTTCGGAAAAGCGAATAAAAATGACAAGGAAATGTCGTTACGATGTTTAGATTTGACAATTTAGAAATTTTGTTCGATGAAAGATTGTTTCTGAGAGGAATGATTTTGCTTAGAAACGAAGGAAAGTTAAAAATAATTTTCCAATTTTCCTGATCTTTGTATTTTCTTCGGATTCGTTATTGTATTGGAAGCTTCCTTGCTAAAAGTTTCAAGAAAGGTTAATTGGGCCATTGTCAAGCAGAGTGTCTGCTTCTTTTAATTGAAGGGTTCTTTGACGTGTCTTTGAGAAGCTTCTTAGTTCTTCAAGCAGTTTTCTGTTGTAAAACAGCGAAGCGACTCGAGAAAGTGGCGAGTTACAGTTTACGTAACACTTTGCAAAAATTCTCGTGCGGTTGTTTGACAAAAGATAAAAAAAAAAAGAATAAACAATTAATATCGTCTGAAATCAAAGAAGATACTGATTAAATATACTTCCATACACAATCATCTACGCCTATTCCAATATCCAATTAGATTCACAATTTTTCAATCTTACACCTGTTTTTATCTCTATTAATAGTCTTCAAATCAATTTTCAAAAAACCGACGATAATTTTCATACAAACAAGTCAAAGAACAAATTAATAAAATCCCTACACGGAATTTTCTACGATTATTCCAATACATATTTAATTGCGCTCACGATTTTTCCAACCTACCCCTATTTTCACCCGTATCAATGATTTTCGATTCTCAAAGAACCGACAACAACTTTCCTACGAACAAATAAAAAAGAAATTGATTAAGAACATTTCTATACAGAATCTCCTACAATCGTTGCAATATTTAACTGTAGCTGTCACGATTCCCCAAACCTACCCCTATTCTCATCCGTATTAACAATCTTCGTTTTCGAAAGAACATCGTGTCCACCGCTAAGAATCAACCGGAAACACGTAACGGAGTCATTGAGATGAAGCATAACGGTGACTCAACAGCGCCGTGCACGAGCACAATGAGTCGTTTTAGCAGATTTTCGGGGTAGAACTGGATGGAGAGGCGTTTACAGAGACGTAATCCAACGGAGGGGCAGGGGTGCGTCGATCGAGTGGTTTGACAGCGGGGTAGTTTAGTCAGATATATATATATATATATATATATATATTTCTAATACTATTAGCCGGTGTTCCGTTACACAACGACAGATGGACGAGCAGATATATCCGCTCTGTTTGGATCGACGCTGTTCGGGGGTGCAGCTGCGTGTGTGTAAACCGTGCCGCCGCTGTTTGTGCCTCGACATCAATTGATAGTTTGGGTAAACGGGCTGCAAAGGGAGAAAGAAAGGGAAAACAGAGAGGGAGAAGAGCCGAATCGCGGTGGTTTCTTCTTCGATTTGCTATTTCGCGTTCGATTAATTGTCTGATCTTCGCCGCGAATATTCTACTTTGCTCTTGATTTCCATCTTGTCGACATTTATCGATGAATCTTTACTTATCGCGTGCTATCAATGGCTCAACTAGCTTCTTTATTGTACTTTTACGTTTTATAGTACGACAAGAAGTCTTATATTGTATAAAAAAAAAAAAAAAAAGGAGGAAGAAAGAAAGGAAAATTGCATTAGTTAGCAAGTTATATTGTTCAATATTGGTCGTCTTATCTTTATCGTCTACCTTCTTGTATTACGATATTACGACAAGATTCTTAGGTCATCTCTGTTTTTACGAATGAATAGAAATTTCAAGTTATTTTATATATCTGTTATTCCTTCTTCAGAGGCAAGTACTTAATTTAAAAAATTATTCTCGACTTGTTGCTTCTTAAATTCAGCCTAAGCCTATATCTATCCATATAGAAGTATTATAGTTGCCATTACAAAATCGCTATCGTATATTTTGCTATCATATATGAACTTTCAATAAAAAAAGGAAATGCAATCGATGCTATTGACAAAAGTATTCTCTAAGAAAATTCGTGGACGAAGATGATAGAAAATGTGGAAAATTGTACTAATCGAAACGCAGATTATTTCGAGCGGAAATTTTGTTAATTACTTTTTTTATCGAATTTTCCTCCCTCTGCTATTCATCGAATATCGAAAAAAAAAAATTTTACTCCGCTGTAAGATAAAAGAAACGATAATGTTTCGATCAGTAATTTCATTCCACATAGAAATTTCACGACGGAACCGAACGCATCGGTCTTGGTCGACGATATTCGAATTCTAATGCGATATTCCGTGGCGGATGGGTGGCAGGCTGCATACGTACGAGATAATTCAATTAACCTCGGGTAGTCGGCTCCTGGAAATACAATTCGAGGTCCCTGCACGTTGTACACGGCAAGACTGTTACGAATCGGGCCGAGTAGTTGCCGGATAATTGTACATATCGCGGTCGAGGGTTCCTTCACGAGATCGCTCAACAATTAGGCGTTCCCACTTTCGCCTCGTTATCCGTCGATCAGATTCGCGTTGTTATGGCGTTGAAAACTACCCCGGCGAACTATTCCTCCGCATGATTTTTCCCAATTAACTCGAGTATCCATATACGTCGAACGAACTTGTTCTTTATCTTTTCTTTCGTTTAAATCTTTCCCAATTTCTTCGTATTTTTATCTTTGAAATTTTACGAAAGTCCTGTTTTATTTTATTATAAACTTCTCCAGTTTAGTTAGTTATTTTCTATCTTGGTAATTTTTTATCGAATTAAAATTCTTTTTGGAAATCTCTTTGTATTTGCCTAAAACTCTGGTGTCTTTCACTTTTGGAAAAATATTTATAAAATAAACTATCGGGTAGGTACCACGTAAGATACACTTCTTGGTGATGTCAAATAATCAAAAATTACGGCAATCTGGTTAGATTCAAGGAAATGTCACGAGGACGTGAAATTGCGTGAACACCGAAACTCAAACGAGACTTTCACGTGTTTACGAAAACTTATGAAAATTCCATTCTGTTGAAAGAAATCCATCGTTCGACTCTCGGTAGACGTCTGAGTGTCAGAAACGACTATAGCGCGGATTTCTATGTAATTTCGTATTTTTAGAATTGTGATTAAACAAGTGGAAGCTAAATGATTTATTTCCTTCGTTGAACGTTATAACAAGCATTATACTCTGGATATTTCGTATACTTTTTCATATTGCGTGCGTTTTAGTAATTTTAAGCGTCCTATAAATACATAAAATTTCGCAGTCTGGCAATGACGATTTTACGATTTTAGCTTCGAAAATCGGAAGCAAACCCGGCGAGTCATCGACCTTTCATCCCCCTAAACTGTCATCCAAGAATCAAACACTCGACCGTGGAATTCTCTTTAATCGCGCGTCTCATCCGCCGCGACAGTCCGCGATCGATCAAGCACGAACGCTTATCAAGAGGACCGAGGCACACGCGCGAGCGGAGAATTCGAAAATCGCGAGGCGCCGCGCAGACGGCGTATCCAGCTTTTTCTTCGGCCGTTTGGTTGTTTGTTCCGGCCGTTTCGCCGGTTAGCTACTCGACTCCCTTCCCTTTTTCGCTTTTCCATCCACCCTATTCTTCTCCTCGTAGAAAACACAAAACACGTAATAAGCATGCAACGATTTCGAAAATTATTTTCCAACTATCATTGCTGTCATAAAGATAACGTATGAACGTATCGCGTGTATTCTAAGAAACATTTTGACATCTTTTTATAATCGGTACACTGTGAATTTTATTAACTTTTGCACTGAAACTGTTCCACTGTATATATTGGGTTGGTAACTAAGTGATTGCGGATTTTGTCATTAGGTGATATTGACAAAATCCGCAATCACTTAGTTGCCAACCCAATATATTTATTCGTCGCTCTTATCAAACGTAAGTCCATTTTGTAAACCTATGGCGTCTTTCTACACGTTGGTGGACCCTGCCCTGAATTAATAGCAACGTTAAAATAACTAACACTTACTTTAAACAACATTAACATTATCAATTAATTAAAATAACATTACAAAAGAAATAAAAAAATTAATATCGTCGAGCCAAACATCTGTCGATAACAGGTCATCGCGATTGTTCTTGTCAATTGCAACACTTTTTTCTAAAATTCTAGTGTTTCTCGCGCTGACTCCACCATTGTGTCTGCTTCTTATTTTACAAACTTTCGTTTATCCATCGCTCTAGCTACGATAATGCGAAATATTCTTCCCAGAGATTGCAATTTTTGTGTCCGAGAAGCTAATTGGTTCGTCGTGGATGTCGTGGTTTTAGGTTTGGTCGCTGAAGATCCGACAGACTTCCGAGAGAAAGGAGGCGGCCCGTGGATGGGGTTGGAACTCGGCCTCGTCGGCGTGACGCTATTCCGGGAATGTGGGAATCACCACGGCTGTGATTCAGTTCATATTACCCACGTTTCGCGGTAAGTAATACGCTTGGTGTATGATTACGGCTGTTTGTCGCCAGCGAAATCCGGCCACCGGTCTGCGGCCGTGATTAACGATCTTTTCTTTCGTTTTCTTGCGGGTTTTCGAACGGGTTAAAGAAGAAAAGGACGGAGCAGAAGATTTTCAGATTCGATTTTCGAGTTACAAATGGCTGAGCATTGGTTTAGCCCTGTTGCGTTATTTCAGTTATCTTCCACTCGATCGTATTTCTCTGTCACTAACAGATTTCTCAAGCTCGAGAGGAAACATCGATTCTTATTTTTCTATCACTGACAAGTTTCCTCGATCGCAAAGGAAAACGAAGCAAACGCGCCAGAGATTTTGTAGATCATCGGTCTTTCCGATCGTCGAAATAAGAGCGAGATTCAAATGTAAAAGCTGGAGGCTCCCAGCAGGGTTAACGGTAGAAGCGTGGAAGATCAGGTTTTCTATTTTTCAAAAAATTTAAAAGCGTTTTTCAGGATATTTTATATACTTTTATATACTTGCCTATTTCGTTATTTTAATTTTATTTTGATTAATTATGCATGACACGCTTAGGTATACGCATATTGCAAGTTGCCAGTTCTAGTGTCGAGGAATCTTTGTATTAGGTCGTCGGAAAAGTTTCTTTCGTTTTATAAGAAAATAATGCATGCACATTTTCCATTTTATATTATTTTATTATTTTCCAATTTATATTATTTTAGCGAATTATGTATGATCCATTTTGTTCTATCAAGCTAAAGATCGCAACATTCGACAGATTAGGTTTCATGTTTGTATAAAGATGCATCGTTGTAAAAGACGTGTCTGACATGTTCCGAACAACCTGATATTTCTAGAATTTTCTTACCTCAACTGGAGTGTTTTGGGAAGAAAAGAATGTTATAAATATCAATAAATATATTCATCTACGGTAATCGTCTTCTTTTTCCCTATTCCCTGTTAATAGAAATAAAATGGAGTAACAGCGTGCAAATTGTCGACGTGAAAATAACGCAACGTGGGATCGAAGAAAATTTCTTCCGTCGAAGAAGATTTGCTGCGAAGAGCCAATGCCAATCGATGGCAGGTTTTACTTGTAAGACAAATTTTTTTGATGTTTAACAGCGTAGGATGGGTAGAAGTAAGGTGCCTTTGGAAAGAGACGTACAACATATGGAGATATCGTGGTGAACACACCTGTGACGAGTTGTATCACGCAACGCCCATTACTGTCGCGGACGGTTCCACGTCGAAAACGAGTCTCTTATTTTGCTGACAGTCAACGCCTTCTAATCGCATCCATTACACATTATTCTTCCACATTTTTCATTTCAGCTACGAGATAATTCTATGCTTTTATAGTACAGTTGAGTAGCAACGTTTTCCGATAAAAACGACTGGAAATCGACGAATGGAATTAAATTGATAAATTAATACTAGTTTTAATATTCTTCTTAATATTCATAAATCGAAGAAATAAATTTAGCAAACCTTTGTCTTATGTTTGATGAATATTTCACATTAATAATAAACTTGTCAAGTTGTATTAATCGATGTTGATGTTATCCAAGTAGAATGGCAAGAAATTGAGAGGTAGAAATAGAAGAAGCGTTCAAAGTTTCTAAAACGATCTGACAAACTTGCAAAATTACCATCCTACTGTGTTTAATAGTTGTTTTGTATCAACTTTTTCAATATCGATATTCTTCCTTTAAAAAAATGTTGAAACCGATCAAAAAATACAATAGAAATCAACTCTGCGTCATAGTTTCGTATCAATCTCGTCAACCTTCGCCATTTCACAAATATTTCCTATGAAAAGAAATCCTCGAAGCTCGTAAATAACGTAACAATCTGCACTTTTCTTACAAAATGATTTCAAAATTCTCGCGGAATCATGTTCGACGTCTCGAGAATATTTCTGATTAAACGCTGAAACCCGTAAGAGTGAAAAAGTCATCGAAGAAAATCCTCAAGAAATCTCAAAAACCACTGAAAACTATAAAAATCATGCCGCTTCGTGTCCAACGATAGTTTCACGTCGATCACGTCGACCTTCGCCACTTCGCCAATATCCTCTTTAAAAAGTAACTCGCAAAGCTCTAAAATCATTCGAGAAACTTTCCACTTCCACCGGCAAATCCCAAAATTTTCAAACGTACGTTTCAGATCGATAAACGCTAAAAATCCGCGAACAAAAGAGGACAAAAAAAGAAAAAAGAAATAGAGTGTGAAAATCATCGGAGAAGATTCCAATTCCACTTTGCTTTACCTCGAAAAATCGCTCGAAAAACTATAAAAATCACCTCCGCTGTACGTTCGATTGTTCGTGCTAAGCTCGTCAACGTTCGCCACGAAACACCATGTACCCGCGGCAAGCATCCCTCTTTGTCTCTCGATGCAGAGTCAAAAGGGCGATCGTGGAAACTGGCCACGTTCCTGAAGCGCAAAGGCTGCCAGTTACACGGCGGGTCGACGGGGCTGGCGTTAAATTCAGCCGTCAGAGAGCTTTCAGCAGGGTTCAGCAACAGCGTCAGCAACTCTGTTCCCTCGGCTCGTCCGGCAACGCGTCCACCCGCCCTCTCGCGTCATATACGTGTCTTTGTGTGTACGCGCGTATATCCGTACGTTGTGCGTGTGTGCATCGCGAGCTGCTAGCCGACCAACTCGTCACGCATATGCTGCAACGACCTTTTGCATCAAAAGCTTTGTTTATGGGCCGAGGAGATTTATAGGCCGCGCGACGATGTACGCGGCCGGTATGCGTCGTGGTTTGTTAGATCTTGGTTCTCGAAATACGACCGTGGCGGAAGGAGGTTTGAACCGCGGCGTGGAATCGCGACAGGTAGTCCACAGGGTTCAGAGTTTGCGTGGAAAAAATTCCATGTGAGTTTCAGACGAAGGGAAGTCTGGATTTTTGACGCGACTGTTCCTGATTTCGAGTCGACGAATGACAAATCGATCGTTTGCGTGTAATATTTTTACTGGTAAGGTACGCTGATTTACGAGGGAAAATTTAGGATAAATTTCCACGAAAGAAGGATAGTTTAATTAACAATTTAGAATTGACGAATTCATGAATTTTGCTTCGAGGCTCATACTGCTACGCGCATCCGCAAAATGGTCCACGAAGTTGAGATTGCGCGAGGAAAAAGAGCCAGACGAGTTTTGAAAGACGAAAAGTTGAAATTCTCGGCAATTGATGAATTTCCATTCACTTTCGCCACCGTGCACACTGTGGTCCTAGTTTCGTGTGTCCAAATTACGTTGATAGCTTGGTTCTTGAGAAGTACACATAGCTACGTGTATTTGACTAATTCTCGTGTGTAGTTTCTTCTAAAATTTAAGAAAGACAGAATTTCATATGATATCGCGTTTTCACAGGTATAATATTTCAAGGAATTGTATCAATTTCTAGTAGCAGGTAAATATTTTCACGGTGGAGCTAATTAGTTTCGCTCGTTGCTTGTCTTCGTTTCTCAATACACCGCAGGTAATGCGCGCCACAAATGCAAACTGCTTCCAAAGCAACATCAAGCCTTATCCTATCGTATCCGTACTACTCACGAAATCAAAGTAATTTTACCCTTCCGAGCCTCGATCCTTCTCTCACGGTTTCATATACACCTTGCAACTAATTAATATCGCAAGACTCTGCCATCTTTTATTACCTCCTTTAATCACGTGGAACTCAAGAACCGCAGAATATATTTATCAGTTGCAGGAATTATTAATTTCGCGAACAGGAGCTCGCGTAGCAAACGAACAACTTCGATATTTCTCCTCTTTTACGTAATCGTAAACAACGTTTCTGTCGCGTTCGCCAACGAACACGCTGTCATCGATTCCAGAATTGCGTAATGTAACTGTTCGATCAAGAATTCCCAATGTTCTTCTGTTTAATTCGAAAATTTATATCGAGCGCAAAACAATGTTCATTCTCTCTTTCTTTGCAACTTGAACAGTTTCAAAGTCGTTACAAAATATTAAATCGGTTTGTCTTTTTTCATGATCGACAGAAAATTCACTGTGAGAAACCAACGGCTCTGTATAATTTTCTTTCGTTTTTGATCATCGCTAAGAAGTCTTACGTAACGCGAGAGTATCGGTTATTTTACGATCACGAACACCACTGTCAAGGAATTCCAATTCTACCGGCTTCGTAGCTTCACCGAGTCAACGATGCCAAGAAATAAATTAAATCGAAAATCAACTTCACACCGACTCGATTTATATTTTCGCAGTTAAAAATCAAGCGAAAGTAATTAGAAGCGTAGAAGCGTCGTAATCGTTCGAGTGGTCGCGATATCGCGCGAAATTCAACGCAATATTGCGCAACATTTGGTTGGAGGCGGACGAATCGTCAGGTGGATCGCGATAAATAAAGTCGCGAGAGCGCAAGAAGCCGAGGAGACCAGCGAACCGAGCGACGGAGGAAACACTTTCAAAGGAAATGCACACCAGCGGACAGAGATTTACGGGGATGATAGAGCGGCCCGTTTTTATCGCACCGCCGAGACCAACAAAACGTTCGATATCCGCTCGGTGACCGGTCGATGCGCGTTTCGCGAGTCGCTTGCGAGATCGTTCTGTCGTCTCACCGACCCTTCCCCGTCTCTGTCTTTTCATTTCGTCATTAATCCTTCTTCAATCGTATCCTATATTTTCGACATATTCTATCAAGTACAATTTTTTATTCGAATGATATCGTTAACGCGTTACGGACGCACCTGATGGTGCAAAGTGTTTCACGGGATTGCGAGGATTAAGAGGAAAGTTATCTGAAAATCTTGTTTACGAAATTTCGTCAAAAATCGATAGATTTGGAGAAAACTCACAATGGTATTTTATTTCAAAGTGCAATGTTTTATTCGAATAGCGTTATTAACGCATTATAAACGCACCTGGTGCGATACGAAGGTTTAAAATTCGTTTTAGAAAATTCCGAGGGTTAGAAAGCAAGTTATTTGAAAATCCTGTTCCTCGGAATTCGCCAGAAATCGATGGAATTTGAGAAAAGTGTTATTCACGAACTGTAATTGTAATTATAATTGCACTGTTTGGTAATTATAAAATGTACTATTCCTTGGATCTACTTCATAAATAAATCATTAACGATTAGACGATACTATTTCAGAAATCGCATGTTTATTTAGTACACGTTCTTTATAGAAACTTTTTCATAAATCAATAGTTCCGGTCGGCAAGAAAAGAAGACGAAGAGGATGCTTTTACGCGAGGCTAACTTCCATGTGAAATTTACTTGATACATGTTTGTAACGATATATATATTTTGGTACAGATATAGCAAATTATCAAATAACAGCGTGAAATATTTGTAGCGGTACAAAGAAAATGATATTCAAGGCATAAAGGGTTAACATGAAAAATATATGATATTTAGAATAAAATGAAAATGTAAAAACTGCTTTAATATATTTCTATGTAATTGATATAATTTAGTTTGATCCCTCGTCAATTACAGTATAATGTAATGATAAGTTATTAGCTTTGTTTACACAATATATAAAAATACATAGGTTAAATCTATTTCAAGAATCACACATGATCATGCTCGCCCTATATAACACATGTTTCGTTGTATTAGTATAAGTTACAAGATAACAATTAATTAGTGTATGTAGATACACCATTAAATCTTCTCAATGATATTTTCATTAACAAATTTGATTGAGTTGATGAAATCATATTGCCAGAAACGAACCAGAAATATACAGAAACACCATATGATTTTATAAAATCGCACGACTATGTATAAACAACGTAGGAAATTAAACTAAATGCGGTTGCTGACGAAAGTATCGTAGACACTTCTAGACGTCTTGCTATGATCATATTTTCTGTATATTACGTTGTACGAAACATTTGGAAATTTTAGTAGCGCTGTAATGAAACCACAATCACGAGATATAACATGATCATAAATATAAATATATCGATGAATATGGCACTAATATTTTATATTGTAGTATCGGCAATATTTAGATATAAATTTTTCCCGATTATTTACTCACGACTCAACAACGCTAAAGACTCTATTGCTCGATTTCTCCACTAACTCTGACACTCGATTCTCATACACCTCTCGGTCAACCTTGAATTTAAAATCGTCCTTCTCCTCTAATGTTTGTTTCTTTTGTTTTCTCTCTAATCTCATTACGCTCGTGTTACGCAAAAACTAGGTGACTTTGGTAACATAGGTTTTTTTTCGGTGTAAAGTAACTGCTGGAAGACAGACAACACTGTTTTTACGATTTGGTCGATCTATAATTAGGCCTATTTCACGATACTTTTGTTACTTATGTTCCAATACTTTTATGATCCGCAATATATCACTCTATCACGTAGATTTTCCAACGATCTATGAAACAACCAAGAAACTAAAAGAAAGCCAACAGTATACAAAAGTCTCGTATAATTCTCGTATCAGTAATTTTAATCTTCACGTAACGCCTCGCAACTAGCGATATAAACCATCTTCAATCAAACTACATATTTCAGGCTATCACAGGTACTTTCCAACAGCCTGTGAAACAACGAAACAACTAAACGAATAATAAACATAATTCTCGAATCAGGAATGTTAATCATTCTATAAAGCCTCACGAGTAAAAATATAAACCATCTTCGATTAAATTACATACATATTTCACTGTGCCTACCACAATGACTGTGTCGGACAACAACACCGGAAACAACCAAGACTAATCCAAGCAGAAGGAACCAACAAAGGAACATCCATCGACTCTTCTTTTCCCAAAGTCAATTAAAATCCGAAGAAAAATGTGTGGATGGAATCGCCACGGGAAAATCATCCTGCGATCCTCTAGCAATAACGAAATCGTTTTCTGCAACGAATTTATCACATCGTGGAATCATCAGAACGCGCGCAACGTGACGAGTGGAAACGGCACTGGAAGCACGATGCAACGAACAAAGTGTTAACGACTGGGGCTAACTCCGTTGCACCGGCAATTACGCATTAGATCTTACTCGGGCCGGTTTGCGGAGGCTTGGCCAGCCGTGGCTCGCGATCATTACCGGCATTAAATTCCCGATCGGATCGGTACACGGTGATTGGCCGATGGTTGAACCGCCGGCTGGGATCCGGTCGCCTGGAAACTCCTTATTTAGCGGGCCGTATTATACAAGAAAATACGGAATATCTGGCGCGGACTATCTCCTGGCCGAGCTCACAGCGAGGCTAAGCGTCCTAATAAAAGCAGAACAGGCCGTGGCTGCCGATCTCTTATCCGCTTCGCCGCCTCTCAAAGGCGTCTGCTATAATCTTCTATCACCGACGGTTTTGCATCCGCGAGTCAATTTTCTTGCGTGCAACAGTCAGACGAAAGATCGGTTATCGGTTTCGATGTTGCATGGTGAGTACGTGGAATTTCAGCGTTAGGATGATCGATGCACAGGAAATATGATGGAGAAAATTGATAAGAACAGTTGGAGGACCGGTCGGAGGACCGAGATCTTGGAATTGTGGTTTTGGTCAGTCGATACGTCTTTTGATGGCGAGTGGTCGAGGCAGGTTGACGATTATGCAAAGAAGAAATTAGTCCCTTATATGATATTTGATAAGTTTCGTCAACCAAGATAGGAATCACTCGTCGATAAGAGAAATCTGTGTTTCTATTTGATTTTCCGACTTTGCAAAATTTTCTTATTCTAAAAGAACCTTAGGCAGGATAACTGTATTCAATTACTTGTTATAACTAGATTACGGAAATTTTTAAATGTTGTGACTGGTATTCCATTTTGAATATTTTCTATATTTCTGAATGTGTATTTTGTGCATTTTTGATTATATAGGAATAGAAAGGTGTAACCTGAGACACTGCGTGAAACAAAATTATGTCTAACTGACTCGACAAGTAAATGGAAAATGACTTCATTGCATATTTCATTAAAACGTTCCTTCCTACTTATAAGGAATCAAAGAATCGACAAAAACATCTTCAATATAATTACCAAATGATCTGAGACATTACAAGAAATATATGTTCAATCTACTTGGGAATTAAACGAAAACAACTTCTTTCCATGTAACATCGAAACATTCCTTCTTACTCATAAAGTGACATCAAGATCAAAACAAACATCCCTGTCGTATTCTTCTCTTATGATCGTTATATCTATACCTGCAAGAACTGAAGTCGACCTAACTGGAACTAATAATACCTTCGCTAGCTCTAATTCTATAATTATAGAAATCTCTGATTAAGAAACACATTGCTTAATTCGAAATAATTACAAATAAAAATCCGGGGAAGAAGCGGACAGAATCTGGAACGCGGCAAGAGCGTGGCGAGTGTCGATCGTAAAGACGGCGTTCGAACATCGATACACTTGGCCGCCGTAGGTGTCCATTCCCGGTGGCGCGGTCGCGGACGCGTTTCGCTACGTATATACGCGAGTACGTGCTCGGAGGCACAGTGTAAAAAAAAAGAAGCGCGTGAAAGAAAAGGCAGGAAGCGGCGCGGCCGAGTTTCTCCGTCCTGCTCGGGTCGTGGTCACGGGACGAATGCCGCGCCAGTCTCCGTCCTCGTCTCGCGGACCCCCCACCCCTCGGTTCCGGCGATTCCGCGCGTTCCGCGACACCGGGGAACCCCCCACTTGGCGACCCGCTACAACGCGATAGTGGGGATTGCTGTTCGCGGCGGGCGGAGTCAGTTCAGGCCACGCCCCGTCCCGCTGCCCGTTTACCAGCCAGGCGCGCTCGTCAAATGTTTTTCGTCGCGGATTATGACGCGGTCTGCGCGATTATGACCACCTCTCCTCTCCCTTCTTCTCCTCTCTCTCTTTCGTCTGGTTAGCTTCTCTTCATCCCCGTCACATGCACGCTCTTTGTCCTCTTATCCCTGTTCCTTCCCTTTTTTTTTTCTCTTCCCCCCTATCTTTAAGCGCTTTCCTCCTCGAAGCTGGATCCATCTCCCTCTTGCCCCGACTGGACTCTCCGGCTCCTTCCAGGACGCGAAGTTTGCTCTTGCTTCAGCCCGTCGGACGTGTTCCCTGGCCTGGCCGAGCTTTTGCCTCGTTCAACGCTTACCAGCGTCGAATTCTAGATAGTTATCAGGCGATGGCTGACTGTTTTAGAGAGATAGGAATAGATCGGTGTAGTTTCTTGGATCTTTTGGTGAATAAGAGGCGGTTGGAGGTTTTGAGAATCTTGAACATTTTGGTGCAACGAGAGGGGTGGAAGTTGGGCAGTTGACGAGTAGATTCAATGTTCATCAACTTATAGGAAATTTTAAATGCTGACATTTAAAAAACGTGCTTGATACGGGGCTTAAAGAATATAATTTGCATATAATATTAAATTTAGTTACGAAGACACACAGAATGCTATGACGTGTGAAGTATCAAAGTAATATCACTCTCTATAGTATGCTCTGCGTGTTCAACATTTTTCAATGGTGTTAATAAGTAATCTCGAGATTTTTACAATATCGTGTGTGCATATATATTGAATATATAACGAATATAATGTCAATGAGAATATATGTTTGAGATCTTCTATGTAGTCAAATTGGAAAAATATGGATTTCACGAAGGTCCTAGGGGATTCGGTGGTAAGAAAATCAGTCCGTAGTTATTGATTGATGAGTCATTAATACTGGTCGGAACTACTTAAGCATTGGCCTCGGGGCTTCGAATTATAGTCGACGTATACGAGTCAGATAGAGGACAAAGAGGCAAAGTAGAAAATAATAGGAGCGTGAAAACGAAAGTGTTTCCGTATTGATATATCCTCATCGTGACAGCGCTAGGATTATAGAGTCATGTGTGAATGGAGCTATTAACCAGCCTCGAGTAGTAAACTGCGAGTCTGGTAATGAGTAAAGCCTTGAACACGCTACAAAATACGTGTAATTACCATGTAATTACCATTTCGGAATATCTTTGTAAAACATGTAGATATTTGTTCGTACGAAGTTACAGAACAAGTTACAGTACATACGACCTTACAAAATAAATTATTTCGGAGAAATAAGTACTGTAAAACCACGTGCACGCTTGTAATACGAATCAATTAAAGTTATAGTCACGTTTATGGTAACAGTTCATATTACTTACTTGCAAACTAAGTTCGTTTTGCCATGTTCTAGAAATCAATGAGCGTTAAAATATTTTTCTATATATCGTATGTTAAATATTTAATGCGATCTTATATATGGTAAACTTCTTTTTTAAATGTGTTTATTTGTGGCGCACAGCATTGATCATCAGAAAAACTTCAATATATGACCATATACATATGACACCAGTACATATGAACAATTTCACTTTGCACAAATTTGTCGATTCCGTTATTCAAGTGGGGAGGTGACTGATATTAAATTTTCAAGAAACAAATGTCTTACTGCTATGAGTAGAAAGCAAACGTGAATTTTTGAATGTAAATTTAAAGAGACATTTTCGTACGTCATTT
The DNA here is from genome assembly GCA_014825925.1 of Bombus breviceps. Taxonomy (NCBI): domain Eukaryota; kingdom Metazoa; phylum Arthropoda; class Insecta; order Hymenoptera; family Apidae; genus Bombus; species Bombus breviceps. The sequence goes on from CM026186.1 coordinate 3,820,201, forward strand.
TTCATCATCACTTTTAATGAAGTTGATCAATGTAGTTGTTGAACGATTCATAGATACAATAGAATGTCATTTATCTGAATCGATAGAAGAGCAAACAGTTGATATACGTAAATGGAATTAACATAGTAATAATATTTATTGATTTTCTTCGCTAGCTATGAATTTTCATTCATACGGTGGAAGTTGATGATCAAACAAGTGGATTCAATCGATGAGAATTCATTGCGCCACACACTAACTAAAATTTCATTCTAATAGCAATGTAAATGGAGTTCACTTAGATGAAATTCTACTGTAATGTTCATTATTTTGCGCACTGACTAAAATTTCATTCCGATAGATATCTAAATGCAGTTCAAATACATGGAGTTCTACTGCAATGTTCATTCTTTTACATACATGTACAGATTACAACGTATAAATAATATCGGCCGTATATTTTTCAAATGGAACGGTGCTTAAAATGAGGAATCAACTCATCTGTCACGCTTAAAACCAACGTGTAGTATAATAAAATAATTTCGTAAGTGTGTACAAGACTTAATGCAACAGCTAAACAAGAATGTAAGCAGATAGAGGATCTCTAAATGAAGCGATTATTATCCGCGTGACGAGTTAACTCGTTTTCCCCACTTAAAACGAATGTCTAATATAACAAAATAATTTCGTAAGTGTGTAAAAGACTTAATGCAGCAGCTAAACAAGAATGTAAGCGGACAGAGGATCTCTAAATGAAGAGATTATTATCCGCGTGACGAGTTAACTCGTTTACCCCACTTAAAACGAATGTCTAATATAACAAAATAATTTCGTAAGCGTGTACGGGGCTTAACGCAGCAGCATACGGTTCCGTGCAGCTTGTTGCTGCTCCCGCGGTGAACTTTGCAACTGTTCGAACGGCTGTGCTCGGGTGGCCGCGCGTCTTAAAACCATCGAAACCGATGTTAAGCAGTATCGATCGAGACGGAAGAGCCTTTGTATCGCGCGTAACTTGCCGCTTCTTTGCCTCCCCCGGAAAACGAGGTAACTTCTTTCGCGTTACTTTTCCTTTCGGAATCACTTTTCCTGCAGCGGCCGTAACCCTCGCAAGATCTTCGCAAGAAACCAATTATCCAGAGTGAAACCTTCCCCGTGGCCATTTCACCGGTCTTTCTCTCTCTCCCTCTCTCTCTCTCTCTCTCTCTCTCTCTCTCTTTCTTGCGTGGAATGGCATATATTAAAATCGGGAGCAGTCCGGGTGAAAGCATCTTAAACTTTTTTCAAGGCAAAATGATAGCAAAAAGTCGTTCCATTAGAGTGTTTAGGAGTCAGATTGCTTTATGCAATGAGATTAAACGAGATTTTTATTAAGTATTGTTCCGTGCAGTGTGTTCTTTGCTACCTCAGAGGTGGTTCTTGGTTGTTTGCTTGACAGATACTCGACAGCTAACAGTGTATATTAAGCATTTGACAGTGCAGCACGAGAAACCTGGATAAGCTATATAACAGCGCGGTGTTTCACATTTTATTTATTGAAATTGAACTTCGAACGGCATAGGATATCGAGTTGGGCCCGACATAGGACCGCAAAGAGTTAACGTGAACGATTGTCCGCCAAATCGAAAGAACGATTCACGACAATTGTAAATTTATTAAATGAAAATTCGCTATTTAGGTATATGCATATGGTCATATTTTATTAGATTAAATACATATAGGAAATTAATAGGAAATAAAAAGATATTTGTAGTTTTCCAGTAGCTCGAGCATGCACTAATTAAGCTTCAGAGGATCGAATTTTTTTTAAGGAAAAGTTACGTTCAATCGATTATTAATATCCGCAATTTTTTTTATAAAGAAGATACAATAAATAGATTGATCATTTCATTAGCTAAAAACTCGTTAAAGTAGGGTGTTGTGCAACGTGAAAGGGTTGAATAAAAATTTATGAATAAAATTTCCGGCAAATCTTTCGACGCGGAATAAAAACTGCGGTAGAATCTCCAGTGATTTTGAAATAATTTTGATCGTCTTCGAACGAACTCTATGCCCGTTTTGGCTTCAAAATTTTCAAGATTCGAGGGAGGAAAGAATCGTGGCGTAAACAATAATGCTCTCGCTACGATAAACGCTGGCGAGGCTCGAAACACGAAAGCCAGCCGAATCGATCGCGGTCCGTGGACTCTATTTACACTGGCCATGCGATTCACAATGCGCGTGAACGGGTTTCAATGTGGTCGCGGCTAGATTTGGATATCAAAGCTGAATCACTTCAGGACAATACACTTACCATTCATCGCTATATTATTTTATTTAACTTGAAAATCGTTGAATTTGTACATTTAGACGCGAAACTAATAGTTACGGTTACACGCGAATTATTATTGGATATTAAGAGATTCGAGGAATATTCTTACTGATTCATTGATTCGAACGGTACTCAACCAGTCATTCGTTAATTGATTGGCTGGCGCTGAGTGGAACTTGTTGAACGTTACGTTTTTTGGAGGCGAGAGGATCGATGAAAGTAATTTGTTGCGTAAAAAGCTCTACAGTGAGTTTATTTAACGATACAGATTAGATAAGAGCCGTGATACTTTTATAAATCGAATTTGACGAAAGGGAAGATTTACAGGAGAAAAGAAATGGAATTTTTATTCGAATTTTAATCGATTGTACAATTGATACTTGTAGAGAAGAGTACAGAAATTGGATCGTCACAGGCTTCCTTTAACGTCGTCACGAAAAGTATTCCTTGATTCATTCATTTGCTATTGATGCACACGTTGCATCCACAAAATACATCTGACATAACTTTTGCATTTTTATGTTTACGCACTTGGAATCGCAAGATTAAAGGTAACAATGGTGTGCTCCAATAGACGTTATTAGATGTTTGAGACAAAGATACTTTTATTGGACGATATTTTAAGACCAACGAATGTGTTAACCCTACTAGAATCCTCCAAGTATTGTGTCAGAATGTTGACAAACAAAAAAAGTCTTAATACCTTAACAAAATTTCTGGAATCCCTACGACACGTTGGGATGGAACAGCACGTATATCAATAACTTTGGAGAAAAGTAAGGTTCCGAAAAATAATTCCTACGTTTTACGTGTTCCCCAAATATATGAAATTCGTTAACGATAGAAAAATAATATTATAATTATTCAAAGAACCGAGCTATCTTTTTTAAACGAACAGGAGTATCAAGTAAGCTACACCCCTACGAAACAATGGTAAACTCCTCTGGAAATCCAATTTCGAATCTCCAAATTTCCTTTCCCTAACTTCGACAGAAGCACAACTGTTACGGATTCCCAAAATCGCCAAAACCATCTTCACCGCCTTTGTATGATTTCAATTTCGAGCCCCAAAATTTAATAAAATTTTCTCTTCACTCGATTAACAGAAAAATAAAAAAGATTCCAAGATCCATAAAAGCTGTGGAAAACCTCTAAAATAATCTTCAAATCTCCTTTACGGTCCCAATATCAACCGAAATGTTTTCGAAATATTTCCTAATAAAATCTCCTATTCGAAAAACCACCACAGAAACATGCTCGACTATCCGACTCCTTTATAGAATCACGCAGCGGGTTGCCTCGTCCAGCGCAGCAACGTAATCTTGTGGGCCGATTTCGTAGCGTGGCTATCGCGTAGAGTGTTTCTGGAAATCACGGTGGAAAAGCTCTCGCGGATTTGGCAACACTGTGACGCGCTGGGCGTCTCGCTAACACTCGACGGCGCGAAGGACGAGGGGGCCACACGACGACCGGGGCGAAAAACCGAGAGTGGCTTCGCGGTGGAGGTGGGGGGCGGAACCGGGATGGAGGTAGGGGAAGGTGCTGAAGGAACCCGCGATACTGACGTAGAACCGGGTTGTTGGGAGACGTCACGTGACGCGCGATGGAGGGGATAGGGGCAGCGAGTGGGGGCGGAATGGGCGGGATCAATGGTTTCTCCTCCGTTGACGGTTCTCGCGGTGCAGGGCGCAGGTCGCTTCGAACGATCCGTACGAGAAAGGAAGGGGAGGGGGGAGAGACGCGGGGTGATGCTCGTGACGCTGACTAGCGCGAATTTTGGCACAGCTCGCGAAAATTTCTCACTCGGCTTTTCGCGGAAAACTCGGACGGCTCTTGACACGGCCAATCGGCTTGAATTATGACTGATGAAGTGCCGTTCCGGATTAATGGTGAAAACCGGCTGTCGAGGCTCAGCGCGCACCCGGCGCGCCGCTGGGACGCGAATTCCTGTTGGCTCTATGGAGGAGGCTGAAATTGGAGGCGCATGAAATTGTTGGAATATGAGTAACTTTGGTTGCATATTTGTGTCGTGCGATTATTTATCTATTAGTTCGAAGAAATATCAGCTGAGATTTGCAATCTTGCGAGTTTAAATAACGTTCGATTTGAAGCATCGAGAATGTTACTTTCGGCAAATATCTTAGATTTCGAGAATACTTGGAGAATATCCGAAAGAGTAACATATAATTAACTTTCAAGAATCTAAAAATTGAGAATATTCTCAAAAGACTGTGCCATACAGAGTCTGACACCCTGCAGACGCTCTTGAACTAAACGTACCGCGAGCGTCATGCTCTTATCGCGAAAAGCAGCTTGGTTTTATCGGCGGGTGTGCGGCGAGGCCGGTGAAAATCCAGCAACGTGTCAATCGGCATCGTTCTCGACAGCGAAGCTTCGAGCAACGTCGATCGTCCCCACCCCCCTGGAACCCCCGCTAGACAACCCGGTGCCGCGGGGAGGGTGGTGTTAATGGGCGTACTCGCGGTTAACACCCTTAAACGCGCGACGGTGGGGGCCGTGCGCGCGCGCGAGAAAGAGAGAGAGAAAATCGAGGGAAGAACGTCCGGAGCGTTGTATGTAGAATCCGTGCATGGTGGGGATAACGAAGACAGAGAGAGAGAAGCGTCGTTCGCTGAAGGGAAACGGGGAACGTCGGAAAAGGCGTCGAGAGCAACGCCGCTCGGATTGGCGCCGGAACGCCAATCCGAACTACGAGCGCTCATTATCGCCCGTTCGAAGAAGTGGTGGGGCTTTGGTAGACAGCTCTCTCTCCTCGTTGTTCATGCGACCCGGTTAGTAGTTCCGTTCTCGTTCCACGCGGTAGTGCATCGTGCGTCGGCTAGGTTGTCGTGGCAGGTTCCCCCACCAGGTGGCTGCACGAACGGACTAAGGGGAAGGGAGGAGGAGCCCCTGCACCGTCTCAGTCTTCGCGTCGCTGCCCTCCAGCATTCACGCCTCCCGCGTCCGTTCGGCGGCGCAGGCACACTCCGTTCCGTCTGTACACACGCACACGCGGCCGCCCCCCGTCTTCACGTAGACGCGCGCGTACACACGCCCTGAATCCGGACGAGGACTTTAGC